>JAWDGP010007026.1:0-37500 GCA_033675545.1 Elysia crispata
CTACTACTCCCACTACTTGTTTTTGTTCTACAACGGCAATTAATCCTTGTAATTTTATTACTACCACTTTTACTTTCCTTGTTATTTCTGTAATAACAGGTCTATCTTTTTGTTTCCCAACCGTAAGAACTACAACTTTTTTTTCTAATTCATCCAATCACCTTTCACTTGAAATACATACGTCCTTTTTCTTTTGAAACTATGACTGTAGCGTGCATTTTTTTTCAGTAATTATTCACATCTTCTGTGATTGTTTTGGACTTTGTTAACAGCCTGATTAAGGAATTTGGTGAAGATTTGGTTTTTAAAACCTGCAATCCTAATTTGTTGATCCTCTTCTGAAGGGTCTATAATGTCCTGTCTTCCTATACAGGTTTCATGCTAGCACGCTAAAGAGAGCTGTGTCACATCGTGTGCTTAGAATGAAATGGACGGATCTGAGAATGTTTTCCTGAATGACTTAAAGAGACTAGCCAGCACTTTAACCCTTTAGCTGTCTGAACGAAGCTAAGTTGGGTTTTATACCTCTCATTTGTTATTGTACACGCAGCTTTGAATTTAGTTTGAAATTGCAAAGATTTTATTTTATTTTACCATGGAAATATCGTGAGTCACAGCTTGTCATCACTTGCCATCATTCAAGTTTTTCTCTCGCGTACTTTTTCTAAAGATCGGTTAGTCCAATCTGGTTTGAGCACTGTTTTCTCTCTATCTTTTTGTGATCTGATACATGAGTGTCGTCTTTTTTGTTTCAGGTACCTGTTTATTTGTTATTTCTCATCTTGCGGATAGTTCAATTTCGTCGATCATATACCGATGTCCGGGAAAGATTCTTTAATTTCTTCTACTAAGGAAAGTTTAACGTAATAGTTTTCCCGCTTTTTTATGTGTTTTGAATCACCAGACATCGTTCACTTCCAGCTTTTCTCTTTACCGTTTTCTTCATCAAAGTTCTTCAATTGGATTTAACCTTTTCTTGTTGTTTTTGCTTTTAATGATGATTTAGATCGCTCTTTCAGATCCTGGATGTCGCCAATTTAAAGTTTGCTAAACCCTAGCGTCTCTGAGTGACCATAAAAAGTCCGAGAGGTATCATAAAGTTCGGGAGTTGCGACGAACGTTGTTATTATGTTGAGGCTGCCTCCCCGGCTCATGGAGGAAAACGTTTATCCCCGAAAGCTCTTTGCTACATGAAGATGATTCAGTTTGTTGTAGTTTCTAAAGTTGCTTTGAACAACACGATTTTAATAATTTTTCTTTAGCCTCAGTACTACTTAAATTTTATAGGCTGTTGTTTGACCTGTTGATAGCCTCATAAGATGCCTTGAAATACTTGGAAAATCCTCCAAACTTGCTTTCGATATATCCGTTTATGGCATACTGCATTTGTAAAAATTATGGTATCTACACTGAGCACAAAACTATTGATTTTGACATTGCCATGGGACAATTGAGTGGAATAATCTTGGACCAGCAATATGTACTGAAACACAACCAGAAAAGCCCATACAGGTTCAGAGCATTTCGTTTAACTTCTGGAACAATCCACAAGGAGGCCCGAGAGGAGAGAGTTTCAAGAGTAAACTATGAATTAGGAAGTTAGATCAATTATTATAAAATGAAAAAAAATTACAAAAAATTGATTAAAAGCCATTGCTTTTATTAGAAGGAAATTTCACAGTAATATTTTTTTTACGAATACTGTTGCAGACCTTGTTTTTTAACTACAAATATCTTATTATTGAAACCAGAACTGCGAATGAAGAGATGAAATATCAATGTAAAGTTGTTTAAATATTTCCTGAAACAAAATGTTCCTATATTTCAAAACCAGAAAGCCATTTTTACAGGCCATTCCAAACATTTCAACTTCAAAATTCATTTTTTTAATCCTTTGGACCTTTTAGTTCAGGATATATTACCTTTATTTCTTTACCCCTCTTCTCTTTATATTTCAGGCTCTGTTTTAGTTTCCTCAACACGAGTTAAACTAGGGCATGCTACTGAACTACGCTAAATTTACAACAATGTGGACCATCGCAATATTCTAGCAGGAACTCAATCAGAGAGATATGACCAAAGACCAAAGACATAATGTGAGAGAACGTCCAGGTCACGGTTCTTGTTTTATACTGTGACAAAAGTACTCTCGTTGACTTTTTCTCTCCGGATCTCTTTGTATTTTCCTGTTTTTCTATTTCATAAAAATTCTACTCTCGTCATTTTTTCTTTGTCCCTCACCTTACAACTCTCCTCTCTTCCGCTCATTTCCTCTCAAAACATCCTAATCTTTCCTCTTTGTTTCTCGAACTCTCTCTTTTATCAAACTTTCAGTTTCTGTCTCTCTCTCTTTCTCTATCTCACTCTCTCTCTCTCTTTCTCTCTATCTCGCGCTCTCTCTCTCTTTCTCTTTCACTCACTCTCTCTCTCATCATTTTTCTTCTTCCAGCTTTTTATATATGTATCTCTATGACTACTTCTCAGAATCAGCGTCGGTGTGATCAATCTAAGTTCCACCCATTATGTTTATAAATTGCGTGTGGGCATATGTCTCAAGCTCTCGCCCCATTAGTTGCAGGGATCTAGGTTTTCAGTTCGAACCCAAACTATTAAGGCTCAACTTACAACTGGGTAAGGAAAGTTTGGAGAAAATAAGTTCAGAGAGTTCAAATTAGCTAGATCTAAAGCACCTAGAGTAATACTATCTCCAGCTTCTCCTTATACTCTGTCTCTACCAGACATATCAATCTACTCTGGAAAGCCCACACTAAAACAAGAGTTAGTATTGGTGTGAAAAGATTTGAACTTCATGGCTTAGAAGAATTAGCAAGTGGTAAAAGGATACTCTCCCCATTTATTTCCTCTTTCGTATCCCCAAAAAACAAAAAGCCTTAGAATTCCTTGTTTTTCCACGTAATGTTGGTTCCTTTATCACACAAGATCAATATAGGCACTATAAGTTAAGTATGGACTAAGTATGATTGTTGTGGGATTGATTTAAGAAAACCGAAAATTTATCATGGTAAACTCCCCACCTCATCGGACTTAAATCGAAAAATTACATCATTACGACCAACAACCGCTTATAAAATATCATTCATGAATATTCTACCAGATTATAGAGGATAAGGGCATAGAGCATTCACCCTGATATCTGCAGCTTCATCTTGATAGGTTGAAGTCGCACACCATCATTAGGTGAGTTAAAGCTTCATCTTTTCAATACTCACCTTGCCTGTCTCCCTCTCCCCCCCACCCTATCTCTCTCTCTCTCTCTCTCTCTCTCTCTCTCTCTCTCTCTCTCTCTCTCTCTCTCTCTCTCTCTCTGACACTTAACTTCCTTCTTTTTAAAATGTTAATAGATAACTTTTTATCATATCATGCATGTCGCTGATCCAAAATTTGCAAAAGCCGTAGCGTCTCAGAATGACAATAAAAGGTGTGCGAGGTATCTAAAGTTTGAGTTGTCAGATGTCGAAGGTGCTCCAAGGCTCGCGGAGGGAAAGGATTATCTTAAGAATGTTTTCTACATGTAGATGATTCAGTTTATTGCAGTTTCGTACATTTCTTTCAACAACACAATTTCATTATTTCTCTTCAACTTCAGTATTATTTAAATTATCCAGGCTGTTCTTTGACATGTTGATAGCCATATCAGATGCTCCAAAATTTTCGAAAAATCTTTCTAGCTTCCATTTAATATGTCCATTTCTGGCGTACTGCATTTTTCAAAAATACTTTATCAACACTCAGCTCAAAAATTTTCCGGTGATTTTCACATTCTTGGATTTTTGATGGGTTTAACTTGTTGTCTTTCCTGATTCCCTCTCCATCGTACCAGCTTGATCTTGACGTTGCCATCGGAAAAAAAGAGGTGAATAATCTTGGACCACAAATGTGTACTGAAACACAACCAAAAAAGCTCATACAGGTTCCCTAATTTGGTTTAACTTCTTGAACTATCAACAAAGAGGCCCGAGAGGAGAAAGTTTCAAGATTTAAATATGAATTACGAGGGCAGGCTGATAATTAAGTTCCGTTTAATCATAACTTTTTAATTTTTCACAGCATATACATAAACAATACGTAAAACGAAAGCTTAATATCTCAGCTACATACTTAGCACTCTATTTTTCGATGTAGTCACCGTCGCGATCAACACACCGCCTCCAACGTTTCACTAGTTGGCTCACGCCGTCAGCGAAGAATTCAGACGGCTGTCCACGGCACTATCTGCGAACATCTGCGATAACTTCCTCATCATTGAAGCTATACTTTTGCAGACCTTGTTTTTAATAAGAATTCCATTATAAAATCTGAGCAAATAAAGTGATGAAATACTAATGTAAAAGAAGTTTATATATTTAGTAAAATAATTTTTTTTCCCAAAATCAGAAAGTTTTTCACATGGCCATTCTAAACATTTCAACTTAAAAAAATGAACAATTGTTTTTGCCCTTCAGTGGATGTTACCTTAATTTCCCCCTTCTCTTAAAATTTGAGTCTCTTTTTTATTTTCCTCACCAGGAGTTAAGCTAGAGCACGCCTAAACAGCGCTAACTTTGTAATCTGGATCATTGCAGTATTCTAGCAGAGACTAAATCAGAGAAATTTAACCAAAGACCAAAGATATAACCCGAAAGAACGTCCAGTGCATGATTCTTCATTGATGCTGTGACAAAAGTAAATCTACTTGTTCACTTTTTCTCTCCGGTTCTCTTTGCATCTTCCTATTTTCTTTTTATTTAACAAATTGTCTATTCCCGTCATCTACCTTTGTCTCTGTATTTTCCCTCTCCTTACAACTCTCCTCTCTTCCTCTCGTTCCTCCCAAAACAATCCTAATATGTACTCTTTGTCTTTTCAAACTCTCTCTCTTCCAACCAAAATCCCATCTCTCTCTAACTCTCTCTTTATTTTTTTTTACTTTCAGCTGTGTATGTATCACTATGACTGTTTCTCAGAATTACAGTCCCTGTGATCAAGCTAAGTTCCACCCGTTATGTCTACAAATTGCAGATAAGCATACGGGTCAAACTCTTACCCAGAAAACTGCAGGGATCTACGTCTCTAGTTTGGACCCAAACTCAAATTATCTAGTTTTTCCAGTCAATCTTGGTTCCATCATCTCATACAAATAAATCAAACAAGTATGAAAACTGAAATATCAAGTCTATTCTTGTTTTTCTATTTTTTTTAATACAATGGTTGATAGCGCGTCATGTGCTCAACTATTCTTATTGAAATAAAATACACTTCTGATAAAAATTCTGAAGTTCTTTTTTTAACCCGGGAACATGTTATCATATTTATGAAATAATTTAAATGTGGAATATCAGATTATTTCCTCTGATTCATTCAGAAGGAGTATGATTTGTAAGTCTGAAATGGATCCAGAACAACTTTCTATGCTCCTGAATATAAAGACAATTTATCGCAACCTGCAAATTGATGTATCCATGGACAAAAGGGGTCGTGGTGAATTCTGTTTAGTGTAGGTAGAAACTTGGTCTAGACACTAAATCTTAATTTTGCATTAACTGACCTTGTGGGTTCGAACCGCACCCACACCAACAATTTTGCAACCCCGCAATCTTTCCAATGCTTTATGGAAGAACGGACATTGACGTTGATGTAATACTTGAAGAAGCAAGAACTAATTCAGACTCTAGAATTTCTGCCTGACAAAGCAGCTGTTATGAAGCCATAAGTCGATATATCGATAAATCGATTAATGTTCAGTGTAATTGTAACTATCTTTTTTTCCACAAGTGCTGTCGGGTAGATGTTGACAAGCTTTCACTGAATAATCTCGCACAACATTTACCAAGAAGCTCCAAAATGGAATGAGGTCTCAATTAGGATGGATCTTTCAAAGTGGACAGGAGTGTTTAGACGCGTAATCTTTGTAGTTTATGTTGTTGGAATTTGTAAATGATAAATAATTAGATGGATGAGTCTCTTCAGCTCTAATTTGCCCCACGGAAGCGTATTCGTTATGCTTCATTCAGCTCAAGGGAGGCTCAAGTTTGCCATCTCAAAGGAAGGCTAATCTGTTCTGTTTTGCAATGCCTGATGATGGCTTATCTGTTCAGCATTGTACTGATCTATGCAGGCTCTGGTTTACAATCCAAGTCAACCATAATTTTATCAAGGGGGGACAATTTTGTTACACTTGATAGAGGCTTATCTATTCAGCTCTGCACTGCCTGATAGGGGGAAAACATAGCCTTTAAGGGTAAGGCTAATCTGTTCAGCTCTAACCCATTCAGTTTTGCCTGAAGAAGGGTATTTTTTGTGTATGTGCCCGCAATAGCTCAATTTCGAATGTTACAATACTCATGTCATTCAGAACACTATGCTCAAAAGAATGATGTTAATGATATGGTAGATCGATATTTTAATGAGAGCCCCCCACCCACACCCCTTTTCAGCTTTGAATGTCTTAAAATATCCGTTGAGAACTAAAAATCACGTCACCACTTAACTGGTAGATGAACAGTTTTCCAGAATGTCGATCTGCAGCGGAGTCCCTTATTCGTTTTCGTCTCTTGCGTTCATTTTTTTTTTGTTTTGATTTTTGTTTTGTTTTCGGTTTTTCTTGTGTGTATCGATTAAGCATTTCAGTTATGATTACATGTTAACTTTCATTGCTTTAGAAACAGTCCCTCTTATTAGGTACCACAAAGTGATATTTCAAATCCAGCCAACTTGAATAAAACCAATTGCACCATAAATATCTTGTGGTGACATGAAGTTTCCCACAAATTTCATCAAAATCGATTTGGAAATAAAATTTTTACAGCTTTTTAAATTTTGTGCATAACAAATTTCGTTCATCGGGCTATTTTTAAGAACATATAAATGTCATTTGTTAAAGTGTATGAAAGAAAAAAGTGATATATTTACACAGTCCAGTACAGTGATTAAACATAAACAAAATTTCAGGGGGTTAGAAAATAAAGAAAAAAAAATATTGATCATCAAAAATGGCCAAAAACACTTGCGGCACATCAAAATTACAAGAAGTAGACTACATGAAGCACTTTTAGACCATCGTAAAAAAACACACATTCTTCAGATTGTTTCAATACTTATTTTACTAATACTAAATATGGTATTTAGTTTACTCATTTTTTTTCATTTTTCAGCAGCCTAGAAATTTATCTTTAAAAGTTAAAAAAAAACAAAATTGGCTTAGCGGCAAAATTTGCGCATTAGAAGAAAATTGGTCAAAATAGCATCTTGTTTCAGAAGCTTTATGACAAAAAGCACATTTTTCATACTGCAATAATGAAACTTTCAGATTATATGGTTTTTAGGATGCTGAATCTAATTATGCTATCTTTTTGATAAATTGATCATTGCTTCTATATCAAAACCGCATTTTAAATCACCGACTGAAGTAAAAAGAATTATAATCAGAGATTAATTATGATAGATCATTATATTTTAAAATGCATACATTATACTATAAGTTAAACAAAAAAAAAGTTAATTAGATTTGGCTACCAAAGATAGAGAGAAAAAAATGACATTTGGCTACTTAAAGCCAAATACATGACTTTCTAGATCTAAATATCGGCAGCCGCCATTTTGAATTATTTTTATCAACACGCATTGAAAATGCGGTTTTATGCACAACTTTTGAGTATTCACAGATAAAATAGAGTTTCATTAGTTGAAATATGCATAATAAATCCATAGATGCATGCAGTTTAAAAAATCTTTGAATTTTAAAAATTAAATCAGTAATAATTTTACTGAACTGATCAAGGGCTTTCTTGCTGTTCCTTACTCTGCACAGCCTTCCGCCTAAAAACTTGAAAACCATTGTATTTATTTCAATAAATAGCCTATAAAAATATTGTTATGAATGAACATAACTGCCCTCTCTTGGAACAGCCAATTGAGCCCTGGCAGGCAATTGCAAAGGCTTAGAGATCGATCCTTGGATTGACTTTTTTAAACTTAAATCTCTCGACCAAGGAAAATTCCAATTGCGCGATTTTCTTATATAACAGAGAAAATTGGTTATTCTTTAATTTTTTACCACACAACTTTTTTTTTTTAAATCCGGAAGCTATATTAATTTGTCTTCAAAGTTTTTAACTTGACGCTCAAAGTGGCTGCCTCTATATTTCTCCTTTTGTGTGGTATGAAACTAAACTAAAGCTTCTTCCAGTCATGAAACAGTTTGAATCATGCAAAAATATGATTTCTTGGCCGAGATATCGCAATTTTAGTGAAAGCTGTATAATCTGTGTGACGCTCCCAGCAAGCGAATTTTCAAAAAGGTAGTCTTTTCAAAGAACATTTTTAATACCTGCAATTTAAGAAGAACAAAACAAAACAAATGTTTCAAAAGAAGAAAAAACGTTCTTTCCAGTGATGTAAGTTTTGTTTGTATAGACTTATTATAAGGCAGTTTTTAAAGGGTTTTAAAGTAGGGTAATTTTGACGTCATCAGCGATGCGTTAGCTTTTCTACCGCCGGGAGATAGGGACTTTGTGGTACCTACTCATATTGAGCTTTAGTGTGTCAGAAAAAGTATCACTTGAATTTAATGAGTCTTTAGGACTTTCATATCCTGACATGTAGCTGCTGATTGCAGTCATTAATCAGGGTTAATGTTTCCAAACAATGATTTAAGAGTCGCTAAGGCCTAGTTAAGTTATGTCTGATAAGATTGAGAAACATGATGGTTCGTGGAATGATGAGATTATACGAGGGAGAGAAGCCACAATCGCTATGCCGTGAAATAATAAGTTTCCCTACAGTAGATAATCCTTGGAGACTATTTGAACACGCACACAAACATTTCACAAGGTTTTGTACATATTAAACTTTTCCCAAATCTTAATTAAACAAGGAGGTGTAGGATCCTGTAACTATCTGATAACTGTAAATCTATCTATTGTTTTGATGAGTTTTTGGATCAATTATCTCGTTAGTTCCTCAATATGTGATTATGTATTATCTTGACCTCAACCGCCATAGCGACTGAAATGATTTTGTCGACTTTGCTATTTCTATACTGTACTGATCGGAAACTAGAAGCGTGATGTCTACTTCAATGCGGGATCACGGTTCCTTCTTGAAAACTATTTTACTTTAGAAATTAATCTATAATTGCTTATAAAAGAAAGACAAACATTTACTAATCGTCTTCCATGATGAAGAAAAGAATAATAATGAAGACACCCAGGAAGCTTATAAATTTTACAATGTGGTTCAACACACTACGTATGCGCAGAAATTTTGAACTACATATATAATAGATGAAGCTCTTAAGATGGTAGAAAGAATAAATTGTAACTTTATCTAGTGGAATTCAAAAGAGACACAAGGTTTTCGTGATAACTTGCAAACCTTTTAGCATACCGGGATTTCCCCTTTGCTATTTTCATTTCATCCACCTCCCAAGGTATCTGGAGTCTTTTTTACAAATGTCATATATCACGATGACTAGCACATTTTGAAGGCATGACGTAAGATTCATTAAGTAAAACGAGTGTTTGGTTATTTCAGCAGGCCAATTCATTATTGCAGATATTATATGTATAAAAAAAAAATTAGTACATAAAAAGTAGGGCCTACTCATTTATTTCAATTTTCATTTCTCCGAACTCTCAACGCATGTTATTTTTTTATGTGTGTTAAGTTCTCGTTATTTCCTCATCTCTCTTCCTCTAAATATAGAATAAAATGGTTTGGACCGACTTCCGGGCGGGACTGGGAACACTCGATGCCGGGTTTTAATATTAAACTCGATTTTCAAGGATGTTTTGTACCGATCTTTTCTTGAAATACGTGGACCATGTAACTTGTTTAAGGAATTCATGCCTCATGTGAGAGAAAGGAGACACCAACTGGTACTCCATATTGGGTATAGAAACCACGACCTATGACGATTTCATCTGATTCTTGTATCCTGAATTTTCGCTTATACAAGTTTTCTGTCTCTTTTTGCCAAGGAAAGATCTTGTGGATTTCTCTTTCTCTCTCCCTCCCTCTCTCACTATCTCTCTCTCTCTCTCTCTCTCTCTCTCTCTCTCTCTCTCTCTCTCTCTCTCTCTCTCTCTCTCTCTCTCTCTCTCTCTTGATTAATATACATCTAAGGTCTCTAAATTTGTGAAATCACCAAAATTGTGATTGCGGTTACTAGATTTCAGATCTAGAGCTACTTGATTGTGAACGTATTTTTTTGGTTGTGTTTTTTATTTCTTTCTCAAAACATTCTGAAATAATTACTTTTTTTTTAATCCATTCCGACAAATTTATCAAAATCTGTTGCGATTTTACATTTTGTAAAAATTAAAAAAATCCAGACGGTATTTTCCATAACAATTGATTTTTAGTACTCTTTGGCTACAAGTGTTTGGAAATCTACACATATTTTCCCCCCACAAACGTTATATCACACTTTATCTAAAAAGGTCTAAACATTGAATCTTATAAAATTTGTCATATTCCATCGCAACAAATGTTTCGATAAGAAAAAATTTGATAGTAGTTACAAGACCTAGATCTACTTGGCTGTGATACTTTTTTTTCTTCTTAGAAACCCTTTCAGATATTTTGGATCCAACACACACACACACACACACATATATATATAATTTATATATATGTATATATATATATATATATATATATATATATATATATGAAATGGAATTTTCCATTACAGTGTGAACATTTTTAAAAATCAAGTCAGGATTTTCTATGACAATTGATCTTTAATACTCTTTGGCTACAAGTGTTTGGAAGCTACACTTTTATTGACCAACTTTATGTAGAATCAGACAAAACTTTCCAAGGCCTTTACTTTTTTATACTTTTTTTGCAACAAATTTCTTCCATAGCAACCTCAGTTTAAATGAAAAATAGATATGAACTTTTTGTTGTAGGTTAAACAATTATTGAAATTTTTCCAAGAACTTTATTTTTTGTATTTTTTTATGTGACATTTTTCTTCTATAGAAATGACAAAAGCGTCCTCAAAATTATTGGTTACTTCTGCGCTCTCTTTCTCTCAATGGTTTGCCTAGGAAACAGAATGCTTTCAAAGCTTTGAGATTTAATTCTGATTGAAAGATTTCATCAGTTGTTTTTATTTCAATGCAACTCTTTATCTAGAAAGATTTACAGATTGAATTCCAATAACACATTTCACATCGTACTATGAGTGGCTAATCTATCTGTAATGGGTCAAATCAGCACCACATACAGTCTCAGGGGAGATATAAACTAATACCAGGGCTGCTTAAAAAACTGCACCCAGATTTACTTTACTTTTTTGCTGGAGAACTTTACTTCATTTAAAGAAGGTCCTCATTACAACATGAGACGAAATCCAATGTTTCAAGTTTCTAACAATTCTGTTACATGTATTATATATATATATATATTATATGTATATCCCTACTTATATAAAAAGTGCTTATTGTGTGCTCCTCTCCTCGAATTTTTGCCTATCTCCACAGACTTATTCAGACACTTGAAAATTACAAAATAGTTTTTTATGAAATACTCTTAATCAGATTAGGGACATGAACCCCATTTTTTAAAAAGCAATTTATGTTGTTGTGATTAAATAGAAAAATATACCCTTGATATTATTTGTTCTTCAATGTACGCCTCCCGCAAAGGCCATCAACTTCACTTGATAGCGGTAATTCTAAAAAGTTTGATCGTTGCCCATCAGCACAGACTTACACATTCATCGTGACATCACAATGTCACTTAAAAATATCAAAACATTAGGGACATGACCCTCACTTTTTAAAAAGTAATGTTTTGTGTCAACAGATTAAAATTAGATCTTTGACATCACTTTTTCTTTAATTTAGATCTAGATCTACCTCTGCCACATAGCCTAGGCCAACCAGCAATAAGACCACCTCAGTCTGAGTGATATAATTAACTGTAGAAGATATATCGATATTACGATGGCAGGTGAGAAAAAGAGACGTCGTTTAAGACGATCCATATACGTAGAAACACTCAATCAAAATCAAATCCCCCAATCACACCCCCACAAACAACACTTGGTTAACCATCCATTTCTATTGATACTGATCGAAATCTATATCTAGATCTACGACAAACTGGATCTAGATTTATAGATCAACAAAGATCTGATCCAGATGGTGAAAAGGGACGTAGCTCTATATCTCCACAACGTAGAGCCAGCTTTAGATCTGCTACATCACCACAAGAAGCAGATAGACCCATAGAGATTAGATCTATAGCACCGCTACCACCTCCTCCTTACATCAGACAGACAGCTTCTACACTTACACCGCCAACTGCCCCAAACCATGACAATATCAATATTGTTGCTCACAATATTGAGGGAATGACAAAGACATACCATCATTGTGACGCAAAATTGTGGCCCACAGAAGCATCCTCACTATGCTGTGCCAATGGTCAAGTTAATTGACCCCCTTTACAAACTTTATCAGAATGTTTATACAAGCTGTTGTGGGGGATACTGCAGAATTTAGATGTTTTGGAAATAGCATTCGAAGTTACAGTTCAGCTTTCGCATTCGCATCACTTGGTGTAAATGAGGACATGTTACTGGCAGCGGTATAAGAAGAGTCATTCAAGCCAAAACAATGACAGGTACACATACAGGACACATTGTATTTATTCCACGCATTGCACTAACAACAACAAAAGACTATCATCTCCCATTCACACTCACTAGGAGACAGTTTCTAATAAAACCGTCCTATGCCATGACTATAAACAAGTCACAGGGTCAACTTTGGCAAAAGTTGGAGTCTATTTTCCATAGTAAGTTTTCAATCATGGTCAGTTGTATGTAGCTATGTCCAGAGTTAAAAACTATTATGGCTTACAATGTGCATTGGCACCGCCATCAGTGAACTCTTTGAGCTTAACAAGCTGCATCAATAATGTTGCCTTCAAATCAGCATTAATATTATATTTGTGAGTACAATAATTGTCTGTTAAATTTATAAATACTTTGGATATGATTTAAATTTTCAATCCTGCGAACTCGCGGACTTTCAACTAGTATATATATATATATATATATATATATAAGCGGACCTGGGAAGCTTTGACCGCGAACTGCAGAATGTCCAGAAAATTCTTTTGCAAAGCCCTGGCACAAGCCTGATCGAAAGCAGGTGACAGTATCAGTACTTCTCCCTCTACGCATGAACTGCTGGCGGGTGTCCTTGCCTTAAATAAAGATACTTCGCACCAGCCAGACAAGAGCCGGCAGCGCGACTTTTAACATACCCAGAGAAAAAAAATTAAGGCCCAGCGAGTTTAAATCAAACGTATTTGAAACTGAGGCTAAGGGGAAAACAAAAGACTTAAGAGAGAAGGTCATCATTGAGAAATGTGCACTGAAGTTGGAGACTTTATTCATATTGGTTTTTTTTTTCTGAGATGGAAGAGTACTTGAGTACCTGACGATAGGGAGTTTAGAATGATTCTTAATGTAAAAAAAACAACAAATATGTTTTACCTTGTCATTTTAAGATGAAAACCCTTGATACGTGTCCGTTAGAAGATACGGAATGACTAACACATAACCAGTTTAGATAAAAAAAAAAGCTGATTTTAGGATTTCTATCCATGAACATAGCACAAAGTTTGAATTTCACAAAATCGCATACACTTTTCATGCATTACCGCATTAAGGGGTTTTATCAAAAACATGAAACCTGTCTTGGCTCATTTAAGTTACAGGCATACATTTTACCATCTACATTGATGATATATTCCTTCAGGACACCTCCTTTGATACATGCAAAGAACATATACAGTAGAACATTGATTCAATCTTTAGGATTCACATTTACAGACAAATCCTCCCCTATTCCAAGCCAAACTTTACACCACTTGGATGGTATTAGACTTTAGAGCTATAATGGTGTTATTGGACAAAGCAAAAAAGAACATACTGGCGAGCGTCGTCAATGAGACGCCCATTAAGACGTCAACTGGCAAGACTAATTGGCTCACTGAAAGCTACCTTTCCAGAAGTTCCTTACGGTCAGTTAATTACAAGGATATGGAATTAACGAATACACCTGCCTTAAAGCATCAGGTTTATAATTTTGACTAGCAGAGTACCAGGCGATGCTCGGGTGAGAGTAGAAAATTGTTTCGCTACCGGTAATGTATAGTCACAGAAGAGCCTCGGGATACACCAAGTTGACTGTATTTCCATCCTTTGCAAGCACGTGAAGATTGTCATGAGACCCGACGCGTGAGCATGCAACGTAAAGCTGTCCATGAGAGAAGCAGGGGGACTCGAGGTTGACTCCGACGACTTTCAAAGTTTGGCCTTGTGCCTCGTTTATGGACATGGCAAAGCAGAGATTTATGGGAAATTGAAGTCTCTTGAATTGGAAGAGCATGTCTGAAGGAATTCATGGTATCCTTGGTATAAAGACATTATTGCCTTTTCCGGGTCCTGTAACAACTGTTGCTAAAATTACTCGGGGCATCATACGCTCGACGATTAGTCGTGTTCCATTGCACAGGATTGGAGGGTTTAATTAAAGTCCTTAGAAGAATGACAGGAGCCCCAATTTTTAGACGCAAAAGATGGGGAGGCATTCCTGGTGGGTTGAGAGAATTCAGAAACTCCACGTGATAGTCAACAGCAATGTCCTCTTCTACAGTGTCAATTGATCGAAACGTTTGCTCATCTCCAGGTATTGTTGTCAGTAATGAACTATTGATGGAGGAGACTTTGTCATTCTTCGGTGCCAGAATAGCACGTTCTGAAAACCAATCTTTTTTTCGATAATTATTTTCCAGATTGCGGAAAATTCTTAACACAAGTTCAAGTGGTGCGTTTGTTATTTTGCCAAAAGGAAGTAAGATTTGGTTTTCTTCAATTTGTTTGACTTTGCCGTCTCCAAGTCGCAGTAAATTTCTTGCAAATATCTCCGAATTCGAATCACCAAAAAGATGTGCTCTCATGTTTGTTTTGAGGTTGAGAGTCATGATATGGCCCCACAGATGAGAGTCCTTGATGGATGCTTCTAACTCATTGGCCTTGGTCCCGCGTGGGACAATGGGCAAGGTTTGTCGGAAGTCACCAGCTAGAACTAAAGTGACACCACCCATAACCACATCATTTCTCCTGATATCTCGGAGCATTCAATCGACAGCTTCAAGCGCACGCTTGTGTGACATTGTTGCTTCATCCCACATGATCAGTTTGGTTTCTTTAAGTAGATTGCCTTGATCAGTACCTCTTTTGATACCGCACATAGGACTATCTGTGGCCATGAGGTTGATTGTCGAATGCGCCGTTCTTCCACCCTTAAGAAGTATTGCTGCAATTCCAGATGACGCGACTGCCAGGGCGATCTTATTATCCATTCGCACTCTTGCCAACAATAAATTCAATATGAAAGTCTTTCCGGTTCCACCTGGAGCGTCAAGGAAAAAGATTCCCCCGCGTCCTTCATGAACCGTGCTCATAACACTATCGAATGCGTATCGCTGATCAGCTACTAATCTTGGCACGTTGGTCTCAATCAACTCAGTCAGTTCAGCGACATTATAATTTCTATCTTTGAACAATCCTTGTCCAAACCCGTTTTGCTCTTGACGTTGTGGCCCAGGTATCCCGAAAAACGTTAAATGATTCCCGCGCATGTTTAGTACAATGTCTTCAATGATGATCAAGGCATTGTTGTAGATGAGATCTGAATTGAAGACTGGCCCGTCCATTAACTCTGCTGTGTGTCTAAAATCCTCACATAGACTGTCTTTGTGCTTTTCCCACACCTGCATTGGTTGTGAGAGATCACAGGTATGGAGCATTATGGCAAAGAGTTGTCTAAGTTGTACAGGCATGTTCGTTGCAGCAGCATCAGCAAGTGTGTTGTCCCAGTGACTGTCGTCTTCCAAAAGACCATGGCGGTAGCATGCATCCCGAAATGTTGGGTATACAGTGCCGTTAACAGTACACAATGAGTCAAATGACTGTGGGCCTTTCACTGCATTCAAAAGCAACCGCATAAAATAGCACTCGCGGGTATTTGGATGTACAGTGTATATCCGCCCAAGGGTGTTGCAGATTTCATTTCTGGATATCCTTCTACTGCATTGCCAATTTTACGCCGTTTCCATTTATTTTCCGACCATGTGAAATAGATGACTACCTCACTGTACAGAAGTGTCCTTGCAAACGGTTCCTCGATGCAAAGCTGAAAGAAAGCAGTCAACTTTGTCTGCCTAGCAGGCGCTTGAGCAATTTGTGCTGCATTTTCAGGAGTGTAGTACACTCGCTGTCCATTTTCAAGATGAATATCCAGGTGCTCGATAGGGGGATATCGCTCGTGAATTGGAAAGCCAAATATTCTCCAAGCAGCTTCATTACTGCTAATATAACGCCCGGCCTGGAAGGTCTTCACCTCATTTATTTTGTTGTCACCATTTGTTTGGCTAAGGACGAAGACAGCTCTGTCAGCACCTTTGTTTATGTATTTGCAAACATATTTAATAGCCTTAACAGAACTGCAAAATTCAACGTTAGGTGGGCTTTGAAAATTTTGCAGAGAAGGGGACAGTGAGGAACATCCCACCGGTTGTCGATTTGGGCACTTTCACGCGCATCGCGAGCAGGAAGGGTAGTCATACGCCCTCCATCATCTGGGTGTCGTCGTCGATATAGAGGATAGCCGTCTGTATCTGTCTTTGTGGCTGTAATAAATTCACGTGGATAACGTTTTGTGCATTTTCCATTAGACATGCATGGAGATGATGGGTTGAAAGCTCCATATGGACCATGGACCATTTGTGTTTTGATAACTTCAAAGAGTTCTGGATCGGCAACAGGATCTGGTAATTCAGCACTAATGAAAGTGTCCACGCTATCAGACTGCATTTTTTCTTGAAGCCATATAAGGGAGTGGGAATGTGGTAACCCGCGTTTCTGCCATTCAATTGTGTACATCCAATAACGCACTGGACCAAATATTTTGCCATCTGTGATCAGGTGAATAAGCTTTATATGTTTCAGGTGAAAGACACGGGCAATGATGTCATGGCGATCAGATGGTGTCTGTGAAGGTAAGAGTTCGTGGTTGATTTCTTCCCATTTTGGATTGCAAGTGAAGGTGATGAAAAGGTCCGGCTTACCGTATTTTTGCACGTAAGAAAGGGCGTCTTGTGTGCGTTGGTGCATATATCGAGATCCACCAGTGAATGAGGAAGGAAGAATCACTCGCTGTCCAGTGTCGACTGGGTCACGGTCATCTTTGATGGCATCTTTGAGGTCAATATAATTTTCGGCGCGCAAGTTCTTTTAGGGTTATGTAAAGACGCCGCTCACTTTCTATTTTGGCGTACATATGAGTGAGAAATTGACTGAAGAGATCTTTGCAGCGAATGAGATGATTGAATTCACCTGCCCTAATAATTACCTGGTAAGCATAAAAACTCATTGATGATATCTTTTTTGTCGGATGTAATGCTCCTGTCGTTTTGTCATACTGACGAAGCCCAAAGTGGTAACCATCACATCCGTTCCAGTACAGGAGAGGGTACTGCAGGCCGTCGTAAGCACGATTTGTCTCCGAAATATGCTGTAGTTGTTGATCTGGAGCATCTTTTTTCTTGAGCACGATGTCTCTCTTCCCGTGTTGTTTATCCACCATAACGACGGCAATTTCATGTGCAATTGGTTCATTGAAGCAACCGGCGTGCTCACCAGGTGGCAATCGGTCGGCCCTAACTATCACCCTGTGCTCTTCAGATGGTAGCTGCTCCATGGCAGTTACAAAACGGCGAATCAAATTATTGTTGGCATGCAGCATCTCTTGCAACTGGTGTACAATCTGATGATCAAGGGTGGGCACAACTTCACCTCTACGTCTTGCTTGTTCATCGAAATCACCCATGAAATAGATCTGAAGGAAAGACGGCTTTTGTTCATCTTGCGGTTGGAGCGCTCCTATTGCATGGTACACTTGTCCTTGCACTCGAAATGTGGATGCCCATTCTCCTGGTGCCGGATTATGCTTCATCGTCGTTCCAAAAGATGTCATTCGGAACGCTGAATTATACTTTCTAATGTTTTTCTGGAACGCTTTTGTCCGAGGATTATCCTCCAGAAGTAATGATTGGAGTGGTTCAGGAGGTATCCCTATAATTGGAAGCCTGATTTTGCCATTTGAACAGCACATTCCTGGAGCTTCCAATCGCAACTTTCTAGCTCCACAATGTTCACAAACAAAAGACATTTCCCCAATTGGACACTCATATGAAATATTAGCATCGTATTCAAATGCTGCATTCTCCCAGTGGAAATTGTTCATGTCAGCTCTAACCCGACGTCTCTGTGCATGTCGAGCTCGATCTTCCTGAAGTCGGTGGACACATTGCTCTTGTGTTTCTACATTGCGAGCTTCACGCGTGGCTAATCTGTTGCGTTGGAGTCGATCATTTCGCGTCTCTTGTGTTTCTACATTGCGAGCTTCACGCGTGGCTAATCTGTTGCGTTGGAGTCGATCATTTCGCGTCTCTTGTGTTTCTACATTGCGAGCTTCACGCGTGGCTAATCTGTTGCGTTGGAGTCGATCATTTCGCGTCTCTTGAGTTTCTACATTGCGACTTCACGCGTGGCTAATCTGTTGCGTTGGAGTCTACTTTCTCGCTCCTCTTGGCTTTCCACATCGCGAGCTGGACGTGTCGTGGCTCTATTTCGTTCTAGTCGATTTAACCGATCTTGAGTCGATTCCACGTCAATTGCTGCTCGTTGTCTTCTTGTCTGTGGTGTCGATCTACCAATTGAGGATTTCCGTTTAGGCATATTTGAAAGGTCTAAGAAATAAAGAAGACCGGAAAAAATGAGATGAACTGTTATCGCTCTAGCCGCTCTAGCCTACTTCTAGACCTATAGATTAGATAGAAATAAAGTAGATTTCTAGATCTAAATTCTAAGTACAATCTAGATCCTATCTATAAAAAAATCTAGATTTAGTCTAGACCAAGATCTAGAGATTAGACAGATAATAATACCTACGTGCTTACATTACTCTTCAGCAATTTATATACATGTAAACTGTTGGGGTTTGAGTGAAACTACTGCTCATTGATTGCCCCTAATCAAAGAGGGAAAAAATACAATCTATATCCTATCGAAAAAAAGATCTAGGGAAACTGTCAGCCTTATGGAAAAGGTAGCCTCATTGTGAAAGCTACCAAATGTAAATACAATCTTGATCCTATATGTAAAAAAAGATCTAGATCTAGTTGTAGATCTAAATCTAGAGTCTAGATCGTATTTGTAAAGCAATCTGGATTTGGGTCCAGATCTATATCTTATTATTAGAAAAATTTAGAATTGTTTTTTATCTCTCTAGCCGCTGTAGTCTAGATCTAGACCTATAGATTAGATAGAAATAGAGTAGATTTCTAGATGCAAAATCTAAATACAATCTAGATCTACTTGTAAAACAATCTAGGTTAGGGTCTAGATCTAGATCTTATTATTAGAACACTTTAGATTTGTTAATTAGATAGA
This sequence comes from Elysia crispata, assembly GCA_033675545.1. Lineage (NCBI taxonomy): Eukaryota > Metazoa > Mollusca > Gastropoda > Plakobranchidae > Elysia > Elysia crispata. Next base: position 19,544 of record JAWDGP010007026.1, read on the forward strand.
AATAGAGTAGATTTCTAGATCCAAAATCTAAATACAATCCAGATCCTATCTATAAAGAAATGTATATTTAGTCTAGATCAAGATCTAGAGATTAGACAGATAATTATACTTACGTGCTTACATTACTCTTCAGCAATTTATATTCATGTAAACTGCTGGGGCTTGAGTGAAACTACTACACATTGATTTCCCCATAATTAAAGAGGGAAGGCCACGAACCTTTACGAAGTAAACAGAGAAAGTGGAAGCCGGAAATGCATAGTCTAGATCTTACGAAACAAAATGTCGCTTGAGAAAATTTTGTTCTTTGGTCTCTATTAAATTTCAAAATGCCTTTATCGACCTGCACAGTATAGAATGTTGAAAATAATACGCCAAAAAACTTCCTCGAGTCAATAAAAGAGAATATGTAAAATGTGAGCCCTTTATGTTCAGTCATTTCGGAAATCCTAAAACATACACACACACACAGACAGTAAGCTTTATATATTAGATAAATGCATCACACCAGAATGTAAGATTGAAATGTGATGGTGGCTCATTGAGGGAGGCAGTTCCACAAAACCAGAGAGCATGACTAGCCCTATTTTTTCCTTGACCAATGACTCCTGCACATTGGGATGTAGGGCACACCTAGGAAATTCAGGCACTAGTCAGGATTTTTGGTCCAACACAAACCAAAAATTGCACACCAATGTTTCAAACTCAAAGCAGTTCTCATGGGGTTGCAAATCCTTTGTATTCTTGTTCATATTGACATTAAAAAGGCAGTTTCTCACATAAACAACATGGGCCTTTCTCATTCTCGTTTGTGTAACAGGATAGCTAGACACAGTTTTCTATGGGCTAAGGAACACCGCATTTGGCTTACAGCCGCTCATATAAAGGGCAAAGATAACACTGCAGCGAACTAATGAAGTTCAATTTAAAACAGGCAATGTAATTCAAGTCCTTTGAATCTACCTTTAAAAATAGGATAACATTAAATATTTCAATAACACCATATTATAATTTTAACTTTACTGTCAGATAGAGGGAAGTACTCGCAACTAAACTCACCTTTACCGGAAGAGGAGAAAACAACAGGATTTTGTCATATTTCCCTGGATTCGTACCTGCTTCCTCCCCCTTACGAAAAAAAAAATACGATATTAAGAGTACAATAAATCAACACAGTCACGTATCGTACAACCTAACACGACGTGCAACAAATCTATAAATGCTTATGTTTATTTATTGCTTTAACATTTAAGTAAAAGTTTCAAGTAGAACTAGTATGAGAGATAAAGAGAAAGAGAAGGAGAAAAATCGACAGACTGGCAAAAGGACAAAAAGACAAAAGCAGATAGAGTGACGCAAAGGCAGAGAAATATTGAAAAATAAAAAAAGACATTAAAAAAATAAAGAAGAGATAGGAAATAGATAGTAAATCAGGTTGTCAGATGCATAAACGCACAGTGAGAGAGTCTAGCGAAGAGAGAGAGAGAGAGAGAGAGAGAGAGAGAGAGAGAGAGAGAGAGAGAGAGAGAGAGAGAGAGAGAGAGAGAGAGAGAGAGAGAGAGAGAGAGAGAGAGAGAGAGAAATTATTTTTTTACGAATTTCAAGGCTTCCTATGCAAAGAGTCATTCTACGCTAAATGTATTTAATTTTGGGTGAGTGCATGTCTTCTCGCCATTTATGCTCGTGTGGGCCAATTCAAGGCGGCAAGGTAGGTTGTCGCTCTCAGGTAATTCATCCACGAGTCAAGTGAATTGCTAGGCTATGTAAACCGTCTGCGATCATACATGAATGATGCGAATGAATATTGGAAAGAGACATGGTGAATAACAAACCTCTATTATATTGCTGCCTTAGTAACCGTGTCACAATTATACCACACAACATTTTACAGTCATTGAGCACACAAGGAAGGCAGGAATCGTTTGATTATCATTTATTATAGAGATCTAGACTTGTGTGTTAGACGATAAACAAGTAACAAATTGAACAAATGTATTGTTTGCTGGTATCTAACCTTCCTCGTGACGGGTAACGCCTCTTAATTTTTCAATGTAAATGAAATTTATATAACATTGTATAAGTTTAAGAGATCGAATCAATTAAAATGTATTATCAATTTGATTTTCAAATTCCAATATTGCTCAAAACATAAGTCTGTGTTATTTTCTAAATTCATCATATTAGGTACACAAATACACAGAGAAATTGTTATTGCGAACCCAAGTATTCGATAAGCAATTTCTTATAACTATTGATCAAGGAGGGGTTTGGACTGAGCTGATTCAACTAAGCATTGTTGTTTTCGCAATGTTACTTGTTTGTCGGTTATGCAGCTCAATTCCACAGTCTGATTCTCATTTCCGTATACTTCAACCACCGCACAAATTTTCCATTGTACACACGCATGCCAATATATCTAGCATACCACGGCCACGACGGTCTTTTAATACTCTCCCACGGTCCATTCAGATTCATCCATCCACAATCTGAGTACCACCATCCTCCACGGTTGTCTTCAGCGCAATTCATATCACTAAGACTATCATGGTCCTTATCACCGGTAGAGAAGTAACATGACTTTGATTTTTCAAAGGCTTCATGTGGCAGGTTTCCTCCTACGATTTTATCATATGTCATCTGATACCTGAAAAAGAAATAATATGGTTGGTTGACTGTAGTTCAGGAATATTATTAAAAAAAAATAAATTAAATGTCTATGAGCAGTCTATATTCCCTTAAAATTTTTACGAATCTCATGCGAAAATATGGAAAGAAATGAGAAGCACGAAAAGGGAAGAATACAAAAACAGTACAAAAAATATCAATGATAAAATTCTTTTCTTTTGATAAAATAGATTCCATAAATTTACGGAATATAAAGGTAAAAGAAAAATTGGTTTAGTGACCACGCAGGCTTTCTTATGAATGAACCAAAAACTAATCACCGAGGTGGGGGAAATCTATACATGGTAAAGAAGGGAAATTGTATAAAGGTTTGAGATGTAGTTCTTTTGGAAGGATAAGGGAGGTTTGTTATTTCACAAAAAAGTTCGTCTGCAAGCTATCGTTCAATGTAATGTCTGAGACAAGCCACCATAACAAGAGTTATCATTTTCACCACACGGTAATGTTTATCAAGCATTTTTTTACACCCATTGTTAATGATGATACGACCCCTAACACTTATGTTACACAGCAACTCTCTTTAACTTTATAAATAACATTTTATAACTGCAAATGCTGCATTTGTCGACCATTCTTATTACTGCTACTGTTACCTTAGTCGACCCTCCTTCTGTGCTCTATATTTATGACCTTGCTCCCCTATTCCAATTATTCCTTTTCTTTTATTTGTGCCCGTGTAACTACTGCTCAAGTTGCTTTTATAGATCTGCTTTGCCTTCATTAACCGTTTTGCTACTGCTGATGTTGCTTTAGACAACCTTGGTCCACTTGTTATATCTGTCCAAACATCTCAATTATGACTGTCAATGCTTTTGTTGCAATCCCTGTCACCATCACTGCATTTATTGCCACCACCAAGCACTGTACACGCAACAAATTTCTGGGCTAAACTGTTGTTTTTAAGCTCACTCTTATACCAAACCCACCCCTTGCTAAAACTCTCGTCTATTATATATATATATATATATATATATATATATATATATATATATAAATGTATGTGTGAAGTTATACCGATGCATTTTAGTCTAGTGAAATAGATAAAATATAAAAGAAGTAGGTGTCGACTGATATATTTATAAAATAATGTTAAGAGCGGGATGCCTACGTGTATGACTTTGTGCCGTCCTTTATCATAATAGATTACACGCTGTGTTCCACACGCAGGGAGGGTTTTTGTTTGTTAAATAGGGGAGGTTTACGACCAGGACAAAATCAATTTTTTCAATGAGCTGAAAGTTTTTCAGAACATAAAATGTTTAACTGATAATTGATGGAAGTAAAAAGTATTATTTTTATGAGCTTGTAGTTAAGCGGTTGAGAGAAAATTAGCTAAAGTTACCCCAGATCGATGAAAAAATAGATTATTAAGGATTCACCTTATTTTTGGTTTGAAATTATCTCAGTTCCTATAATGATGCAACCAAATAAATTAAGGGAAAAAGTTTTGAATCTATTGTTAATGATACAAACCATTTAGATATCTTTTTTGCATAACTCTGCTATAATATAAGCATAAAGTATATTTAGAATCTTTAGTATAGTAAGAATGTGTTTTTCACATAAACAATAAAATTATTCCTCACTACTTCTGTGTAAGTAAAATTCAAAGGAACAACTTTTGGAGAAAATTCTTTTTTTAAGAAAATCATGTTTTCAACAAGTATAAATCGAGATAAAAAAAAACAACTTACTTATGGCTTGCATCATTAACTTTAAATCCGGAAACACGTAAATAATAGGGTTTACCATTGTCATCTCGTACCCTGATGGCTAACTCAGTCTTTCGCTGCAATGGAATAGATTAGTCATCTAGCGTGTGAAATGATAAACTTATAACTTTCAGTAAGTTCTTAAGCTTCTCTAAGATTACGATCAGTTTAAATTAACATAACTTTAACATTATGCGCTGTTATTACAAAGATTATTTAGTGTTGTAACCTAAAAAGAAAGCAACTTGTTTTGTAAGCTTTTATTTCTTCATAAAAAACTGTAAGCACAATAGTTTTCCTGTACATTTAATTTCTTTTGGAAGTGAAAATATATGATAGTGTGATTTAATGGTTACCATATACCTCCTCCACTACCCCCACCCGGTAATGGGATCTAGTTCTCTGAAATTGTAAGGGAAGTTTCACAGTAAGTCCCGACTGTGATGTGCTCAATTAATCGCAGACTGCTACAACTGGGCGCTCTAGAATTGGAACGATTTTATAATTTTCCTTTGCTGAAATGAGGATATACATACATACATATATACATACATACATATATATATATATATATATATATATATATATATATATATATATATATATATATATATATATATATTATAAGTTGGCTAAAATCATTTTTGAAGAGAAGGTCCTAATCTCTTTTACTTGAAAAAAAAGTTTTTCCACCAGTCCGCCCATTAACAATAAATTCCCTTAGGTGCATTTCTATGTCACAGAATAAAGAGGAAAATTTTAACTTGACTATTTTTCTCTTTATGGAGTAAATAAAGAAAATTGCTAAGTCAATGCTTTTGCAATCTCTAACATTGTAAAGAAAGATATTGATTTGCGTGAGATAATGAAATAACGTCTAGGAATAGCTTTGTCACGACAATTACTATAACAATTCGAATTCACAAGTAATATGAGCTAAAGGAAGAAAAAAAGGTTCCCACTTGAATATACAATACCAAAATGATAATTATTTTCAGTGTATTTTGCACAGTAGTCCTAAAGCTAGATGCAACTTCAGACCAATACAGTCTTAAAATGCCGGATATTAATCCTATTCCAAACATATTTCTCTACATTTAGAAATTAGAGCTAGACATAGAAATAAATCACAAAACAGATATTTTTTTAAAATTGAATTAATGAACATCTATATCCATAAAAACTTCACTGGTTGCAGGCATTGTCCTTCTCGATGTCTTTTGTTAATATTGAATATAAAATGAAAATGGGCTTGACTGTGTTACAGCCACGATATCACGTCATAATGGTGGTATATCAAGGAAGCTTTCGAAAATTGATTATTGGGACCAATTTATTTGAAGGAAGGCAAGAAATAAACAATAGTTTCTTTTTAATTAGCTTTATAATCGACGGGACTAGGGAAGTAATATAACCAGATATAGCACAATATAAATATTTCTGGACATTTCGATTTTGCAACACTATGGTTTAAGCAAATACTGCCTAAGACTTCTTATGAATTTTAGGTCTGGTTAAAAAGTCATTTGAATCAGCTACATATAAGAACAGCAATTAAAATTTGATAAAATGAAGAGGAAAAACCAAATTTATCTGTTAAGTTCTTCAAACACAATGAGCATTTAGAAAACATCTTAAGCCTTCTAATAGACTCAAACTATAATAAGATAGACATCTCAGCTTTCAATTTACTTGCTGAAGAAATTTTGGTGTATTATAACTTACTGAATGTGTTAAGAGGTTAATAGCATCCAAGCCAAGCCAATGGTCGGTTTCTAGATATCCAAACCCATAAACATAACTATCCCAGACGCAAAAGAAATTCACATGACCGTTTACCCGTCTCTGAAACGCATGACATAATGTTGAAACAAAGCAATTAAGTTTCACGTCTTCATATACATATTAATTTTTATTTGCATCTTCTTATCTTACAAGTAAATGAAGCGTAGTTTGGGGGGAAGGGCAGGATCATAAAAATAGCAAAGAAGGACTCAGAAGTTATGACTTTTTAGTAAGCAACATGATCATTTTTACCTCTTTAGTCTAAGAAGTAGTGGTAGTGGTAGTAGTAGTAGTAGTGGTAGTAGTGGTAGTAGTGGTACTAGTGGTAGTAGTAGTAGTAGTAGTAGTAGTAGTAGTAGTAGTAGTAGTAGTAGTAGTAGTAGTAGTAGTGGTGGTGGTAGTGGTGGTAGTGGTAGTGGAGGTGGCAGTGGTGGTAGTCGTGGTAGTCGTGGTAGTCGTGGTAGTCGTGGTAGTCGTGGTAGTGGTGGTAGTCGTGGTAGTCGTGGTACTCGTGGTAGTCGTGGTGGTCGTGGTAGTTGTGGTGGTGGTGGTGGTGGTGGAGGTAGTAGTGGTGGTGGTGGTAGTAGTGGTTGTGGTGGTGGTGGTAGTAGTGGTGGTGGTGGTAGTAGTGGTGGTGGTTGTAGTAGTGTTGGTGGTGGTAGTAGTGGTGGTGGTAGTAGTCGTAGTAGTGGTGGTAGTAGTGGTGGTAGTAGTAGTGGTAGTAGTAGTAGTAGTAGTAGCAGTAGTAGCAGTAGTAACAGTAGTAGCAGTAGTAGTAATAGTAGTAGTAATAGTAGCAATAGTAGTAGAAGTAGTAGTAGTAGTAGTAGTAGTAATAGTATTAATAATAGTAGTACTATGAGTAGGAGTAGGAGTAGTAGTAGTATCAGTGGTAGTAGTAGTAGTAGAAGTAGTAGTAGAAGTAGTAGTAATAGTAGTAGTAGTAGCAGTAGTAGTGGTAGTGGTAGTGGTTCGTGGTAGTGGTAGTGGTAGTAGTAGTAGTAGTAGTAGTAGTAGTAGTAGTAGTAGTAGTAGTAGTAGTAGTAGTAGTAGTAGAAGTAGTAGTAGTAGTAGTAGTAGTAGTAGTAGTAGTAGTAGTAGTAGTAGTAGTAGTAGTAGTAGTAGTAGTAGTAGTAGTAGTAGTAGTAGTAGTAGTAGTAGTAGTAGTAGTAGTAGTAGTAGTAGTAGTAGTAGTAGTAGTAGTAGTAGTAGTAGTAGTAGTAGTAGTAGTAGTAGTAGTAGTAGATGTAGAAAAACAATTTTAGGGTCATGTAAAAACACTCTATTTACGAACTTAAATCTCCTCACCTGAATGTAAATCCATCCATAATGTGTATCGCAGAGAACTGTTTTTCGAATCAAGGGTTCATATACCAATTTACGGCGGTGAACCGGATCAGAATCCATGTTTCCATTACAATTTACCTTGAAAATCTACAAAAGCACAATTAGAAACTAGGCCAAATAATGCATGCCTCCTTAAGCACAAAGCCATCTTTAAAAAAGAATTGGAAAGAAAGTAGACATCTACATCTTGTTTTTATTGCACTAAGATTAACATTAGAATTAAAGGATGTTTTAAAAAGCTAGACTAGTGAAAGAGGTATAGAAAAGTTACATGCGCCATTTTTTGTTTACTTACGTTCGGTTAGAATTTACGAAAATACCTAAAAATGAGGCGGCATAAAATATATTCACAGATATAGCTCACCCGTATCTTAACAGTACTTTCATATTTTATCTTATATCTTAGCCGCTCTTTCTGTTAAATAGTCATAAGCTGAAAAAGCTGTTGCGTCCAGTTCTTTAGGTTCCTACTTCGCAGGTTCGAGTCCCTATACGTCGATAATTAAGTTAAAGATCTTATCTTTCCAGATCAGATCCACCTGAAGAAGGTCAAGTTTGATATGCAAATTAAAAAAAAAATTCGAAGATCACCGCGTGTGACCGGGCTACACCAAATATAAAAGAAGTAAACATTCATATCATGTTCATTCTGCAAGCATAGTGCCAGTTTCTCTTAACATTTTCTCTAAGATATTGTCACTTTTTCATCACGTTCCGTGTATAATATTATTATATCCTTTACATGGGGCGATTCTTCAAAATTACTGGATGACAGCATGAACCCATTGATTCATTTTTCTCTAAAAGTCTTTTTGACTTCAATATTGATTATTTCAAGACATAAATGTTTTGGATATACATTGTTAACTTTAATAAAGTAAAATTAAGAAGCTTACTGATGACATGTTGGTCGGTAATGTTGCTAACATTGCTAATGTTGAACGCCCAAAAAGCAAAGACAGCAACGCAACAAAGAGCACATAACTTCTCGCCATCTGTGGGGATTAATATGTTTTAAAGTACATTACTTATTTCACAGGCTATTTGTGTGCTTAGCTCTTTGAAAGATTAACGTCACCTCAAGTTTCTTGAAGATACGATGAATTCTAAAAAGTGTATATTAAAGCCAAAAAAGGAGGAAACGCCAGAAATGAAGGAGGTTATCTATAACCTAAAACTTTTTGTTATAGATGATCGTATTCATTGAATCATTTCTTGAGGAACAATAATTCATGTTTTTGCCAATCGGCACTCTTTTGTGGCTTTTGGAAAATGCGATAAGAAAAGTCATGCTTTGAACACAGTGAATTTTTTCTACCCTAGTGTGCTGTTTTGATCACTTTTGCTCTCGATCTCAGGGAAGAGCTTTTTCTGAATGTTGCCTTATTCTCCTTGGTGCGTCATATAAACATCTATTTTTTTCTACGTTGTGATTAAAAGCAATTTTTTAATTAGTAATCATGGAATAATTATTGCTGGAACGCCAGACCCACAGGGGCGTAACCTCAGATAAAGTTAGACGACAATTACAGACGATGATGATGATAGTACTTGTTGATGCCGTACAAGAAAAAAACAGCCTTTTCAGTTAAACCATATGAGGGTCACAGCTCTGTAAGTTTACAAAGATCTATATTTTCCTACATTTATTTTGTGAAATTCTTTTATCTACATTGGGCATTCTTTTTGCTTTGTTCTCAATGTGTATGATTTATTTTCTAAAAGTGGAACAACTTTGAATCTTGGCAAAACAATTCATGTCATTTTTGTTCTTGTCTACTTCGCTTTAAAATTAGCGTTAAGAACCACATTTAACATGATTAAATTGAAATACGAATGAAATATCAATTTTACTGAGCGCAGTTTTAGGATAATACACCTTTTGTGATATTATTAAGTGGTGTTATATACCGTAGCTATGAATCCATGGTAAAAGAAAAAGTTAGTCTCAAAGCGCCACTTTGGCATTTGCTTTTTTTTATCAACTTCAAAAAATGTCGTAAAAATTTTATTCTTTTTAGTATAAAACATTTTGCAAAGATCTTCCGAGGTTTTTGTTAAGTTTATCATCGATTAATTAAACATTTTAGGATTGATTTCTTTCAGTACAAGATCCAGATTACTCAAACTCTGAGTGGAGAAAGCATTGTTAAGAAGAGGATCCATGCCCAGCACCGATAGCTTTGTAGATACTGAAAGCGTCACCATTTCAATACTCCGATAGACCACAATCAATCTTAGTCATGTAAAACATGATTATCGGCGTGCTTTCAACTTTTCTTTCCTAAAATCAATACTACGACCAAATATTTATATGGTCGCAGACAAAACCCTTGACAGCTTTATTTTACTAACCGTTTGAGCATCGGCATTTAGATCACCTTTAAGAGGTCTAAAACACCTCATGGATCTTTCAAATGTTTTCCGTTTCTCTTTAATTTCGATTCAGATTTATTTAGTTTACATTGGAAGCTTCCAAACCTAATATTCCTTTCAAAATATCACATATTGGTTGATCTGTACCATCTTGCAGGAATTGGCGGACAACAAGACCATAAAAGTCAAACCAACCTTGCCCTTTGATTGCATTTATATTTCCTCAGATATATTTCGTTGATATATATACGAATAAAATAAGGCCATAACACTTTATGAAGCACACAGATGTTTATATTGTTTGTGCACAGCCATTAAAAATATGAGAAATCTAAAATAAGTATGACAGGTCTCAAGCACCATCTTGTAGGAATTGGTGGAAAACAAATCCTACAAATTCGGTTCTCAAGAGATCAGTTGGGAGATATGATTCTGTCAAAACTCACAAAGCATTTAATCTGTGTAATCTATTAATCCTCATTTTTTTGGTCTCTTAAGAACACATCTGTTTAATCGACTTAAAAGTTTACTGTCAATTGCTATGGCATACTGGTTTGATCGAATCTTTAAAGCCGTCAGCGTGGAAAGTATAAACTTCTCTTCAGAATAGAGTTTTAGATAGCTGCTTTAACTCTTTATGCAATAAAAAAGCAATTTTTCGAATATTCATGTTTAATTAACCTATTCAGCTTACAGGTTGTAAGGGATATATATATATATATATATATATATATATATATATATATATATATATATATATATATATATATATATATGAAAGACCTCTACAAGCAGCTGGGTACAGCGCTGTCTTTTGTCATCGTGAAATGTCTGGTTTCTGTCAAGAGTGTAGAGAGTGAAACAATAAACTATCTTTGGATGGAGTTAGGAGTTCCAATCGGCCAATGGGGAATCATCGGGATCGATTCTTGATTCACTAAAACATTGTTTTTGCACACTGCATTTATGAAGCATTACTGGCGCGTGCGCTGGCAGAAAGAAACTGATTGGCGCATCTTGTGAATGCGAGTAATAAAATGTTTCGGCAAAATGATAAATCAGCCGGCAATGTCATCCGGGTACTAGCCTCAAGTTCCTGGCATGCTGGTCCAAGCGATCTTGCAACCTTGTTATTTAAAAATGAACCGAATGAAGTCCTGTACAGTCGTATCAACGAATTGAAACTGGCCCATGTTTGTAACATGACTTTAGGTAAAAGCTGTCGGTTATGCAGGTGAATAAAAAACTTATCACCTGAGTAACTCAAAATCCACAAGTTTGGTTTATTATTGTCCAATTCACCTGAATAATTATCTCCATATTAAATAAAAACAACTAAAGGATCATAGGTGTACCTAATGCAACTCTAATTTTTTTAATATTCTGCACTTTTGATATAATTTTCTTGATGAATTTTATAATTCTGTGTTGAATTTTTTTGCAATGAGTTATTTAACTTCTAACATAAAGAAGATCTGGTGTTTTTACTTTAAAGGTAGAGAACTGTTGAAGTCGCAAGTGATTTGGTAAAATATTATGGCTATAATTGCAGTGTATGTTTTTGTGGAATGTGAAGGTAGTGTACACATTTGATTGTGATGTATATAAATAAGGCTCCTAAAGACCTTCAAATATAAAAAGTACAATAAGAAATATGGGGCTATAATTCCTCACGGGCAACTTTTTTATGTAAAGTCACTCTATCTTATGTAAGTTCTTTATGTCCTCAATCTGCCTTTTCTAACTAGCCATCTAACTTTTCACTCTTATCTACATTTTGATTTACAAAGTACATAAATTGATAGCAGATTTCGGTGCTCTCATTTTGATAAGAGTTATATGTCTTGCAATGTAGAGAACAAAGTGGTTATTGGGAAAAAAAAAGAAAAATAAATTAACAGAGAAAGAGAAAGAGAGAGAAGGAGGAAGGCATCGTTTTTTGCCAAACTTAGGAATAGATCTAGAATCTAGTTTAAGAAAAATATATCTTGGAACACTTCAAAATAGTTTTTACTATTTAGCATCGTAGTCAATTTTTTTGTAGCCTCTAAATTTTCTCACGTGCTATATATAAAAAACCATGACATCACACGCAATCGAAAAGAACTTGCCTTTCAAATCAAGAGAAACTGATACATGATGCACTTAAATCAGATCCAATTAATGTATCTAACGTATATTTCCACAAAGACTGTGTTGAGGATAATTAACTCTGTGGGCAGTTTCTGAAGATGCATGTATCACTAGATATTGCTTCGGAATCTTAAGACTGTTAGATCTAGGTCCAAGCAAGTCAATCTTATGAGCTTAGATTAACCCGAATTTTTGAGTTTACAGATAAATTTATTCGTATGTCAGTAACTCAAGTAGTTCTGCTACTTGTTAACTATTTATATATAGCAACTATAATGACGGAAAAGTTTGTCTTGACACGGTGAGGATGCGTATTTGTAGAGATTTAACCATAAAACACGAAGATCGAGCCACTTGTGTGACTTCCATTAATTAGATCTACCAATTAACATCTCATAAATTAAAAAAGAAAACCTTGTGTGGCGCTAAAACAGATACAGAGAATGAATATTGCTCACAAAGCATTTGAATAATGAATATTTACACTCTTACCTTTAAGATAATCTCTTGTAATGAAGGGAGTTCTTGACGGATTGTATAGAAATCTTTGGTCTCGAAGGGTTTCTTGATCTTAAGCTCTTCTTTATCGTGCAAGTACCTTGAAAACTTTTGAAACGATGATTAAATAGTCTGGCCTTTTTATACATTCGAGTCCCCTCAACTTCTCGCAGAATCTCGTGCAAAAAAATTGAGTGAGACTGAGAGAGAGAGAGAGATAGAGAGAGAGAGAGAGAGAGAGAGAGAGAGAGAGAGAGAGAGAGAGAGAGAGAGACAGGGAGGGGGGGAATTCTCCTAAGGTAAATTCCGTCTCCTAAGCTTACAGTGGAGACTTATCGGGCGATCGAGACTTTTATAAAAGTTTCGCAGACGAAGATAACGGGTTTTCAGCATGACTAGTACATTCTCTCACTCACCTAGATCCTTGCGACGAGGAAAACAATCCCAAATTGTCTCAAAATGTAGTATGCCTAGAAAAATAAGGACCCTACTACTGGTTTCCCTTTGCTCGGATCGAGTTGGGTCTTACTATTTTTTACTCACGTCATTTGCATAAACTCTTCATATTTAGCAATAGGTAGTAAAATCGCCTTTTTTAAACATGCCAGCACTGCTGCTGAGAACGCAACCATTATGAAGGGTTTCATGATGACAACTTGCTAGCAATGTTTGAATTGTACATACGTTTTCAAATATTATTCGCGACCCAGAGAAATATAAATTTATTTGTTTTATTTCCGATATGAGAAATCTGGCGATATAAAGATTGTTATAAATTATACACACACACACACATATATATATATATATATATATATATATATATATATATAACAATAGGAAGCTCCGACGGCGCCGAAATTTGCAAATTAGTAGGATTATTTCTCCTTTCGCAGCTCCAACACCTCAACATAAATGTAGGACTCTACCGATATGACGGGCTGGTCATAACGAACCAGACTCGTAGAAATGCCGACAAGATAAAAAAAATATGCAAGATATTCAAGGAGAACAGACTAGCACAGCAGCTGATGCGAATAAAAGAGTGGTAGATTTCCTGGACGTCACCCTCACTGAGTACAGAGCTATATCAACCATATCAAAAACGAAACAGTACAATCAACTATATCCACCGTGATAGCAACCATCCGCCCCCCATCATTAAAAACTTGGTGAAAAGTATAGAATTACGCCTCTCAAACAAATCCACTAATGTTATATTTTCAACAAGGCAGCAAAACCATATAATGTCGCACTAATGGAAAACGGCCATAAACAACAAATAAAATACACGAAAAATGAAAAGCCACAAGAAAAAACGCCAAAACAAATCGTAACCATGCTACTGGAGAAATAAAAACACCAACCAATGAAAAAAGAGACGAAATAAAACAAAAAAAAAAGAAGAAGAGAACAAGAAAGAGAAACATCATCTGGTTCAACCCCCCATTCAGTGTAAATGTCACCACCAACATCTGGAAAACGTTTTTGGACTCCTACACACGTGCTTCCCAACAAACAACAAGCTGCACAAAAATAACATTAAATAAAAACACCGTAAACCTAAGCTATAGCTGCATGCAGAATATAAAACAATTAATTTCTAGCCACAACAAAACAGTTCTTGAATCTAAAAAGATAAAAGAAAAACAAGGAAAAACTTGCAACTGCAGGGACAAAAAATCCTGCCCACTCAAAGGCCAGTGCCTCCAAAAGGGAGTGGTAAACAAGGCAACTGTGGAACAGAAACCCCCGAAAAAAAGGACACTTCCATAGGGATAACAGAAAATTAGTTCAAAACCACATACAACCAGCATACACCGAGCTTTAGACTTAACCACAAAAAAGCCACAGTTTTAAGTGAATTCATATGGAAACTTAAGGAATCAAAAACTGAATACCACTTATCATGGGATATAATCGAAAGAGCGCAGCCATACTCAGCAGCAACAAACAGATGCAACCTATGCATAGCAGAGAAATAGTTCATTCTAAGAACAAAACCAAGCCTCAACAAAAGAAGAGAAATATTTTTATCGTGCCCCCACAGAAAGAAACATTTACTACAAAACTATCAGTGGTCCGGAAACGAAAAAAACAACAACAACACAAGGTCGGAACGGCAACCGAAGACACCTAAGTCATACCCGAAGAGAGCGGAGGACAAGTGACAAATTTGCCCTCCGCTTGAAACACCAGTGTCGTATGAAGAGAATTTAAGGTAAGATTTTGTTCTTGTTACTTTTTATATTCATTTTCATTTAGAAAAATCCAACAATTAACATCGTTTTACATAACTTGGACAATATGTTTAAAAAAGAATATTAACTGTAAATTAATCTTCTCTTCGTCGTATTTTCTTTAAGTCTTACTCTCATATAATAGCTAGTTCGCTGAATGTCATATTTTGCCAACCGCCAAGTTTTTCTCATTGTTCAATCTTAGATACGGCTTTTGCTGTCCGTTACAATCTACCACAGACTTCCAGCACGTAAAGAGCAACAGGTATAGATTTTCTCTAACTTCTACGTCTAACCTATGCATTAAACTAGATCTACTAATTTCAATTCAATGATATTTGCTTTGGCTAATTTTTAAGTCTAAAAGAATGTCATTTAAAAATTCTGTAGATGTAGATCCTGGCTCTACTTTACTAGACTAGATTTATAACTTAATTGTTCAATACATCAAGACTGCGAACACCTTACATTAAAAGTGTCCTTATCTATAACCAATCTTACTTCCAAGACTAGAACTAAATCTAAATGTAAATCTAAATTAGCACCACTGACCCGTTTAAGTCTCCAAGCTTAGCGAAAATTCTTGTTAGATCTAGATCTAGATTTCTAGATCTTAATCTAGACCTCTATCTAGATGAAGTTTAATTTTACAAAATAAATATAAATCTACACTTCATTTTCTAAAATGCAAAATTAAGATCTTTTTCTAGGAAGCCTACATTATAAATTTTTGCCGATATCTAGAATAGACTAAAATCTAGATATTATGGCTAATTTTTTTTCTTCTCTTAAGAAATACACTGTAATGTGTTCAAATTTATCTAGATGTTACTTTAGATTTTCAACAGTACGATCCTTATTGCCAGAATGGTGTTCATTCTTAGCTTGACAAGCAAAGCGTTAAGCATTTTTTGCCCCAATTCGCCATTATTTGTGGACCTCGCAAGCAGTTTCTCAGAAAGAAAAGCATGGTACGCTAAGTATAAAACCTAATCCGGAATTTCAAAATCAGCACTAAGCATTCGGCCATTAACTTGGGTATTCGATATTGTGGATATACCTATAGTTGGGCTGATTGCTTTGATGAAAATGAATCCGCAGGGATTGTGTCAACATAAGACGACAACAACAACAACAACAACAACAACAACAACAACAACAACAAAAATCATTGAACGGAGAAAGCGTACAATCTAAACCTTCTTACGGCGAGTCGATTAATCAAGTTGTATTTTTTTCTTTGTACACAATGTAAAAGAATATTTATACAAGACATGGCTATAGAACTAACTCTACACAATTTAAACAGAGAAAAGCGAAAGTGGTTCATATGCAAGGCTTTTGAAACGTATTCACAGGGCGGCAGTTGTACATCTACAACTCACACAATTTCCCGCGGGAAAGGCGACAGTTGTAGATATGTTACACCGCGTATTCATGTATCTTATTTTTTCAAAGTTCTGAACCGGTCTACTGTGAGGCTGTATCTTTTGATTTTTTGAAGTTTCTAGCTTCACAGATAAGACAGTTATGAATATAATTATAAGCTATGCTTGTGCATTTTTTGGCCACTGGTTTGCAATTCCAGATTAATATTATGATTTATGTCTCTCCTTTTTTGTGTGAATCACTTGGCGGCCTATAATGAAACTGTTAGTAATAATCTGATGTAATTTTGCAATAAAATTCGATAATTTTGCATTTTATTTGATGTTTTTAGCTTCACGGAGAGCGGAGTTATGAACTAAAGGTAAATATCAACTATGATTTGTTGATCATCAGCATTAGCTATGACTCTCTTCCATCAAAAATATTCCCTGCTCTGCTTGCAATGCGACCAAATTGATTGAATTCATGTGATATTGCGATAATAGCCAATAATTTTGAAGTTTATTTTAATTTCCTATCTTTACTGTAAGTAAAGTTATGAACATGTGAACATTATCCGCTTTGAAATCTACATTACTTTTCCTACTGGCTGTGTCAGGGGCGTGGCGCTTGGCCCGTCAGTTGAAACAACAATCTAAACGGACGAATCAGAGCATCAGTGAAATAAGATATAGGCTCAGACCTAAGGATCCTCATACGCCTACTTGGCCACTTTGTATCTTCTCAAGAAATACACGCAATAAACTCACTCGAGGGAGGGGCCAACAACTGACATGACAACAGATACATTGTGTTAATTTGAGATTTACAACCAATGATGCTTCAGTCCACTTAAAATTCAATCTCAAGAGTCTTTGTATTACATGTACTGTGCGTCAGGTGCAAAGTGGTATGGGCCATGTGTTAGCGCCCATTGCATCATCTTCCCAGTATTAGGTGGCGCCTTGGTTTGTTACAGCTGTAGTTTAGAACCCATGTATCAGCGGGATAATTTTATAGCTTTTAATCGATGACGTTAAAAATCCGAGCGTTTTTTATAACTGCTTGTATAATTGAATAACGAAGATTTAGATCAATGATGCAATTTTTTGGCCGTTGTCTGCTTACTTAATTTCTCCCTCACCCCTCCCTTTTCAAAAAAGGGGGAATGGGTAAACCTGAAGGGTATTTGGTTTTCGAGTATGTGTGAAAATAGGGATATGAGTAGTGAATTTGTTCCTTTGATGCTTGTTGGTTCCGCTCCGTTTGTAATATTAGATGAAAGACACTCATAAAATTGACTTAATGGGCCGTCCTGATTGGTTCAACAGCTTTGCTTTGTGGATCATGATTGGCGCGAAATAGAACATAGTGATCGGATTGGTCATCGTGCAAAGCTTGAAATATACTAGCAAACTAGGGGAACTTGTGATTAGCTTTATCGATAGAAAATGTCTTGTTAATTTTGTACTCGACACGATTTTATGTGCGTCATTTACTCTTATTCTTATTATATGTACTAAATGAAAAAAAAAATGAAAAAAAAAATTACAGGAGCACATAGATTAAACAATAAAGTTTCAGAAAATGTATGCTTTTATACGTGTCTGAAAACGCTAGAGCATCACAACAGCGTATCAACTTCTACATATTTGATTTTCACAGGACTGGACCTGTTCATGCGCCAAGCACACGCCCTCGCAACTGTTTCTGTCTGAACACCGTCGCCCTGGCATATCAGTTAGCGCTGTACTTGGACCGGCTTCAAGGGTTAAGGTCGGAGCAACTGTTGCTCATGACGCTGTAAATGACC
>JAWDGP010007026.1:40000-200000 GCA_033675545.1 Elysia crispata
TCTCTCTCTCTCTCTCTCTCTCTCTCTCTCTCTCTCTATTTCTTTCTTTCTCTCTTCATTCAATGACTTTTGAAACTTCAGAGCAATTAAGTTGGATGTACATGTATCTTAGTAAAGCAAGAAAATTCAAAGATAAATGTTTGAAAATGAGATGTATTAGGTAAATAGGAACAAAATAAATTTTAGCATAGACAAGACACTGTGTCTATTTGGAGACTTGGAATCATTTCATTTGCACTGAATGTTTAAACAATAGAAGACATACATGTAAGGCATGGTTGTGATTGATTAGCGAAAGTTTTCGAAAAACTTTCAAAATCTTTTGATATACCGTAACTACAAAAAAGTCAACTGCAGGTTACTACAAATATGTTGGACATGATGAATTCTCCATCTAAGTGATCGCCAATGCATCATAAATTTGAAGAAAAAAAATGAATTAACGTAGCCACATCAATGACCCTTTTCATAGGAAACAAAATTTACAACAATCATTGTTCTGTTTATTCATCATCCTAATTATTAATTAAATTTAATAGTGAAACAGGACATCACATTCTGTTATTTTGTAGAAAAACTGTAGCACTATGTGTGGATTATTTCTCTTTTCCATGTATTAAAAGACTTTAGTGCTTTATGTTAGTTCTTTAGGCTTAATTCAGACAAAAAATCATTAGAACGTAGCTGAAAATGTGTGACAAACAGGTTTTAGAAATTATCTCATTAGATGCTGGAGCTTTGATCTGATTTGTGCTGTGCTTCAGTGTTTCAAGCATTCATTCTCTGATATTGCCTTGCTAATTACTTTACCCGAAGGATAAACCTTGTCCTGAAAGAATGTATGAAATACACTCTTCTGCGTTAGTAGCTCTGCTGTAGTTTACTTTCTTTTTAAACTTTGTTGTGGTTTGCTCTTTTTTTGCTGGAACAAAGTTTTCCTTATCAGAACTACTGCTTAAACCGGAGCTCTTTTCCTCTTAAGGGAAACAGATTTTTCTTCCTTCCATTCACTGTGACAAGATTCAACTTCACTGTTCCAGTACCTTCATTTATATCTACCTCTTCATTACTGCCAACCTCAGCTGATTTAAATGATATGTCCTCCAGAGCGATTTCATTCAAACTTTTTCCTTTATATTTCCTGGCCTCTGAAAAATCCACAGCCATCAAAATACAACTCACTTTGTCTATTTCGAAAGTGAATTCATGGGGACGATAGAAGTCTCGATGAGTATGGAGCTCGTGGTCCATGTGATTAGCCAGCCATTGCATTTCCTCTTCTTTCAAATCAAACACTTGACATACTGTTGCAATGTACTTGCGAAGTCTTGTTGAAGAGATATTTCTGGGTGATCAACAGCAGCACTATCGACCACTGCCTTCATGGCTGGCCAGCTGTTAAGATATCCATCTGAAGATATACTAGCAAAGAAGAACGGGTTTGTATTAGGGATGCCAGCACTGTCTCTGGTTTTCTTCAAAGTCTTCATTGCCTCTTTACTTTCCTCAGTGACTAATGTGGGAACCTTCCTGTTCTTTTTTCCTGGCACTTCGATGAGAGTCAGTTCCAAACCTTGAAGACTATCCAGAATTTCTTTGGTCACGCCTTCCTCCCACTTGGGTCTGTCTTGATATGATTTCAGGAGAAGACATGAAACTTATGAGTCTGGACATCGTGACCTGTGCCAGTTTTCTCCATAAATATACTTATTTATATATATATATATATATTATATATTATATATATATACATATATATATATATATATATATATATATATATATATATAAGTATATTTATATCGCCAGATTTCTCATATCGGAAATCAAAGATAATTTCCCATTCCTTTGGGTGGCCAATGGTACTTGAAAACGTATGTTATAAGAAAAATTGATAACAGAGGTTGTGGCATCCGACACTTCTCACGAGGTGTTAGTCCTGATGCCTCGCACTCGATAAAGCCTTAAAATCTCACGGCATTATTGAGGATTCGCACATGATGTATGTAGCGCTGATAATGAGTCATAACGTAACCAGCTCGAGGTTACCCTGGTAACATTATGCAAAATGTCAAGCTTTGTTTACTTCGTAAGGGTGCGTAGAGATAATACGTATTAGCGGCCGCAAAACCTTACTAAAACTCGAATCATGTAAGTGTGGGCATAGTTGATACTCTCACTGCTATACAGCGCACTGGCACCGGGCTAGTACTCAGTAGAATTCAAGCACTGCAGATTATAAAAATATAGTGTAGCATCAGATGCAGCTATAAACCTTTATATTTTTATATGGAGTTTATTATTCAGGTGAATTGGACAAGAATAAACAAAATTCGTGGATTTCGAGTTACTCAGATGATAAGCTATTCATGCACCTGGTTAACCAACAGCTCTGAATTAAAGTCATGTTACAAACACGGGCCAGTTTTACTTCGTTGATACGACTATACAGCACTTCATTCAGTTCATTTTTAAATATCAAGGTTGCAAGATCGCTTGGACAAGCAAGCCCGCACCTTGAGGCTAGTACCCGGATGACATTGCCGGTCGATTTATTATTTTGCTGAACTGTTTTATTACTCGCATTCACAAGATGCGGCAATCAGATTCTTTCTGCCAGCGCATGAGCCAGTAATGCTTCATAAGTGCTGTGTACAAAATGATTCCCCATTGGCCGATTTGAACTCTTAACTCCATCCAATGATATTTTATTGTTTCACGCTCTACATTCGTGACAGAAATCAGACATTTCACGATGAAGAGAAAAGAATATATATACAAATAGTAAACGGAGGAGAAAAATAACTTGGTTTAACCCACCATTCAACATGAACGTAAAAACGAACGTCGCAAGAAACTTCCTTAATCTAATCGACAAAAACTTCCCCAAAACTAATAAGCTCCATAAAATTATGACAGCAACGAAGAATCAAGAAAGCTATATAGGACTCACTGACAACGAATTTAAAACCAGATACAATCAACATAAATCATAATTCAAAATTGTGCATAGAAAGAAAGATACGAAGCTCAGTGAGCACATTTGGGAACTAAAAGACAGGAATATCGAACACACCATCTAATAGGAAATCATTAAAAAAAGTCAGACTATATACACCAGAAAAAAGCGTGTGCAAACTTTGTTTGGAAGAAAAATATCAAATTTTAACGAAAGCTCCCTCCCTAAACAAAAGAAAGGAGATTTTCTCTCACTGCGTGGACAGAAAACGTTTCCTGCTGTCAAACGTAAACACAAACCACCGACCAGTACCCACAGCCATCTGAAGAGAGCCGGAAGGGCTCGAAATACTGGAGTCAAGGCAAACCAAAATTTAAACTAGGTAATCAATGTTATTATTATCATTATATATATATATATATATATATATATATATATATATATATATTCCTTGTAAGCTGAATAGGTTATTTAAACATGAGTATTCGAAGAAAGCTACTATCTTGCTTTTTTGTTGCATAAAGAGTTCAAGCAGCTACCTAGAACTCTATTCTAGAGAGAAGTTCATACTTTTCACGCTGACCCGTTTAAAGATTCAATCAAACCAGTATGCCATTGCAATTAACAGTAAACAGTAAACTTCTAATTCGATTAAACAAATGTGTTCTAAAGGAACCAAAATATATGAGGATTAACTGATTGCACAGATTAAATCTTTTGTGAGGATTGACAGAATCATATCTCCAAAACTGATTTCTAGAAAAACAGAATTTGTAGGATTTCTTTTCCACCAATTCCTACAAGATAGTCCAGTTAAAATGTTTGAGACCTGTCATACTTATTTAAGATTTCTCATATTTTTAATGGCTGTGCTCAAACAATATAAACATCTGTGTGCTTCATACAGTGTTATGGCTTTATTTTATTCGTATATATATCCACGAAATATATCTGAGGAAATATAAATGCAATCAAAGGGCAAGGTTGGTTTGACTTTTATGGTCTTCTTGTCCAACAATTCCTACAAAATGGTACAGATCAATCATTAGGTCATAATTTGAAAGGAATGTTAGGTCTAAAAGCTTCCAATGTAGACTAATTAAATCTGAATCGAATGTATAGGGCAGCGGCAAACACTTGGAAGATCTATGAGGTGTTTTAGACCATTTAAAGGAGATTTAAATGCCGATGTTCAAACGGTTAGTAAAAAAAAAGCTGTCAAGGGTTTTATCTCCGACCATTATAAACATTTGGTCGTAGTATTTATTTTAGGAAAGAAAAGTTTACCACAGTAATTAAAAGAAAGTTAAAAGCATGCTGATAATCACGTTTTACATGACTAAGATTGATTGTGGCCTATCGGAGTATTGAAATGATGACGCTGTCAGTATCTACAAAGCTATCCATGCAGGGCATGGCTCCTCTTTCTAACATCGCTTTCTCTACTCAGAGTTTGAGTAATCTGGATCTTTTACTGAAGAAAAAGGTAACCCTAAAATGTTTAATTAATCGATGACAATCCTAACAAAAACCTCGGAATTTGTTAGGATAATGTTTTATACTAAGAAGAATAAAATTTTTAGATCATTTGTTAAAATTGATTAATAAATGCGATTGCGAAAATGCTGCTTTCATAGTAACTCTTTCTTTTACCATGAATGCATAGCTACGGTATATTAGTTTTACACTTTGTCGAACCATTTAATGGTATCACAAAAGGTGTATTATCTTAAAACTGCA
Organism: Elysia crispata; assembly: GCA_033675545.1. NCBI lineage: Eukaryota > Metazoa > Mollusca > Gastropoda > Plakobranchidae > Elysia > Elysia crispata. The sequence continues at coordinate 44,700 of JAWDGP010007026.1, forward strand.
TGCAGCAAATATAATAGTGAAAAACAAAACTGATATTTCTTTACTCTTCCAAATTAATCTTTTTAAATGTGGTTCTTAACGCTAATTTTAAAGAAAAGTAGGCAAGTACAAAATAGTGACTTGATATGGATTGTTTTGCCAAGATTCAAAGTTGTTCCACTTTTAGAAAATAAATCATGCACACTGGGTATAGAGCAAATCAAGGGCCCAATGTAGAAAGACAATTTAACAAAATAAATGGGGGAAAATATAGATCTTTGTAAACTTAAAGAGCTGTGACCCTCTGATGGTTTAACTGAAATGGCAGTTTTTTTTCCTGTGCAGTATCATGAACAAGTACTATCATCATTATCATCTTCATCATCATCATCATCATCGTAGTCGTCGTCTTTTTTTTTATCTTTAGTATGGACGGTCCAAGCTTGAATTCCACTTTCCTACCCTCTCTCATTTTATCATATCGAGGCTCATAACAAAATTCACCTTTCGCAATAATGAGTAAACTCATTTTTATCAATGAAAAACAAAAAACTTGCATATTTTAGATTTCAAAATATTTAAGATTGTAGCAAATACATCTGTAAACGCTCAAATTTAAACCATACGCTCTATAATACATTGATAAGTACATAAACATCTCTTTCTCAGTAGCAAAGTGGACGTCGTTTTTTATGGCTTATACATGGAAGCGGGTCCAACAATGAGTAAAACTGAAGGTAATAAAACAATATTATGAATCAGCCTATCTGACTTATTTTTCATGAATTTAAAGGCTAGGTAGCTTATAGCACCTTTTTGTCGTATCTAAAACACATGAGTTAGGCTACCTCAAGTCGTCTTACTAGTATCGCCTTGAGTGTATGAGACATAATAAGCCTACATTGGATGAAATTGTTGCTATAAAATAATCATTACCGGTTCGAGAGCTGGATCTTTATATGTGATGTATAAAAAGAAACGGGCTGTTGATTCATTCTTTGTTTATTGTATAAAATATGTAAAAAGTGCAGGAGAAAAATGAATAGACCTACTCATCTTGTCGCGCATAAAACTAAATCTATGTTTCCTTAATAATGAGTTAATTTGCCATTAATAATGTTAAGATATTGAGATAAACTGACACGTTGTAAATAAGTCATGTTAAAATTTCTAGAAGAAAGAACAGACACTTTCGACGGACAGTTTTAAAGACGTAAAGCTTATTCATGGTATTAAATGGATGGAAAACTGGAAAACGAGGGACCGATAATGGAACAACATTTTCTCTTTTTTTTTATTTTATGTGAAAAAATATTCCTATTGCTTTCCTTTGAAGCAAGATTAATTGCAGTATCTGATTATGAAAAACAAGTTCAATCTATTTGACAATAGATTCAAATAAAATCCTTCAGGCTTAACTTTTACGCCATCATAACACCACCCTTAGGTTCATCAAATCAATTCCATTGTTACTAGATCTCTTGAAATATTGATCAAAGATTCCTGGTTTCTCCTCTCCATATTCCTTGCCACAAATATAAGATTCTGAGGGGATATTTCTCTGTAATTGTCGTCTTACTTCATCTGAGGTTACGCCCTGTGGGCCTAGCGTTCCAGCAATAATTATTCTTTGATTTTCACACTAATTAGAAAAATAGTATTAACCTGTATTAAAGCTGTTTCCAGAGATCGAGAGCAAAAGTGAGCAAAAGAGCAGCCTAAGGTAGTGAAATTTCACCATGTTAAAAGAATCACATTTTTTATCGCATTTCCCAAAAGCCACACAAAATTGCCGATTGGTAAAAACCTAAATCATTTTACTAAAAAAATGATCTACTGAATACGATCAACTATAAAAAAATTGTTTTAGGTAATAGATATCCTCCTTCATTTCTGACTTTTCCCCCTCTTTATATACATTTCTTAGAATTAATCGTATCTTCGAGAAACTTGAGGTGACGTTAATCTTTCAAAGACCTAAGCGCACGAATTGCCTGCAAAATAAGTAATGTACTTTAAAACCTATTAATACTCACAAATGGCGAGAGGTTATGTGCTCTTTGTTGCATTGCTGTCATTGCTTTTTGGCCCTTCAAAATTAGCGACCAATGATTAATCAGTAAGCTTCTTAATTTTATTTTATTAAAGTTAACAATGTATATCCAAAACATTTATGTCTAAAAATAATCGCCAATGAGGTCTAAAAGATTTTTAGAGGAAAATTAATCAAATAGGTTCATGCTATCATCCAGTAATTTTGAAGAGTCCCCAAAAGTAAAGGATATAATATGTATGAAATGTGATGAAAAAGTAACGATATCTTAAAGAAAATGTTAAGAGATAAGGGTACTATGTTTGCAGAATAAACATGAAAGTTTACTTCTTTGATTTTTTGTGTAGCCCGGTCACAACGCGGTGATTTTAGAATTTTAATTAAATTGCAAATCAAACGAACTTTTTCAGGCGGGTCTGATCTGGAAAGATAAGATCCTTAACTTAATTATCGACGTCTAGGGACTCGGACCTGCGAAGTAGGAACCTAAAGAACGGGACGCAACAGCTTTTTCAGCTTATGACTATTTAACATAAAGAGCGGCTAAGATATAAGATAAAATATGAAAGTAATATCAAAATATCGTTGAGCCATATCTGTGAATACATTTTATGCCGTGTCATTTTCAGCTATATCCGTAAGTTCTAACTGAACGTTAGAAAAGAAGAAGAAAAACTTCCTCCTCCCCATAGTATTTGAACATTTTCTGGAAATGATTTTTCAGATTTCCACATTAAGAGGGTTAAAAATTATAAGTCACAGAAGGAAGAAGAAGAAGTAATATAAGAAGAATAACAACAAGGATTATAAGAACAAGAAGAACAAGTATAAGATCAATAAGAAGGATAGGTTAAAAAACAAGACGGAGGAGGAGGAGGAAGAGAGAATGTGGGAGAAGGAAAAGGGGACGGTCAAGGCAGCATGAGGAAGAGTGAGAGATGGAGATAAGGAAAAATATAGTAACCGACACATCGATGCATAGATAAACACGTTAATAGGTAGGTAAGAGAGAGAGACATAGCAAAATATTTACACAGACAGAGAGAGAGAGTGAGAGAGAGAGAGAGAGAGAGACTGAGACACAGAGAGAGAGAGACTGAGACAGAGAGAGAGAGACTGAGACACAGAGAGAGAGAGAGAGAGAGAGAGAGACTGAGACACAGAGAGAGAGAGAGAGAGAGAGACTGAGACACAGAGAGAGAGAGAGAGAGAGAGAGAGAGAGAGAGAGAGAGAGAGAGAGAGAGAGAGAGAGAGAGAGAGAGAGAGAGAGAGAGAGAGGGAGAGAGAGAGACTGAGTCCCACAGACATGGAGTAGAGGAGGTATTTATACAGAGAATACGGATAGGGGTTGGATAAAGTTTAAACGTTTTTCAAATACATTAGATGCGACGCAAAATTTATAGAAGACCTTTAAAAATGTTATTGGACTTTTACAAGCTGTTTCAATCCAATGAAAAAAAAGGACTCTAATATAATTTCGCCTTTTTTAAAAATTGACAAGGATGTTTGTAAAACAGATGAAGCTTAATATCATCCTGACCCCGTTAGTAATGATAATATTATAAGCATCAGATCCCCCTGTGCCAAAGGGAGAGTGATAGTCTTTAGCTTCTGGCGTTCTTGGATTTTACGGACAGGATGTCATGTGCATGCAGGTTCAAAGGAGCCAGTTTTCCACTATTGTACACTGCAGAGATAACTTGATCTTGCTGACACACTCATTCTAAAAGCGCTTAAGTTATTTAATTTTTATTTTTTTTTTTTTTTTACTACTATACTTAAGATCAGACATTTTTGACTTTCGTTTGGCAGATCCTTTTTTTTTTTTTTTCTCTCTATGTGTGGGACCCAAACCTTCACGGCGCATGTAATTTTTATTTATCTCTTTCTCTAATCTCAATTTTTAAAACATCCTTTAACTTGATATTACATTAAGATGAGGAGATTGAGGTCGTAAAAATAGTGTTTCTGCATGACCCTAAAAATGTTTTTCTACAAAAACAACAACAACTACTACCACTACTACTACAACTACTACAACCACTACTACTACTACTACTACTACTACTACTACTACTACTACTACTACTACTACTTTGACTAAAAAGGTAAAATGATCACGTGGCTTATTAAACAATTATACCTTCTGAGTCATTCTTTTCTTTTTCTTTGTGGCCTTTATTTGCTACTGTTATAATCGCCTTCCCCCCCCCCCCCCCCCCCCAAAAAAAAAAAAAAAAAAAAAAAATAACAAAACAACAAAAAACAGCAACAAACAAACAAAGAAACAAAAAAAAAAACAAAAACAAAAACACTCTTTTCCTACTTGCCTGATAAAAAGATGCAATTCAAATATGTAAATGAAGACATGAAACTTAATTGCTTTCTCTCAACATTATGTCATGCGTTTCAGAGACGACTGACCGAGAAAGAAGATTTCTTTTGCAACTGGGCTAGTTGTTTTCAGGGGTTTGGAGATATAGGAAATGACCATTGGCTTGGTTTGGATGCTATTCATATCCTCACAAATTCAGTAAGTTATAATACACCAACATTTCTCCTGCAAGTAGATTAAAAGCTGAACAGTATATTTTATTATATTTTCAGTCCATTAAAGGGTTTAAGATGTTTTCTAAATGCTTATTTTGTTCGATGAACTTAAAGGATCAATTTGGTTTTTGTTCTCTATCTAATCAAACATTAATTGCTGTTTTTATGTGAAGCTGATGCACCTGAGTTTATAACCAGAACTTAAATTTATAAGGACTCTTAGGCAGTATTTGCAAAAACCATAGTGTGGCAAAATCGAAGTGTCCAGAAATATTTATATTGTGCTATGTCATGTTACATTACTTCTCTAGTCCCGTCGACTATAAAGCTAATTAAAAAGAAACTATTGCTTATTTTTTTTCCTTAATTCAAATAACGTAGTCCCAATGATCAATTCATGAAAGCTTCCTTGATATACCCACCATTATGACGTGATGCAGAGTGTGATAATTAAACATCCTTTATGAAACTGAGCGATATCGTAGCTGTAACACAGTCACACCCATTTTCATTTTACATTCAATATTAACACAAGACATCGGGAAGGACAAAGCCTGCATCCAGTCAAGTTTTTATGGAGATAGATGTTCATTAGTTCAATTTAAAAATATATGTTCTGTGATTAAGATCTATGTCTAACTCTAATTTTTATAAGTGGAGAAATATAACTGGAATAGGAGATGATGTATCCAGCATTTTAGGACTGTATTGGTCTGAAATTGCACATAACTTTATAATTACTGTGCAAAATAGTCTGAAATTTCGAATTGCATATTTCAATGGAAAACTTTTTTTTTTCTTTTTTAGCTAATGTTACTTATGGATTCGACATGTTACAGCCATTCCTTATCGCACGTAAATCAATATCTTTCTTTACAATTTTAGAGATTGCAAAAGCATTGAGTTAGCAATTTTCTATAAATTATTTGTTCCATAAGGAGAAAAATTGTAAAATTCGTATTCTGTTCCTAAGTCTGCGATAGATTCAAGACTTTTTCCCTAATTTATTTGGTTGCATCATAATAGGAACTAAGATAAACCAAAATCAAGGGTAACCCGCGATAATCTATTTTTCATCGATCTGAAGTGACTGTAGCTGATTTTCTCTCAATAGATAAATTACAAGCTCATTAAAATCATACTTTTTACTTACATCAATTATCAGTTGAATATTTTTTGTTCTCAAAAAGTTTCAGCTCATCGAAAAATTTGATTTCGTCCCGGTCGTAAATCTTGCCTATCTAACAAACAAAATCACCTCGCTGCGTGTGGTAAACAGCGTGTAATCTAACTTGATAAAGGACGGCACGAAGTCACACGCTTAGGCATCCCGCTCTTAAATATTATACCTATATCAGTCGACACCTACTTCTTTTATATTTAATCTATTTCGCTAGACTTAAATGTATCTGTCTGTACATATATGATAGACGAGAGTTTTACCATGGGGTGGGTTGAGTATCAGAATGAGCTTAATGACAATGGTTAGGTCCAAAAATTTGTTGCGTGTAGAGTGCTTGGTAGTGGCAATAAATGCAGAGATGACAGGGATTGCAACATGTGTTTGGACAGGTATAACAAGTAAAGTAAGGTTGACTAAAGCAACATCAGCAGTAGCAAAACGGTTACATGAAGGCGAATCAGGGTCTACAAAAGCAACTTGAGCATTAGCTACACTGTCACAAATAAATGATCGGGAAGCAATGGGAATAAGACAGCAAGGTAACAAATATAAGACAAGGAAGGAGGGTCGACTAAGGCAATATTAGCAGTAATAAGAATGGTCGACTAATTCAGCATTAGCAGTTATGAGAATGTTAGTTATGAAGTAAATGAGAGTTGCTGTGTAACATAAGTGTTAGGGGTTGTATCATCATTAACAATGGGTGTAAAAATAAATTCTTGGTAATCATAACCATGTTGCGAAAATGATAAGTCGTATTATGGTGGCTTGTCTTACACAATTTATTTAACGATAGCTTTCAAACGAAATGCTTTGTGACAGAACAAACCTCTCTTATCCTTCCAAAAGAATAACATCTTTAAACCTTATATACGCATTTACCTTCTTTACCATATACAGATCTTTTTTTTTCCTCCGTAATTAGTTGGTTTATTCATAAAAAAGTCTGCGTCGTCACTAAACCAAATTTTATTTTACTTTTCTATTCCGTTCACTCATGGAATCTCTCTTATCACTAGAAAAGAATTTTATCGTAGCAATTTTTTTCCGTTTTGTCTTTTTCTCCCCCTATGTATTTAACATTTCTTTCTATATTTTCGCATGAGATTCCTCAAAATGATAGGGGAATATAGACTGTTCATAGAAATTTTTTTAATAATGTTATTGAACTACGGTCAATCAGTTATATTATTTCTTTTCAGTTATCAGATGACATATGATAAAATTGAACGGGGAAGCCTGCCACATGAAGCTTTTGAAAAATCAAAGTCATGTTACTTCACTACCGGGGATAAAGACCGTGATAGTCATGGTGATCTGAATAGCGGTAACGACAACCGTGGAGGATGGTGGTACTCAGATTGTGGATGGATGCATCTGAATGGACTGTGGGAGAAAATAAGAATACCTTCATGCTCTCCGTGGGATAAAAGATATATTGGCATGCGTGTGTACAATGGAAACTTTGTGCGGTGGGTGACATATACGGATATGAGAATCAGACTGTGGCCTCGTGCGGCATAACGGACAAACAAGTAACATTGCGAATGCAATAGTTGAATCAGCCCAGTCCAAACCACTTCCTGATCAACAGCTGTAAAAAATGTTCATAAATTTTTAGAGAAATGTATGAAATTGCTTGTTGAATATTTGGGTTCGGAATAAAAATTTCTCTGTGTGTCTGTATACCTAATGTGATGAATGTAGAAAATAAACACAGACTTGTCTTCCGAACAATATTGGAATTTGAAGATGAAAATGATAATATATTTTGATTGATTCGATCTCGTAATTTTATACAATGTTATATGAATTTCATTAACATTGAAAACTTAAGTCACGAAGAAGGTTAGAGACCAGCAAACAATACATTTTTTCATTTTGTTACTTGTTTATCCTCTGACTACAAGTCTAAACCTCTAAAATAAACGAGAATCAAACGATTCCTGCCTTCCTTTTGTTCTCAATGGCTGTAAAATGTTGGGTGGTATAATTGTCACATGGTTACTATAGCGGCGATATTATAGAGGTGGCCCTTTTTGCTTGGTGTGGCCTGAGAGTAAAGGTCTGATTGGATCGAACAAAGTAGCTATCTGCCTCTTTAAGTACATCAAGGCACAGAGCCAGAAGGGAGTGAAAGATATCAGTATACTCTCTGATAATTGTGCCGGGCAAAACCGGAAGCGAGTCGATACTTTGCCCAGACATGCTTTCAACTTAATACCATAAGACACATCTTAGGGACACACATAGACCGAGAATGACTCGGTGCGTGCAATAATTTTGGTGGAAGCGAGATACTTTGACATATATTCTCCAAACCAATGGCATACGGCCTTTACAGCGGTAAGAGTATCAAAACAAATCTGTATAGTCAACGTGCCTCCATTGACTCCAAGGGGATGGCGTCAAGTGTTAGAAACCTCACTTTCGATGACAGCTATGTAAAGATTTTTTGGAACAAAATCAGATAATTAGTTGTCTGGCAGACGATGCGTCAGCAAGGCATATCAAGACATTTTATACTGGCCAGACACAACGTCTTGATATAAACAGCCGGAAGAGATTGAGCGGTGGTGCTGTTGGTGCTTGCCAGGTAAAACTAAAGAAAGGAATGACCAGACCTGGAGTTACAGAGCTCAACAAATGGGATCTTGTGGGATTTTGTAATTAGGACCAGATATTCACCTCAAACAGAATGTTCAACAGTTTATCTCTCCACATAGACCATATGTAGTGCTGAACCAACACACAGCATATACAGTGTAATGTGTTCCAAACTACCATATTGAAGAGAAGAGAACCACATAATAGATTTATCTCCTCCAGAGCCCAGCAGATATAGTGCAGTGTGTTCCAAACTGCCTTAACAATTAAGGGCATTTTACCATCAATTCAAAATTTTTAAACATTTTATTCACCGCTTCAGACACTGCCAGAACATAAATCAATAAACATTATCATTGTACGTTGAGTGGTTTAAGTTGAGATAGCATGAGAAGAAATATAAGTTGCCTATATATATATATATATATATATATATATATATATATATATATATATATACTTATATATGCCCAATATAAGATAAATGGCTCATAATACTGGATTACATTGAAATGAAATGATGCCCAAGAAAACACAATATATTTATATATATATATATATATGCACCACTCACGTTTCCTCTTCTTTATATGCTCATTTCAACTTATTTTGTTCTTCATTGCCATTGATTCCTTTGTTTTGAGGCTCGATGAAGGCTACAGTGTTTTGTATTGTTAATTGTTGTAATCTAAGAGTTTTATATTCTTTTTATGTGATACTCGTGATGATTAGGTTTTTTTTCTAAGCTGGCACGTATAGCAAGGTTACAAACCTAAATTTAAAATTGATTAAATGCTTGAGGCCCTAATAAACTGACAAATAGTTTCCCTCAGTCAAAGAGAATTTCCATCTATGCTAACTCCACAACACTGAAGTAAATAAAGTTTCTTGTGGAGACCGAATAATGCAAGTCAACTCCTTCAATGGTAAAGTGGATGTTGCACCTTAGCGGAACAATTTTGTCGACAATTGAGGAGGTTAAATTTCAATAAACATTTTTTTATAAAGACTAACAGATTGAGATAACACAAAACTATGTACATATCCTCAATTTCCAGTTAGGTATTTAACGATGTACAATATATATTCAAGAAAGTTCTCAGGACTAATCTCAACTCCATTCTTTTGCCAGTTTCTACATTTCTGTTGAAGGGGACTGCCATGCAGATTTCTTCCCAATTGATATGTGGTGTGGCATGACCAAAGGTGGTGTCCGTCATATAAAGATACTCTGTTAAAATCTAACTGATTTTCTGTTTCCATTTATTAAATATTTTGAATCCCAGCTATAAATTATAAGGAGGTAAACCAAGACTACTTTTCATTTCCAAAGTTTAAATTCACATTTGTGATTGAAATTACATACTTTTTGGATCTGTCAAGATCTTTAGCCTTTGGCGTTTATTTTCCAGAAGTGCTGAACACTCATTTCTAGCATTTGTACATATTTTTGTATACAAGATAGGCTTCCAATTGTTTAGTATTATGAAATTCTAATAAAAAACTTGTGTTCCATGACTAAATTTTGATGATTGTCTTATTTAAGAATGTTGTCACACATATTGTTACGTCAACAAAGGACCAAATCTATGATTCTTTGTCACAGCCATAGATATGAAATTTCGACTTAAAGTTAGGAGTAATTAGAATCTGCTCTGAGCAGTACATTTTGAAGCAAACTTAGACTAAATGTCTTTTGACAGATTTGAGTAGATAAAAACTAACTCTGAATTATTTCATTCGATTAAATTTTTACACGTTTATGAACCCATTAAAAATATCTGCAACTATTGGAACAAATGAAATGTGTTCCATGTGGCATCATTTATCCAAAAACGTAAAACTAGCAAGGATTTAAAAAGCGAACTGAATTGTAATATTATTGTCAAATTCATACAAAAATGTGAATCTTTTCTACAAAGTTTCACCACGGATCCAAATTTTTTCATCAAGATTTTTTTCCATTATCGTCATTGTCGTTGACTAAATTGGCTAAAACTTAGGTATATACAGTATCTAAAATCAGTTATGGCAAATAAATAATTTATCCGAAGCAGAAATGATGCGTTGTTAAAAATATTAAAGATAATACAACTATTCTTTAAATTTTTTTTAGGTAAACGTTACAATAAACATGAAATTAAGTGTAATAGGTTATTTCTAAGATTTCAGATTTAAATTATTACGATTATTGTTAAATTTGCAAAATACATCTTATCATATCGCTTCTTTTTCCCCTTAGGAACATTTGAATTAATCATGCAAACTTTAAGAGTTCATGCCAAACACATTATTTATCAATTTTTTACGGCTGAGAAAGACGGCAAAATATTTATTACCATAATTATGACTAGTTGAATATAACAACACTTTATTTTGATGTAGACCCTAAAAGCAGAGGTTGTTTAAAAATTTGGATTTAATGTATTTTTTCACAAAACTGTCATTATATTGTGCCCCGCTTAAAAAGACCAAAACTCTTTGAAATGTTTATTGGTTTTGTGTTACTATTCTCAAGTCTAAAGTAATTCCAAAACTGAAATGATTGTTGAATAAATGAGTTATGTCTAAAGGATAATTTGCATCTCGCCATGCATATGTTAAAGCTATCATCCTTCAGAGATATAGAAGATATGTTAAAAGGGATATGGTTTTAAACTATCCTCACCATGATTTCTTTAGAAGACATGAATCAAATTCCAAAGACTAAAATTATCTGAACTAGTTGTTCAAGAGAAGCTAATTCACGCTACCTGAACGCTTTCAGCTTTGTTGTATCGGCGCCAGTTGGCGAAAGGCTCGAAATTGTACGCTAGCAAACCATAATAATTAATAGCTTTCGTCGTTTAACTGGAAGTTTTATTACATTTAGATCTATGTTACTGCCTTGAAATGGTGAGCAGCGGCTAAAGAACCAGAAAACCAAATTGTTCAAAGAATGAGACCACTGAATTGTTAGAGCTAGTGGACTCCAATATCGACTGCATAAAGCAGACGATAAATACGTTTAAAGCTAACGAATTAAAAAAGGAACAAAAAAAAAATGATCACAACTTATTTCCAATGAGGTAAGAGCCGCTTCTTTGGTGAGGACAGACGAGGGCGAGGGCCGTACAAAAATGTTGTGTAAGTAGAATGAGTACTTCTCTTCCTATCTTGGTCGTTTAATTTGTTTTTATTTCTGCTCGAAAGCCAGCGACAGCAATAAAATGATGCACATTTCTTTTTAAAGTGATATTACTCTCACAGATTGTTTAACTGCTATTATGACTGGTTCTCATCATTCGCTATTATACTGTATACATTATTTTTTTTTATTATCTATGACACATGATACATATACTAGTGCTAGTAAGGTGTCCAATCTCCATCGTCATTGCACTTTGCAGTTGACTGAGCTAAATCTGCATTGTAATTTGCATTAATCTATGTATACTTTCTGCCGCGACATGAATTCATAACATTTATCGACGAAAAAATCAATTCTTCGAAATATAAAATACTGATAAAATTGATATTATTTATTATTTCTAACAGGATCTCAAACAGGCAGTTTATGCTTACAAGACCCACCGTAGGGGTACTGGTGGTGGCTCAAAAACTGAAATACTCGTAGTACATATATATATATATATATATATATATATATACATATATATATATATAAATGTAACTAAGCCTTGTCAAGTCCTAAACTTACTTAGTTACTACTGTAGGACCCACTAGTCTAGTTATGTACAGAAGGCCAGTGCTTCTTCCTACTTTATATAATTGCAGGCCTTAACTGGTTATGGTAGCGTGCCTAGCAGCCATGCAATACTACAGAGTTCAAACTCTCGGTCCTTGAGTATCAGTGGAGTACTAAGGCCACTGTTCCCTAACTAATATGAGTGGGTGTCGAGACTTGACAAGAACAGAATAGCTACACATCAGAAAAGGAAGAACACAAAAGAGAAGAAGTTAAAGTTACCACCTATAATATGTTTATTCCACGAATACTCAATTAGCAATGTATGAAACCAATTCTCAAAGAATAAAATACAAAATCCAAAGAGGATCCAAAAGCAACAAAGAAAATATCGAACCAAAATGCCCAATAAAAATGCCTTATACTAGTGAAAGTAGAAAATATCCAAACAAAATGCCTAATACTAGATCTAGTTAAAATGCCTAATAGTCAGCCAACGCTGAGAAAGAAAAGAAATAAAACATAATATTAGACATACAGCGTAATCAATAAGATAATCATCAATCATTCTATTTAACCTTAAGTGAAAGTTCAACCTAGCAGAACAAGCATAATTAAATGTCATGTTCTAAAATAAACAGTCAAGGTCAATCCAACTTACTCCCCTGTATCAGTATTTAACCAAGCTAAATACGATTGTCATTAAAATGAAGTTTTTCTTTATTATTTTTTTTTGTTGGAAATGACTTTCACTTACCTGAGTTTTAATAGAAAAAGTGATTCATTTTTTAATGAACTCTTGCTGGTTTCTGACGGATCTTTGATTTTCAAATACATGTATGTGAGCAGTCAATTGCCGTAAATACATCTGGAATCTATAGGGAAAAACAAATAAGTGTGTACAAATAATCACAGTAATATGCACTTTATAACTCCCACACATATTTTCTAAAAAAAAAAACATATAAATAGAATGCAACTACTTCTAGCTCTATAAAACAAGGACTGTAAGTGTAACAAAAAAATAAATACATTTTACTGATTTACCAGGTGCAATGCAAGAGAATTTCTGTTGTAATATGTACAGAGTATCATCCTGGCCTAATGGTAAATAAAAAACTGAAACAAAAAACAAGTTTTAACATTCATAAATCATTACTGAAAGATCTGAATTAAATTTTAAAACAAAATTCTTTCTATAGCTATTCTCATGCTACAATATATCGCCGCCCGGAAATAATACTATTTTAAGTCCAAAATGATAGTTTCGAGAAAAACGAGAAAAACCGTTTGACGTTTTTACTTTTTACCCCTCTCCCTTTATTTTTAAATATGTAATTGCTCATACACTTAAACTACATTTATAAACTTATTTGTTTCATAACTTCTTGCATTTCAATATATAAATATTCTGTGGTTAAGCAGTAACGGCTGTACTTTATTGATGACTTACAAAGATTATTAATCGAAAATCGATAATGATCGCATTTTCAATTTTATGTTTTGGAAGTAATCCGAACCCTAGCCTTCTTCAAACACGTATTATTGTACACCTACTACCGGTAGGCATTTAAGTGACTTTAGACTATTAATTGCCATAAACTGTTTTGATTATCATAATGCAACCTCCAGCCTTTATCAATGTCTTTAAAACGTAAAGATTCAAATCTTTATTCATTTCATATTGAAAAAACATATAAGTGTGACAACTTTTGTTATTTTTTTATCACAACACTCATAAATGCTCAGTCTCATAAAGAGGCGATTTTATTGGTGGCGATATAAAATGATATTCAAAGGTCAGATCCGTTAATTTAATAATAAAAATTCCAGCACAGAATCACAAGTAATTATAACAACAGCGCATGAACACATAGCAGTTTTACCGAAAAAAAAAACCAACTAAACTCCATTTCAAATGTGTTTATTAAAAAAAAAAACACCCAACAAAACAATTCGTTCGATCGTGGCTGTTTCAGAAAGGATGATAAAGAAGGATAATCATAATCTAAAATAAAAGCAGGTGTCAATATAATAAAAAAAAATTCCGGTTTTTCATTAATATAAACTATAATGAAGACTTAGGCTTGGTCTTTCTTACATCAAAAGAAAATAATCTGTTGCAGAAATGATATAATTATTATACAGCTTTATCTTACTAATATGATTGACTGATCATTTAAAGTTTGACTTCATAATTATGATCTTATTTTGATTGAACAAACAGATAGTTTATGTTAGGCTTAGTTATTTTTGACAATGCTATGTGATTTTCGGGCTCTTATACCGTAAACCAATTACGCAAAAAAAGTAAATATTCTAACATGACAAATAGAGAAAGGCAACTCTTGTACAGTTAAAACCATCTTAGTCATACAGATTGATAGTATCACAAAAAATGCCAATGCTTTTGGGCGAACGTTGACATAACAAATGAAGTGCCTTTCGTGAACAAAATGAAAAAAAGGAATGAGTGTAGGGTCATACTAAAGACATAACTGTCGATGACTTGTAAAAATAACCAACTTACTGGTTCAGCAAATCCCATTTAAAAATCAAACTTTGCAGACATTATGTAAGCTATTCGATGTGGGGAAGTTCTTTGAAAAAATAATGATGCGCATGTGGAATCATGTACCTGTCATGCAGCTGCATTAAATCTGATTATTTATCTTTTTGTAAGGGATAGGATGTAAGAGATACATTTTCCTCACTGTGTTTGGGTCAGGAACATATGACACTGTTCTCAGCTTTTGTGATTAGTTTCCTGCAATTTTCTCCATCGTCATAATACACCGAAACAATGTTAAGTTGTTCAGCTCAAGTTTTTAAACCGTTTGAATCTCAGCCACCTGATTTTATCTTTCTGTGTGTCGAGTTCAAAGTTCCTAAGCAATTCTGCAACTGTTTCAAAATTATAAAAGTCTGTTTTATCCAGTTCTTTAACAATGTATCTGGGGCGCTTTCATTTTGCAGATCTCATTTGCTGAGCCCATTGGTTTGGTGTATAAACAGCAATATTCCTACTGCTTCGTTCTATTGTAGAGTGCATGCTATCTCCTTCGTTTTGACTGTGACCTGACACAAAGAATACGCGTTCAACTGATCTAAATCTCATCGTTCCCAGAGCATACCATAGCATAGACAAAAAGTTTTTGTTCCTATTTTGTCCTCCGCAACTATCGGAAAACTAAATAACATCTTTGACTTGTTTGTTTCTAAGTTCGTTAAGGTAGCTAAAAACACACGAGGCGATTTCATTGGAGCCTCTCATAGCATCCTCCTCTGACCAAACATTGCAGTGGCCTTGACCGTTTCTATAATCGTATACTGTGAGGTTATAGACGTTCAGTTTCCGTTCATAGTAAAGAGAGGATTCAACACTAGTTGGGCATTGAAGCACCTCCTGAAGGTCAAAGATAGCAGCACTCATATGGATCTTTCTTTACATTTTCCTTCACTCTTGCTTTATAGTTGCGACTCTCATCTTTCAATTTAAGAGGTCGCGATACTCAGCCATATCAGTACCTGAGAAGGTTCTCGTGCCCTGCACAAATATCGCATCTGTCTTTGATTCTTCTCTGGAATGAAAGATTGAATGCAAAGCTGAAAACCGATCTGTATGTGGATTCGGGAACTGGCGCTGTGCATCCTTCTTTCTTTCAAATGTATCCACGTAGAGCTCATATATCTTTTGCACATTTAAAGAGCTATCTAAGTATTCTCTTTTACTATCTTTGCGAGCATAATGGCTTTCCATACGA
This sequence comes from Elysia crispata, assembly GCA_033675545.1. Lineage (NCBI taxonomy): Eukaryota > Metazoa > Mollusca > Gastropoda > Plakobranchidae > Elysia > Elysia crispata. The sequence continues at coordinate 60,525 of JAWDGP010007026.1, forward strand.
GGAAACCTGCTGATAAGCTGTCTTATTTTATCCTTTTCCGATTCCTTACCCCGTCCAGTGTGTTTCCCTCTTTTTGCTATGCCACATGTGCCAATCTCTATTTTCTTGCTCAGAGCAGTAAAAATAATTATGTCTGTAATATCAAGTGTGTCTGAAAACATTTTCTTGCAAACTTTCACCTTCTTTCCACCAATTTCCAGATTGTACAAGTATTATCAGGCCTAGAAGTAGACTTTGTTTTTGCAGTTTTCTTTTCCACCTTCTCTACAACTTTACAGAGGTACTCCCTCTGCGTTGACAAGCAGCATGTGCTCCAAAAACCGTGAAAGATTGACTGTCGTTCATCTTCAGTTATTTTATTTCTGCATTTGTTTTTCCAATTCACGTCACATCCCATTTTGATTTCTCTTTTTCTTTTTATCTGTCCAGATTCTGTAACATACGACTCACCAGCGTTTCTTAGCCGTTTGTTTACGTTTACCTTCCAATCTCCGACGTTCCTCTTGCGCTTCCTGCTTTGCCTTGCTGTAACAGGAGAGGGACTGGTTACTGCAGAGTGTCCACCACTATCAGACAGTTAGGATATATAGAAGGTATCGGCACAATCAGACATATAATATTTCTGAGCATCATTCATGTACCTAAGGCCAAAATCTATTTGATACGTATGCGATTCAAAATCACCTATTTCAATAATTGCAGAAGAGGAGAGTTTTTTCTTCTGGAAGTTAAAGTTTTAAGTTAAATCCGATTTTTCCTCGTAATAACTTCTTGTTTACTTGGCATGGCATCATCTGAACTGATGTCTGATTCTGAGCAATGGAGGAGATCTTCGATTGTGGGAATGAAATCCTTGTCAATTACATCTTCTGTAAGTGTCTCTTCCATTTCAGCCAGTTGATTTTGCTCATCATGGCCTAACGACACATGAAAATGAGATTCACTTTCTTCTATTCTCGGTGCCTGTTGCATTTGGGGAAGATCCTTCGACCTGTTTCTGGCTAACTGAGCTGAGGGCAAATCATCATCATTGCTCAATACTTCTAGCAGCTGTTGAGTAGGAAACGTGTCGTTAGCTATTTTTCCAACCAATTCAGCTAATGGAAATCTAGCTTTATCTGAATCATCACCATGATCACCCAGTATCTGATTGTTTGGGAGCGCTGTCTGAGTTCTATTGCTAGCTTAATAGGCTAGAGGCATTACGTCATCATCTGAGTCATTATCATTTACAGAATCAGCCGTTCCATGGAATTGGTTCGCTGTGTTGAATGTTCCATCATCTACATCAACCGAAACTACTTCAAATAGACCAACCGATTGAGACATCTGCATGGTAAACTGTACAACGTCCTCTATTGTATTATGTTTGTTCACACATGTATACGCATCGCATACACACAATCCATCCTCATCACGACTGTGAGAATCAAATATGTAAATACCGTCATGTTCTTTTAAACCACCCACTGCATAGGATGGAAACAGTTGGCCAAACGTTAAAATAGCAACATCATGAGCATTAAAAAGAGCGGTAAAGAAGTCATCATTGTTTGGCAAGTCAAGACTAAAAACACCACTAACTGATTTGACACGGTTTACTTTGAATTGAATCTCATAAATTTAAATAGGCACACTTATGTCAGTTGGTATGAGAAATTGAGATAATGTAATGCTGAGGTCTTTGTGTACAGTTGATCCCCGCAGTCTAGCTAAAGGTCCACGTCAGAGATCATCCACTGAGTCACATTTTTCATCTTGTTCTAGGCCACAGTTACCATTGCCATGGCAGTACATTGCTTGCCTTGGCCTGGGTATCGTGAGTCAACTTGGCGGCGGCTTCCTTGAACGTGTAAAACCATGTTAGCCTGAAAATAATTGGAATGAGTCTCTATATGAGTGAACACTGAAAAGAAGAAGCACAAATAATTGAGGTGCTCGGCATTAAACTGCTTGGCTATTAAAATATCCAATGTAAACTCTAACGTGTGATTTTGTAGCACTTCACGAGACCTGCAACTTCGTCTTTACAAAAGTATTTGACACCAAAAATAATATGATCATGTTCTAGGCAAGAACAAGAGGTATGGTTTCACATTTAAGACTTCTATTTATCTTTAAAATCTTTTCTAAAAATTATCTCTCTCTTTCTCCCTCCCTCTCTTTTCGCGCAGACGTACACTCTCTTTTTCCCTCTCTCGAGACTTCTGAATATAACATAGAGCATTAGCATGAATGTTATGTAATGCCATAACTTTATGAGGTACGTCAAAAAGAAAGTTTTAGATACACTGGTGATAGAGGTAAGTTTTGAGCTGCGACTTAAAATGATGACAAGGAATCAGCATTTTGGATGTGGAATGGAAGGCTTTTCCACACTTCCGCACCATCATAAGGAAGGGTCCTATGATCGAATGTTTTCAAATAACATCTTATTATTTAGCAGAATCTTCTTAGCCAAAGATCTTAAGGTACTGTTGGTACAATACGGTTTGAAAATATTTTTAAGATAAGCAGGGAGCAAATCTTCATTTAGGCTTTGGTAGACAATAGAGGCAATTTTACATTGGATCCGAGAAGTCATTAGTCGCAAGTGGAGCTCTATGAAAAGAGGGCTGATGTGTTGTTTTTTTAACCATTGTAACGAGTCCAGAAGCATTATTCATCATCATTCTGTCCACCAGATAGCCTAGATCAAGACTAAGTGTGTTTTGACACACGACAAACTTGATCTAGACCCAAAGCTTTGTGTCACAATCTAGACACAAAAGAAGACAGACTATCATAATGTGAATGATGTTTTACATCTCTACTTATGAAGTGAATAATTATATTAAAAAAATGCAAAAAAAAACTTATACCGATTTTGATTGATGTTCTCTTGGTTATCACACCAGAACCGTGTGAACTTTCGAAATAAAAGAAGGTGCAGAATAGGAAACAGGGTCAGTTGGACGAATGTAAAATCAAGACGCGGTTTTTATCAATATCGAATTGTCAACAATACGGTCAAAAAGGATTTACCAGAGTTTTATTAATGAAAGAAATACTAAGAGCAATCGCGCAATGTAAGGATGAAATGTGAAAACATGGTAAATCAACAGCAGGCCTGATAGTATGCAACGAAAGTGTAAATAATAGTATTGTAAGTCGATATACAGTGTGCTATTACAACACGTTACGCTTTAATAATATTGCAAGTCGAGTTACCATAATATTAATTCTAACTTTCCTTATATTTGAGAAAGTTTTTTTCTTGTAAGTCGAATTACAGTAGTATTCGATATTTTATTCTACCCATTATGAACTTACGATAAAACGTATTTTGCTAATATCTCGAGAAATTTTCGCGCCACTTTCTCAGGGACTGGCTCATTAGAAGCGCCTTCTCCTGACGATTCTAACGATATGAATATCGAAAAAAACCATTTTTTGAACTTATGGTAGTATTCTTTCTAAGGTATAGGGAATTTGCTGTTGTAAAAAATTAAACTATTAAGTATTTGCTTATCAATAATACAATTGTTTTCATTGAGCGTAAAAGCAAAATGCATGTAAAAAGCCATTTTGATTAGTCAAAAAAAAAACAAAAAAACAAAAAACAAATAACAACTGATAAAATGAGGCCCTAATTTCTTAAGGGCATTTAATACCTTGTGACAGCTTCTGCTCACTGAAAAAGAGAAAGGAAGGGCGTAATGAAAAAAAAAATATTGATACAAAATGATAGAAAATGCAAACCATGCTTTTGGAAATTTGTGCTAACGTTAAATTAACATGAATGATTTAGATTAAAGACAAAAATTACTGCACGCATTCAAAACATGCTAAAATGTGGCAACACGAAACTACTAGGGTAGATTGTTTTTCTGACATGATACTTTAATATAACTATTATCCTCTAACTGATTGTGTAACATAGATCTTAATTATATGTGAACAATAATTTGACAACTTCAAATGTATTGTACTAAAGTTCATACGTAAAGTGGGTTCCATTTTTCTTTTGAATACATGTACCTTCTAAAAGATTTAGATCGAACAAATTTATGTCTATTCTATTGCACTCTCTGGTGACTGAATATTAATTGCCAGACTTGGCTTCATGAAAAGTAAACGTAAATCTAAATTTTACCAAGTTCACGTACTTGTAGCCTGGTGGAGCCGATACTCATCGGTGGATATCTTGGAAAGAGCCGCTGGCGACCTCAGTGTCAAGCACCCGATCTAGCACATAGGTGGGCAACAGTCTTCTACAAGATATGTGAGCTGCAGAATCGCTCAGCTTGGGACGCGATATTTTTGCAGAAGTTCTGTATCATCAAACTCCTTCAGTGGATTTAGAAGATCCCGAAAAACTCTTTCTCGTCTCTGAATCGGTCGCTTAAAATCTTGCTTCGGCCGCCATTGTTTCTCAGATTCAACTGATTGTTAAGTAATTTAGTCTCGAAGTAAAGAATGTCTAAGTCTGTACTAACCTTCAATTTCTGCAGTGCGTAGAGCAAGTTGGCCACTGTGCATTCCGTACTAGTGCTATGACGCAACTAGGACGGTCTAGTCGGGGGTTTAAAGGTAGGTAGAAACTCATTGGGGAGCTAGATAACAGGGACTCTTCAGAGAAGAAACCCCCCTTGTAGCAAGTGTTTCGGCCCTGAACCTCTGACACTCTAAGGGAGCCGGGCCACACCCAGGTCATGAATTCCAGGTGTCTCCATGTTATCTTTTTTTTTTTTTTTTTTTTTTGCACAGCGCCAGGATTCGAACCCATACCCTCATCTCTTGATGGATTGCCATTTCACCAACTGGTCCTGCGATTTTTAGAGCATTTTTAATCCTTATGAAGGAACCTCTCATTTCTCCTGCTCCAGATCCACCGGGAACTGTTTTCGGCTTTTTCCGCCAGTAACTTTAGAGCTTTTGTTTTTTTGTTGCCACATATTGAAAGTTTAGTTAGAAAGTCGAAGACTGATGACCCTATGAATCCTCTGGCACCAACCTCAACGGGCATCACCATAGCTTTGTATCCGGCATTTTCTAGCTCTTTGGTCAGGTTCATGTATTTCTCTCTTTTGTAGATGTGGGCCTCTTCCATTCTGTTTTCGTATGGTACTGTTAGCTCCACCATGATCAATTTTTGTGTGGAAACTGAATGGATCACGATATCAGGCCTTAATGTCGTTTCTTTGATTATACTGGGGTGACTGTCCCATTCTGGAAGATCTGCTGAAACAAACCAGTCATCACAGCCGTCTAGAAGGCATTTCATCTGGTTTGTTGTCCTCACCGGCCTTACGTGCCATGACTTAGCGCCTCCCTCTGTTGTGAATATCAATGCGTTGGTATTAGGGAGGGTAGTCTCTTCTTTAGCCGTGCTTATGATTGCGGCAAGTTCCTGAAGGACTCTGTTATGCCTCCATGTGTATCGCCCCTGTGAGAGGGCGATTTTGCAAGAGCTCAAGACATGCTCTGTGGTCTGCCTGCCTTGGCATAGCGGACAAGTGGGGTCCTCTTTCTTTCCCCACCGTACCAGATTTGCGTTTGAGGGCAGGAGATCGTACACTGATCTGATGAGAAAGCTGATCCAAAGTGGCGCCATGTGTCAGATCTCATTTCATGTGAGGGATTTCTGCAGGGCATTATCCTAATTAGTCCATTTTCCCTGTTGAGGTTGTTGGACTGCTTTCTGAACCCTTCTGGAATCTTCATTGAGCCATATCTCATTGATGTCCATGTCTCTTTACTCTTTCCCTTCTGCTTTTGACCACCACTTTGCTGTAGATGATCCTAGCCCTTTGCGGTCAGTTTGAGTTTGCCCAATCACTTCTTTAATCTTAAGGCACTCCTTAGCTTCGTCTAAGGCTTCGACAACTTTCCATTTCCTACCTGCCTTTATGGTCGGTTGCACTGTCTTCACAATTGGGTCCTCGGAGTCTTCTAACATCGAGAGTAGCTTGGCTTTGCCACATTTATACTCTTCCAAGATGGATTTTAGTCGGAGTCTCAACTTTGCTTTACGGCAGCACATTGCCACATCTGTGACACCCGGAGGTACCCCTAACCACCTCCTGGTGAACTTATTGATCTTAGCAACTGTAGTTGAGCAGATTTCATAGACCAGGAGTGGCCAGAGGAGCTTCGGAATTAGCATAAACTGTAGGCACCACACCTTTAGCTTACCCTGAAGGCCACATCTCTTGATGGCTAGCAGGCCTTCGGTAGCAAGTTCTACTGTTTCTAGTCCTCTTTTGGTATCTTTTATGAATGAATCGTACCATCTCCCAAGGCTCTTAACTGGTTCTTGACTGACCGTTGGTATCTGCTGACTGGCCACTGTGAATATCCTCGTCGCATCTATCTTACCTTTCCTTACTGAAAGACTGCGAGACTTCTTTGGTTTGAAACTCATCCTGCACCATGCCATTAAGACGTCAAGGCGCTCTAGCATTCGGCGTGTTTCGTCTTCCTTTGAGCAGATTATGGTGGTATCATCCATGAATGCTTTCAAAGGAGGCATGTAGCAACCAACGCCTAGATTAGCCGGGCCTGCGCTATCTTCTGCTGCTTTCAGGATGACTTCTATAGCCATGACGAACAGGATTGGTGATATGGTACAGCCCATGGCGATTCCAATTTCCAAGTTGATCCAGTCTGTGGTGTAGCTATTAGTGGAGAATCTCACCCGGAAACCGCTGAAATAGTCATCTAGCATGACTTGTATATCCTCCAGAACATGGTACATCCTCAGCGCCAGCTGAACCATTTGGTGTGGAACCGATCCGTAAGCATTTGCCAGGTCCAACCAAATGACGTCGAGGTTAAGTTTCTCCGATTTTGCCCTTTGAATAGCTTCCCAGATCATTGTTGCATGCTCTAAGCATCCAGAAACTCCAGGGATGCCTCCTTTCTGGACCGAGGTATTTATGTACCCATTTTCAGTGAGATATTTTGTTAAGCGGGATGCCATGACTGAGAAGAATATCTTTCCTTCTACATTCAACAACGAGATTGGTCGAAACTGATTTATTTCAGTCGAGTTTTGCTCCTTGGGTATATAAACTCCATCAGCAGACTCCACTGCTCACTGATCTTGAGGTTGCTCCATACTCTTCGGAGAATTTTGTGTAACCGCTTTAGAACATTTGGACATCTTTTATACAGAAGATAAGGCACGCCATTGGGGCCTGGAGCTGACTTGGCTCTTGCTTTTTGCACTCCTGCATTGATTTCTTTCAAGCTTGGTGGTTTGCTATTAAATTCTTCTCCGGGAGCAGCTGGCCACACCAGACCAGCAGGTTCACTTTATGGTATTTCTCTATTTGGGTCAGAATATGTTTTCCTCAGGTGGGCCTCCAGCTGTTCTTTCTCTACTGAAAGAGAACCTGATCTTGGTTGCTGGAAGAGTTGTCTTGCAAACTGAAATGGGTCTTTGTAGAAGCGTTCCTGTTTCTTTTTCTTTTGACTTCGTCTCTTCCTTGCGGATTCTGCTCTGCTCAGTGCTTAGTGTCTCGTCTTCAAACCTCGCCAAAGTTCCTGCAGCCCATTTTTCTCTTCTTCAGTCGCTGATTTCATTTGTTTCCTTAAGTTTTTCTTCTGCTTTCGCAGGGTTTCCATCTCACGTTGCCTTCTACTTTTCTTAGGTTCTCTTTTGGCTTGATGTTGTTTAGCCCCGAAGGTGTTAATACATGTCTGGTACATAATGTCACCGAAAGTGGTAAGTTTGTGCTCCAAAGTGCTCTTCCCGATGAGCTTGTCCAGTTGTAGGATTATTTTGCTATCCAGAGCTTCCCATTGTTCTTTTGCGCTTGCTGGTGGGAAATTGATCTTCTGGCGTTTAGCGTTGATGAGCTGTCGGAATTCTTCGTCAGACTTCTCAGCGTGAATTTCCTCAGCACTGTGGTTTTGAACCTGGCTTTGGTTTTCCGACGTCTTACCTGCCTGAGCAGTGCGCTGCTGTTGATTCGTCGAAGCATTCAAGCAGCCCATTTTAGTCCTGTGGATCTTCATCCCTCTTATTACAACGTTGTGCATACCACCCCTGAAAGGTAAGTCAAGTAGCGTAGTAATTCAAACATAATTTTATTAATAACATATTTCTATAAAGCTTTTAAAAGTTGAAAAGAGTTTTCTAGACACAAACAAGTATTCATAAATATGAACATAATCTTGGGGGCAACAAATAAAGAATGAAAAAACATTCGCAAAAAGATACTTTAAAATGTTGTAAAACACAGTTAGTTTATTCTATTCCAATTAAAAGGAGAGCCAATGGCTAAAGGTAAAATGTTTGCGTCGGGATCGATTGGGCTATGAATAGAACGTTCATCTCCAAAAGTTTTATAATTTTATAATTTTGTAATTAGAGTGAACGATTATTGGTATTATAAGATTAATTTAGCTGTAATTGTAAAAATAATAATAATGATGATGATGATGAGGAGGAGGAGGAGGGGAATAATAATAAAGGTATAATAATAATAAATAAGATTTGCTGCAATTGCGATGAGAATAGTTAAAAAGTAAAGTGAGATGAGAGTTTGCCCCCCTCCCCCACCCTCTCAAACACACAGACAAATACACACGCTCTATCTATTTAATGTTCTCCTCTTATCTTGGGTCTCTCTGTTTCTCTCACTCACTATGCTCGTACAACAGCTAACTGGCCAATAGTGAGCCAAGGCACGCCTTTATTTATCATGTAAAGAAAACAAGTTTCACTTTCTGTTTTTAGCGACATTCTACAGACACTTTTTGCTGGAAAACCTCTCAATCCTCGCACCTTTCGATTGCGTCCCCTTTTTCTTTTCTTACAGAGGCAGTTTCACAAGAAGAGCAGGAGGTAATTGTAGAAGCAGTGGCAGCTGTTAGTAGTAATGGTATAAGAAAGAGTTATGAAAGTAGTAGAAGAGGTATTGGTACAGTGAAATTATGTCTCCGAGAAATACGGAGAGAGAGAGAGAGAGAGAGAGAGAGAGAGAGAGAGAGAGAGAGAGAGAGAGAGAGAGAGAGAGAGAGAGGGAGGGAGATAGTCCTGGGCCGACATTCAATAATTAATAATTACAAACACAATCATATAATACAAGAAGTAGAGTAGTAGTTATAGTAGTGGTGGTGGTAGTTTTAGTAGTTACAAAATAATTTATAGACACTTTTTTTTTTAAATTGAAAATACCTGAAAGCCCTTCAATTTCATTGTTTTGTAATGGAGGACTTCGTTGTTTTTAATAATCGTTTTCATAATTCTTCAAAAACTGGTTTTCTTAGCGTTAGCATGACTAAGTCTTTTATGAAATTCATTTTTTTCCCTAGAAAATATTTAAACATTGGGTGCAGCTTGTCTATGGGGAACAATTTATTTAATTATATATTCTATATAATCTAGTTTATCCAACTGTGAGCGGACCTCTAATCAAGCTTCTATCTTTATTTACTAAGACAGAAACAAGTTTTCCTTCTTAGCTCCACATGAAGGACGGCAGGTGCAAGATTCGAACCCCGGACTGTCGGCAAACAGTCTCGGCAGCTGATCTCAAGCCGATGCTATATACAAAGATCAAATTTGGCCCAAGTTACACAGGCCAGATTTTCCAAGGCCAGATTTTGCAAAAGCATTATTTGAATTTCTCGAACCTTATTTATTTTTCGATTTTCTCCTCCACGCAAGCCTTGCATCACTGTTGGTACCTCGGAGTAGCTCGGCCAGAGGCGAAGACAGAGAGATGCGTTGTGTTACACACAGTGTAGATCAGTCTTCATCTCTGACTTCTTGGCATTGGATTTCCTTGAGCTAATATTGTTAAAGGGCTGGTGGATCCGCCCAGACTAATGATCTCTCTCTCTCTCTCTCTCTCTCTCTCTCTCTCTCTCTCTCTCTCTCTCTCTCTCTCTCTCTCTCTCTGTGTCTCCTCTTCTTTTTCTTGATTTTGTTCCGTCCACTCTCGCTTTCTTTTATTTTTACTTCTCGATCTGCATATTCCTCTTTCCCTTACATCGTTTTATTTATCTTGCTCTCATATTCTTTCATATGTAATATTCCTTACTCTCTTCACTGTTTCTTTCCCAGCTGTGCGTCTCTGTCTTTGTTTATATTGTATTATCTCAATTTTTGTTTATCTCTATTTTCATCGCTCTGTCTCTTGTCTGTCTCTGCCTTTGTCTCTTTGTCTCTCTCTCTCTCTCTCTCTCTCTCTCTCTCTCTCTCTCTCTCTCTCTCTCTCTCTCTCTCTCTTTCTCTCTCTCTCTCTTTCTCTCTCCCCCCTCGCATCCTATCATTCTCCTTCAATTACAACAAACTACGCGACCATTCCTCTTTGTAAAGTCATCTGAGTTGAGTTTCAAGACAAGGCAATTCTCACTCAACAGTCCTGTCTCTTGAACGCTGTCGTCTTCATCTCTGACGACGAAAGAAATAATAAAGTATTCTTGACAACCAAAGTAAATGTCCTCCGTATAAAATTGATAAAATGGATAGTGGAAGAGGGTTCACTGTTTTCCTCTTTCATCTTCAAACGTTGTGAATATGGAGAAATATATTTTTTAACTCTACTCTCTAATCACACAGTCTATATCCACTTTCAGGTCGCTCATTAGCCCACACGCTCTGAGAACACAGCTAGGTTCGGATCCATATTATTTCAAGTTCCGGGGGCTTGGAGTGGCAATCACTTGAGACGATTACTTAATTAATTGATTTGATCATATAAATAATCAATCAATAAATTATGCTTTTGCTTCTTACTGAGAAAAATTAAACATTTCTCAGCATTGATTACTTCGAAAATAATACACTCTAGCTTGGTAGTGCTTGCAATGTTTTGAGAAAATTTATTTAGGAAACTGCGCGAAAAACTAAGAGACTTAAATTAGTGTTTAGTATTGCCTTTTTAATACAGCTAATTGGATCTTCGTTTTCGCATGGGTATACGAAATAGTGTTTCCCAAATGTTATACCAAACTTTCCTTATATATCGAAATAATAATGATGGAGAAAATGATTTTTCGCCTGTTCGATTGTCTTTTGTTTCTTTGATAAAGTCTTAATTGCATATCAAAAAGACCCCCGTCGGTCAGAATGGAGCTAAAGAGAAATTGCCCGAGACTTACCCCGCGAAGGTCTGGGGTGCGTCAATTTACCTCATTTATAAAGAATAGCATAGTAGCTAAAATTTCCAGGTTATTTTTGTTCCATAAAAAATAGTAAAAAGTTAAAGAAAATAAAACAAAACCAAAACAAAATAGAAACAAAAGCAACAAGAAACAATAGAAAAAAGCTGTCACTGGGAGACGCTTCAGTCAACAGCTTTTCTTCTCTTCTCTTCCACACACACGCTTACACACACACATTGGCCTGACTTTCTCAGCAGACTGTGGGCCCAGTTTTGGTCAGTTTGTTTAACTTTAAAGCAACCCTGCCGGCAACAGGTGGAGAATGAGACCAACCGTTATAAAAGAGAACACAGCCTGGACTTTTGGAAGGTCTCAGTTCAACACTACCTGCTTGCGGGCTTAGGAGACGTGAATCAGTGTGAGAATCCATGTGTATTTTCTGGAATGTTTTAACAGTATTGACATGTAGTGGCAGTCATAATCATATGTAAGTTTTACATAAGTTATTTCGTTACGATAGAATCAAATTAGTTTAAAGATGCAGCTTATTACTTTTAGTTTATTCTTCCAAAAATATCATAAATTGATTGGTGCTATTTTTTCTTATCTTTATTTTTTTTAATTTACTGGAATGATATCTCTCTCCGTCATGGAAATAAAACTATTGCCTTAACGTTTCCTAAGTTATAAATCATCTTTGACAGAGATTTTTTCCTTAACTAATTAGGGTCCCCAATAGTTATTGAGATTTTCACTTTTCGAGAGTATAATACTCATAAGCAAAACATTGTGGTAGAGGGATTCTTACTTTTTTTTTCAACTGATAACTAAAAAAAAATTAAATAATATTGGTAATAGAAAAAAAAACTACTTATTATAAATGTATTATGTCATCTTTAAATAGCGAAACCAATTAAATCTCCTACAAAGAGTTTCAAATAAATGTGTAGACCCTGGTTCACCACAGCTATTCCTCGGCCTGCACTTGTTTGAAGATTCTATCGACGGAACTGTATCAGTAAAGACACTTGTATTGAACAGCTGGCCCTCAGTTCCACTGCAAATTCACGAGCCCTTGTATTGACTTTTGTTATTGCCGAATCCTGCAAGAGTTTTTTTTTCTCTAAACTCTCTGCTGACGCCGTATGACAAAGATGTAGATGGTCTTATATTATCTTCTGCTATATTCCAGGCCAGTCTGAACTTTACAGACGACGTATAAAATTAGCTAATTCCAAATTTCGACCTACGTGGCGCTGCAAGTGACACAGTCAAGGGGAATAACCGATATTGGATCCTGATCACGTGATCGATCCAAGTCAACATATTTCTCACCATGCTTTCCCAAGTAAGCTTCTCTAAATCTTGCCTTTTTGTTTTGTTCTGTTTTAAACCTGAGTCTTTGAGACTCATTTAAAGCTATAAATACCAAATTAAACAACTTTTTAATAAATTACTTGTTACTTTACTTAACACATTTAATTATCATTTTTTGGTTGGAGATTGAAAATGTTTAACATCGTAAAACATATCATACTATTGAACGTGGAAGCAAGTTGATTTTTTTTTTTTTGCAATCACGGTCCGAAGAAGGTTTTTTGAAAAGGCGCAACAAATCCAACAAGTGGTTAATAGTTTTGTCACGTGATCTGTATCTACTAGTGAATAACGTTTTGTTTTTTGAAAAGCGATAAGAGTCAACGAAGCTGGAAAAATTGAAACTAGTTTAAAATTCATTTGGGTCAACAAATCTAGATTATGTAAAGATTTTCTTAATGCTTCTAATTCGTCATATTATTTATTTCACATGAAACAATGAAGGTCAATTTAGGTGAGAAATTGACATGGACAATTGCTTTTAAGAAAATATTCAATACTTCATATTTCGGTAAACGATTGTCAGTAAATTTTTTCAAGTTTAGATCATCCCACCAATGACGAGATGATCTAACAGAGCGTAGGAAAAATCTTGCTCCAAACAGGGCATATTGAAGAGAATGAGACTCCACATTCAACAAATAAAAGCGATGATTCGAACCGTAAAGCGATATGAACTTCTTATAATGACAGGGCCAATTCTCAAGACTTTAAAGCTAGTATCAATAAAAACGCAAAACTACTTTCCGATGTTCTTAAGCTAATGCATTTGGTATGGGCTACTATATACTCTTAAGTTTCTCCAAGTTTATCGACACCGACCAGAATCCTTCATCGAAACAATTCATGAGGGTCTCAGATGGCTCAGTTGGTAGATCACTTGACTCGAAAGAAGAAGAATGTTTTGTATTCTATCTCTTGCTGAGCCATTTAAGTTCACTTGTGGCGGGCTTGATTCTTATCTAGCAAGATTCATTCTTAACTTGTCAGAACCTCACTGTCTCCGTGTAGGGCTATGGAATAGACTTAGGGCATGTAAAAGCATCCAACGGTGAAGTTCTCTTAAGTTAGAGTCTAAAACTTCAAATAAGAGGAATTCTGCCATTTATAAGTCTATGAAGGGAGAGAAAGAAAAGGGAAACGACTCTTATAATGTTGAAGTTACCTGCTCCCTGTGATAATGTGATCGATAAGTTAGCTCTTATAGGTCTCAAAATGTTTGGCCCGGTCATTTAAATCGAACGTTAATTAAAAACCTAAATGAGCGATATTTCAAGCGTAATCAAAACAGAGTTTTGTCTTAAACATAACATGATGATTGAAAATATAAATGAAACCATGATAAAACAGATAGTTACTAGATCACGCTCAAGTATAATTGTGAAAGTTCCAAGGTAGCTGTAAAACAAAACAAAACAGAGCTTGCGTTGTTTGTTTGTTTTTTTTTGTGTGTGTGTGTTTTTTTTTTGGTTTTTTTTTTGTATAGGGAATTTAATAAGTGACAGAAGATGCTCAGATAATGGGTGAGGGAATGGGAGGAGATGCAATATTCTGGAAGAGAAATACCGATCTTCTGAAGCGTATCTGACCACGTGATTCCAAAACAAGAAAAAGTTATAGTTTAAAAAAGTGAACAATTATTGAAGTTAGAGCTTCTTTGTTGAGCAAAGATATATATGATCTGATATTTTCCCCGGAGAAGTCCTTTTTTTTTTCTTTCAAAACAAAATTTTGATTAGTTTCTGTTGAAAATAAGTTTTATTTATCATAACGTTTTTATTAAATAAACTTAAATTAATGGTTTTAGTAACAGCTTTTGTATCAACTTTTATGTTAATTTTTCTTTAGTTCATATGCACAGTTTTGAAATCAACTGTTAAAAAATCAGAAAAAAACAAAGAAGTCTCATATTTTAAAGTTATTGGTGTATTTTAAAGATGGCCGCCGTTTCCACTGCAACCATTAAACCCACTTTTTTGACTAATTAGGTTGTTTGAAGGTCTAAACTATAAGACATAATTGGAATAAATAAACTCTCTGTCTCTCTCTGTCGGTCTGCCTGTCTCTCTTTCATCTGTTTCTCTTTTTCTCTCATCCTCTATCCATCTCTCCCCCCTCTCTCGCTCTCTCTCTCTCTCTCTCTCTCTCTCTCTCTCTCTCTCTCTCTCTCTCTCTCTCTCTCTCTCTCTCTCTCTCTCTCTCTCTCTCTCTTTCAATACAGTTTTTTTTTTCTTTTTTTGTCTCAGAAATGAAATGTTACTAGATTTAGACCAGTTATGTTTGCCTTCCATTTGTTGATTTCTGATACCTATTCCGGGTGTCTCTTCTTGAAGAGGTAGGAGTCCATAAATGGCTGTTGAGGATTTAGTACTCAAAGCAGCATCTCTTAACATTCTTTACTTTGGTGATAGAATCCTTGGTGATAGAATGAATGCATGTTTTGTAATAACTTTTTTTAAAATGTATTAAGAAAGCAGAAGACAAAAGTGGAACACTACGCTCTTTCATTCATTTTTTTTTCCATTCTCGGGCTGTAGCTCCAGTTTATGTAGCTCGTATTGTGATAGTGGAGCACAACGACTAGCGTCTCATTCTTATGACGGTGCGAGTTCGAGCCCAGTCAAGACTTGGGCTGCGAGAGAGTAGTTTGTTTTTATTATCATCCAATACTATTCCAGTCCAAGTAAAAGCACCCATGAAGCCTTTAGGAAGATATCGTTTTGTGGCAGTGTCACTGTTCTGAGATCTTGCTCGAGACCTAGAGAGCCTTGCTAGATTAGTTTGCAGTCTCAACCTAATAGCTATACCTTTATAGATAATACCTGTTTGCAGTTTTATTAGCACTAGACAAGGCCGCTTTATAATGCTAAAAATATGTGTGAAGTCAATTCGTTAATACATCTCCCTAACCGTCCACAATTCAATTAATCCAAAAGAGACCAAACATCAATCTATCAATCATTTAATCAAGCAAGCAACAATGAATTAAGAAGTTATTCAATATTGAACCAATCAATCATCGCACATTAAGGGTGACCAGAAATCCATCTTTTTCTCATTCTGTCTTTATTTTGAGTTTTCAGAAGGATTCATACGAGTTAAGACATGTATTTTGACATATATTGTCTTCTCCTTTGTTTTTGTTTTTTCTGGTTGTCTTTTCCTCTTCTTTCTTTTGCCATGCCCAGCGGATTTATGATTGAAGTCGTTAATATTTCATTGCCCACATCGTATCCGTCGGGGCGGATTTTTTCAAAATTATTATTTTTTTTTGTTTCGTTCCGTTTTGATATTGAACTTTATCATTATAGCGCAAATAAATTACTTTATTTTGGGCTTCATTTCCTTATTTCTATCGTGGACTCCGGAGGAAATGCTTCAAAGTTTTGACAACATTTAGCTAACTGAGCTGAATTGGTCCATGTTCAACAAGTGTGCATGAAGGAATGCATCATATCACGACAGGCACACAATAGGATTTCTAGACAAACATACATTTTAAAAATTGAAATTGACACTGTATAAGTTAATTGATTGAATTCACATGCAAAAAACCGTTTCAAGAAATTCGCAATAGTTTGAGAACACCGGTATGGATATAGCCCCTCAGAGAGAGAGAGAGAGAGAGAGAGAGAGAGAGAGAGAGAGAGAGAGAGAGAGATAAAGTCTTGTGATGTTTATAATGCCTTTATTTTGAGCAAAGTTAAAAGTCAGAAAAAAATCTCGATAAATAAAAGAAACATCTGCTTATGAAGATATGAAGATATATACAGGTGCTTCAATTTTACTCTTTTCGGACTAAAATGCCTAATATTTGGAAATTAAAATTGTTTTTGCATCATAAAGCAGTGAAATTTTACTGTTTTAATGAGGGCTATATTATGTGACTCCATGTTTCATATACTTTGAAGAAAGTCCCAATTTATGTATGTTACATAATTCAAATGATACTTTAACTTGACTTGTTTTCTTGAAAAGCATCCTGCCAATGTTTAATATTGATGTCAAATAACACGATGCCTCTTAGAACGAGCCTTACCTTCGTAAAATCAGTGTAACGGCAAGTTGCATGCCATTCGAGACCGGTTCACTAGTTTTCTTCATTGAGAGATGCTCCAGAAATTCACACCCACAAAAAGCATCAAAGCGTATATGTTATGGGACAGCTCAATCTAAACATTTTCCAACATTAGGAAGCATATTCTAAGCTATGCAAATCAAAATTCTAAAAACAATTCGTAGAAAGTAAAATGGAAAACGAATATTACGCACGTTAGTGCGACACAACAACCTTAGGCTTAAATTAAATTTGTAACCATAAAGAGGAAAAAAAATTTCCTAGAAAAATGTTTACAAATTATTCATTTCTTTGTCTCCTGTGGTTCAAAACAGTACAAAAAATCTGACTTAAAGACCACAAACACAACTAATTCAACAGAGCCAAAACATTAGAGCATGCCCGACCAGCGTGGGAACTCCTAGATGTGTGTTTGAGGACTAAAAAAATGTTTGGACCGGTTGATGGAGAGATTTGGGCGGGACAAGTCCGCTAGCTGTGAGATCAAAACTGCCCCGGTAGGTGGCGCGACTTCCAGGAACTATAAATAGACTCGCAAATACACTTACTTATTTTTTTTTCTTTTTAATATTATGTAATCTTTAAGGTTGGTTTGTTGATCGGTTTGTTTATTTTTTATGTCAAGTCTGAATTTAGAAAAAAGAATAAATATTTTAAAATTATAAAAATTAAAACAAATTGAAACAATAAAGTATATTATAGGCCGGGAGGAATTTTTCTTGACACGTACATATAAACCTCAGAAGAGAAGCAAGAGGCAAAAGTTCCATAGCTGGGTAAGATGGACAAAAGGTAAGATAGGACACTTTGACGGTGACTACTGTGGGTAACATAAAGGGCGAAGATTGTACCAGCCAGGCTGGAAACAGAGTCATAGAGAAGTATAGGTTTACACAGACACACGGGTTAACTAACACACTGACAAGCAAAGAAAAGATACGGATAGAGAGACAGAGATGAAAGCGAGTACAAAGAGATAGGCGCTAAAAAGAATATTTTAGAATTTGAAACAATTTAAATTCCAAATGGATCAAAAAGGGCTCATTAAAGAAAAATAGACAGGAAAATGAACAACTTGGAGTTATACACCCACAAGAGCACGTGTAAATATACGAAAAAAAGTGTAAGTCAGAGAAAAAGAGAAAGAAAGAGAGAGAGAGAGAGAGAGAGAGAGAGAGAGAGAGAGAGTCAGATAAAAATAGTGAGAGAGAGTCAGATAGAGAAAGAGACAGTGAAATAAAAAGTCAAAGACAGGGGCAAAGAGTAAGATATACAGAATGAGAAAGGAAGGGAGCAAAAGAGACTGGCGAGTTTAAAATTTAGTCAGAATCATTTATGCAGACAGATAGACACAGAAAAGGATAAGTAAGCGATACTAGATTGATAAACCACGCAACATGTTTAGACTGATAAAAGCAAAACTCAAAAGAAAAAAAAACGAAAGAAATTAAAAAAAAAACAAAAAAAACATACAACGCCAAAGAAGCACATGTGACACGGTTAAGAAAACCTGGAAAACAAAATGATGCAAGATAATATGAAAATGGACATAGCAAAGTTAAAATAGAAAACATCTAATATGGAAGAAGAAGAAGAAGAAGAAAAATGGTGCAACATAAATCCATAAAAATCCTTGGTTCTCCATTTTCGTTTTGTTTTGTTTTTGTTTTTGTCCATACTCCAATGTAAAAGACTTTCCCATCGAGCTGCGAGCCTCGAGTTGACATACCCAGGCATCTGATTGGTCTGTGTTCAGCAATGTTTGAAGATGCTCAACAGTTTAATCTGCGGGTCAATAGTTCAAAACGTTGACGACTCCGCCCACTTCACTTTGCTGACTGTTCTGCATTTTTGTTTGCTTTTCACTTCCACTTTCACCCGTCTTCATTTATGTTTGTTTTTTAATTTTTTTTTTATTTGTCCTTTAGTTGATTTTTTTTCTTTCCTATTTTGATAAAAAAAATCTTTACATCAAGGTGGTTGTCGGTCATTGTTTTCCATGTGCAAGAATAATTAAACTGTTTTGGAGAAGCGACATTCTATTGATTTTTCATAACTTCTTTCCTAGCATATCGCAGTCAAAGTGTATCGGAGAATTCAACAATAATTATACTTTCAACAAACCAGCGTTACGAGTGTTGTAGTGCTTGCACTCCATATTTTGTTTTTTTTTATTTAAATCTGAGAGACATAAATAGAATAAGTATAAATGTCTTACTCCAGCTTTGGTACATATCCAAAGTAATACTACGTATATTACAGTATTTGCCACAAATTTACAATAACAACAATAATAATAATAATAATAATAATAATAATAATATTATAATAATAATAATAATAATAATAATAATAATAATAATAATAATAATAATAATAATAATAATAATAATAATAATAATAATAACAATAATAATAATAACAATGATGATGAGGATGATGACGTTTGCACATAGAGGAAGTTTAACATTTTATACATTGATATGTTTTAATGCTGCGAATGATAAATTCTGTACACACTGGCGTAACAGAGTATTTTTTTTTTAAACTCCTTTCGGTCACGAACTCTTCACATATTGCAGATTTGTCTCGATGGAACATTGTTTATCGTCCTGCAAGGCTGTTACTTTTCATGGAACAGCCTAGTCTTTTCGATTGTGGTCGACTGGACATTTGTAAGGATTATCGTATTGTAAAGGCATCAAAAAAGAAACAGACACGAGTTGGAATATTTCACACATTAAATCTCCGATATTGTATTATACTTTCAGCATTTCCATGTCAATTAATATTGTGATTTCAAAAATTGTTACCAGGTCTTTCAAGCAGTCTAATTTTTCTTATAAGATTTCTGACTTCAATGGTTGTGACCGACAATTTTGTCGGATCTGCGCTAGATGCGTGACTGTTGTTTATTCCGACAATGGTTAAAAAAAAAACCCTAGGTGAAGAGAAATAAAAAAGTTAAGCTTATAACGCTAGACAAAAAGACTACAGAAATGCAAAGCGGGGTTTATGTGATTTTTTTTTTAGAATCTTTATGAATAAGTCTATTACTGCAACACGGGAGGTAAATATGTAGGCGAAAAATATTTCCTGTCCGGGTAAATGTTCAACCCCCACACAACCATGGGCCGCAACTCTTAAACCTCCCCTCCATATAGCTTTTCTATAACAGTTGGCTGAGGGAACAAAAACAATTTATATTTCAATCACTGGTGTATCGCTAAAAACAAATTATTCAATAGACAAAGATTGACCGATTATTTTGAAAACAATTTTTCTTGAAAATAATTATATGAGCAATAGTATTATTACACAAAAGGGACTTTCCGATGGAAAAAACTAAGCAAATTCATTATCTTGCATAAGTGAGATTTTATTCGGTTTTCGATGTATGCAACATGTCAACATCTAATATACCCTTTATGCACGCATAGTAAACTTGTCTTGTACCATAATTATCAACGATGTCTTTTCCCACCATAGCAAAATAATATAATGCTTGTGGCATTTATGAGCTCTCAATAAATAGTCTAACTAGATTGTTTATGTATACGTTTGTTAAACACTTCACAGATTTTTCTTTTGCTCATGGCATGCACGACCGCTTCAGGCCTCCTTCCCAAAACACAACGCTTTGTCCCGAATGCGCATGTCCATCAGCCATCCTTGGTTGGCGCACCGATGATATCTGGGCTTGGTCAAGGGACCATGATTCAGGCTGATACAGCAGCGGTTAGACTCAGGCCCCGGCGAGGCGTGGAGGATGCCAAAACAAACATTGATGGACGACCTAGAGCTGTTTATCGCAGTAATCCAAGGAGGAGAGCTATGGAGGTTCCTAAAGGTGATCCAGTCTCTATGATATAGTTTTCATCAACACGTTTATAACCACTTCTGTCACAACCATCATGATCATCATCTTATGTATCATTATCGTTATCAAATCTTTATGATCATTATTACAATCACCATCCTCCTCCTCTTCTTTCACCTTCTCCTCATCATCATCATAAGCATATATTTATTATTATACTGAGAAAACAAACATAATTCACAATAGATCCCTAAGAATCTATCTTCCAATGTTTTCAATTCATATTTTGAAACTATGAAGTTTCATACGGTCTTAGGCAAACACGAAACCAAATTAGGTTTTCACAACGATAGAAACAAAGAGGGATACATTTTTGTAAACATTCAGTTATCTTTTAATCTAAGTAATAAAAGATCATCAATAAAAAAAAAATTCAGCAGATTTTCATATGTACACCCCCAAACGAAAAAGAAAGTTCTCATTTTTTTTTTTTTTTTTGCAATTTCTGTGTTTTCAGAAAATGCCACCAAACAACAGCTTCTATTGAGAATTATGGAAAGACTCAACATATCCATCCCTTGCATGCAGCCTAACTCTCTTTTCCTAGAAAGTCGAAACCTTAGAGGGAAATATGACTCACTAGAAATCAAGAGAAATCAGCCTGGTATAGGTACCATGCGCACAGAGAGAGGTAAATACAGAGGCAGGTTGCAGGCACCTCCAGCACTCTATATCACCTCGCTTCAACCAAATGAAGGACAATATCGAAATCGAAATGAAATCAATGAGCTTGATGCTTATGCGGAATCGGATACAAGAGCAGTTCCAATTTATCAAAGATCTGAAAGGAATTTGAGACGGCCGGAGCAGCTGAAAACCGAAATATATCGAGAGATGCTGAACGACGTATTCAGAGCCAGAGGAAGCAGGAGTAGGACAGATAATGCTACTTTTGACAAAGTGTTAAAAGCGCAGAGAGATGAATTTTCTCGTGGTATCAAACAAAGGTTACACGCGGGTTTAAATGCTTCGAACCATGATGCTCTTGAGAAAACTCAGGGCAGAAACGCACAGATTTCTAAGAAAGAGCGATTTGCCACGTTTCCAGGAATCGGAAAATTCCGTCAAAGACAAGGTGCTGGATCAAGTTTGTATCCAGTAGTTAAAGACCGGATTTCTTTGGCAAGAAAAATACCAGAATCTAGGGTGGAAGAAGGCGTGGTTTTGAAAGCTTCAAAGGCTCAAACTATCAAAGACCTACATAGTGGACTCCATGATCAAACATATCAAGATATAGAAATGAAATCCGAGAATGGAAAAGCTCCACTGAAAAGTCGCGGAAAAACGGTTGTTATCTTCGGACACAATAATTTGCGCAATCTGCATCAGCCACAAACCCTCAGCCCAAGAAATTTAACTCGCAAAAACCTTGGAGAACGTAACGGTTTTTCAAGTCAAGAATTCTCTACAAGAAAACCTGATGTTAAGGTTGTCAATAATATTGAGCCAACGCTAACGTCTATAGAAAAGGGACCCTTCATTCAGTTAAAAACTAGGCAAAATAAAAGAACAAAAGAAAAAGTATTCCTTGAGATAGAGAAAAGAGAGCACAGAAAGCTTGATGATGAAAGAAACCAATACAGCCCTGGCGAATTCCAAAAGGATATAAAATCATCAAGACGAAAGCTTACCTCAAAAAGTCAAACTGAATATTCGTACAAAGAAAGGCTGGGTATTACACCGAAAGTTGAATTGGAGGTTAGAAAATTTCTGAATCAGACCATTGATGGATTATATTCCAATGATAATGTTAGTAAAGGAATAAAGAGGACTGGTGCTTTTAAGAATGGATCGACTGGAAGCAAAAAGTTTGAAAAAGAAAAACAAGAAAAGCGTGGAACAATAAAGTCTAAGCATACAATAAATAATGGGAGTGATTACAGGGTAGGTGATTTCCCTGAAGATGGAGAGGATAATTCCTCTTTGCCGTCCTCCCTTTCACAGCCAAGAATGCGGACAACTGAAATAAGCTTTTCTCGGCATCTATCCAATGTCACCAATCAAACAACAGTTGACGGCGAAGCAAACAGAAGGGATCACACAAGGGAATTTCCCCAAAACCAAAAATCGTATGCACAACGCAATGACAGCGCTTTGAAATCAAATATCTACCCTTTCTTACAATCAGGGCATGCGTCAATTGGTGAGGAAAGAGTTGATGCCGGCCAAAGCGCAATGGATTTAGGTTTCGATCTAAACTCAACCCTGAATGATAGCTTTCTAAGCCCAATGGTTGATACAGACGGCAGAAACCATACCGGGAATGTCAGGAACGTCAGTGTTTTTAATTCAAGCACAAACTATGATTTCAGTGAAAAACAAGCTTCTGAAACAAACTGCACTACGCGCTCACCACATCCCATGGAAATACAAGAGTACGGAAGAAAAAGTAATTTTTCTGTTGATAATTCTGAGTTTTACAACCGTGTAGTAGATTCGAACCCTGTGACAAGTACTATAGTCAAAGATGACATCCCCATAATAATTACACAGAAAGATCTCAACTCTTCTACAACCGATCCTCAGATTATAAATACTGAAGCACTCAATAAAAACCATACAGCTCCCAACTTAACCAAATCTTCTAACACGTTTTTCAAGGCAGATGATAGCGTGGACAAAGACAGTGAACCGGCAGTCTCAAGTGGTAGGAACTTGGTGTCTTATCGAAATGCAGAAATAGCCACGAGACAACTCTCCAAGCCAAATATCACGAGAAGAACTGTTTTACCAGTCACAACAGGTCTACTGGTAGAGGGAGGTAATCAGACTGCCACACCTCTATGGACATTACAAGCAGTAGGCCGGCATGGACAGCAGACGACAAGTTTGGGAAACTCGACCACACAGAGCCTGGTCGGCGGTCTTATTTCAACTTCTCACCAAGATGGGCTCCCATTACAAACAGGAAATGAGCAAATGTCAAACTCTACGTCAAGGTCTTCATCAAATCGAGAAAGCGTGCCTTCAAAAACAAATTTTATAAAGAAACAAAACTTCTTGGGCTTAAACTATTTGGCAGAATTTGTAAAGATTGTTAAGAAATTCCAAAACAAACAAAATAATAATAAAGTTAACGAAACCTCTCAACCGCATAAAGATACTCACATAGAACTATTATATTTGTCAAATAGAACCAAAGACTTTGACTGTATCAACAAAAATAATAAAACTTCCTTTTCTGACAGCAATACTTTGTCAAATGTGACAATTTCTCGGAAATCGCAAAATGAAACGTTTATTGGTCCTGCTGCTGACATAGCAGCCCACCAGCTCACTAACTTTACAGCCTATGATGCGAAGAGTTGGTCGGGACAAGGCAGAAGAGCTAACAAACTTGACCAACAGACCACTACTGATAACCTCTTGGACGAGAATACTACAAGGGAAATCCCACTTCTACTTCCTAAACCAGCGAGCATCACCACGCAAAGAAACAAACCAATAACCGAAGTTACACAGAGTTTGTCAAAACAAAACAACCCTACTGAAAGCTTTTCGAAAATTTCTATTTCGGCTGTACAAAATAGCTCAAGTTTTTTTATGCAGAGTATGACAAATGATAGCCAGATGAATGAAACACTGAATATCTTCAACAACAGTAGCATTAAAAATACTGAAGGCATCGGTCACGCTTCCCAGATCAATACCCCCAACACTGCAATCCCCGTGGACTTTGTTCAAAATGACACTTCATTAAAACCAAATTCGGCCGTTGTCACTGGTAACATCAGTTATTTTCATACTAAGAATTCCTCCCAACACATTCACATAGACTCAAAACCCACGTTGGCCGCAACTTCTACAACTACAAACACTCTGAAAGACACATCTGGCGTTTCTAAAACAGCAACTACTACAGAGAAAACCATATTTGATATAAAAGGTAAAAAGAATGTAAATAAAACAAGTGACAATCTTTTCCAGCCGATTTCTCATTTAGCCATCTATATATATCCAAACAATAGCACGAACAGCAGAAAGAGAAAAACCTCAGAATATGGCGATAGAATGTTTGATCAAATTCATCCAAACATCGACGAATTAGTGCAGGTTTCGAAAAGCTCTAATATCAAGGTACATTCGAATTCAACATTGAAAAGTATACCATTTGAAAGACAAGGAAAGATAATTCTAACAACCCAGAAACGACGCTATCCAAGCTCTGAATTGTCTGCTACTGCAGGGCACCAAATAAACAGTGACATCAGTCCCACAGCTACTGGTGTTGATTTGTTGGAGACTGACAATTCGTCGTCGGTTGTCAAGGAAACGCCACCAGCACATGTTATGCTTAATAAAAGCTCAGAGCAAGTAACGGATGAATTGCTGCAGTCTTCCATCAATGCATCGGTGAACATAAAGCTGATCAATTCCACAACTCATGAACAGTGGTTCGGTTCTAATAAAACTCTGAATATATCTGTAAATCTATCTCTCAGCAATAAAACCACAATAAAAGCGATAGAAGACATTAATTCTATTCTGGAGATGAATACAACAAATGGTACTCTTTTCCTTGAAAACAATAATACATTTCTTAAAAAAGAAAAAAACATTGGAAATTTCTCGGATAGCGCACATAACCCGATTGTATTCTCTAGTAAAATTGCAGCATTTCCTACTGCTGCTCCTTTTGACTCAAAGCCAGGTACTAGAAACCCGGGATTAGAAACAAGCGTCAATGATACACTTCCCGATTTAAGAGTGTTGGTTGAACCGTCAAAATACTCTTCTATATTGCTAAATCAGTCAGTAAAAAGTTACCAATCAAATCTCATCGTCAACCAAAGCTCTTTCCAGACAAATTCAAATCTAGTCTTAGTGACTGATGTTGAAACCTCAACTACTCCTTCGCAAGAAGCAATCAATAAAAATGCAACAACTTCGTATTTTGCCCTTGATAAAGTTGTAAAGGACAGTAGAAATATTTCACTATCGAATAGCTCTTATTTTTCTCGAGATCTGCCCAATGCCAGCAGAGGAAATGAATCTAAGAGCATAGAACGAACAACTGAACAGTTTTTCCTTGGAAAAGAAATCCGTCAAAAACATATACGCTCTGGCTCTGTAGAATATCTTGAAAATGTCGAGGCACCAAGATGGAGTTCTTCAGAATTTGTGGATAAAGCAGGCAATATGTCGGACCTGAGAAAATCTACTACCGATGTGAACGATACTCTACATGGGGGTAACAAATCCGGATTCAAATGGATCAAAACACTGGCAAGAAACACTAGTGCTCAAACAAACTCTGGAGAAATAAATTATTTCTATTTAGACCGCGATGCATCGAGTGAGGAAAGAAGGCTTTCTGAAGAAAGTACATTTAAACCTGGGGGAAGCGGTAACAACTCCCGGCAACTGATGAATGGCGAAGGTACTCCGTCTGGTGACCTAGAAGTGGCAGTCACTCCACGCGGACTCAGAGGTGCTGCAAGCTCTAGTTTGATGGAAACTACTCGACGCTCTGTCGATCAAAATCTTGACTCGCTTGGTTTTACACGTTTGAAAATGCCACCTTCCAAAAAGCCAGCCACCCATGACATTGACCATGGCAACACGGCGCTGCCCGAAGAGCTAATGCCCTTGAAAGAGTCGAGCGGGGAACTGAAAACATCAACTGACAATCCCATACATATTAGCCACAAACTTGGACCCGAGAATATCTGGACAAGTAAAATCTCAGCGAGTTCTCCTAGCAGATCTGAAAGTAGTACTATCAAAACTTTTGCCCTGAAAAACCAAGATCAAATTGCTACTGAAATTCCCTTGAAAACTCCAACGTCGATGTCTCCATCAGTTTCTGATTGTGATGGCAAGCAGCGTGGCAAAGAAGGCTGCCACTCCCACAGACACTTCTATATCGATACTATACACCAAAACGTTCTCGGAACAGGAATTGAAAACGAGAATCTCATTAGAAAAAATGTGCATGACCCTCCTAAAGCTATTTCCACGAAGAAAACATTGGAAGAGAAAATGGAGTATACGGGGAAAAATCTTTCACCTTTTAAAAATAAAACCCCCGATATTGATAGAAGTAAGGACAACGGCGAAAACAGGGAAACTGTAGACAAAACCATTTTAATAACCAACAGGACTGTATCTGCTCAGAATACCATAATCGTTAAAAACTGTAGCGGAGACTGTGGTGATAATTTTGATGTGAAGGGAATCTCTACGTCTGCAGTTTTAGGCGAGATACTTTCCAATAGACACGCCAGGAAAGGATTGCGCAAAATAAGCACCGAAAATATTGATGGGATCCTTTATAATGCTCCTAAGCAACCAAAAGATGCAGGAAAAAGCATCACCAAAAACAACACAATCCCTATATCCTTTAACGGCAATATCAGTAGCAGCACACACTTTAGCCAAAACAGTTTTAATAATAATATTCAGAGGAACAATAGCAACAATTATCATCGCAAGGCCAAGAAAAATCCCCATAAAAATAAAAACAACTATGGCTTCCATGACAGCAACAAGCAGCGACAAAGCAGTATTCAACAGCAGAGAAACTATACTAATCTGCTACAAAATAACAATAGTGATCACCACCAGAGAAATAGCAGAGGGCACTATGTCCAGAACAGCAGCATCAGTCAGCACCTAAAGATCAACAATCATCATCAAATCACCAGCAACGTTGAAAAGACAGATAACCGCAACGAAAAAAGAGAATACACCCAGGCCCCACCTGCCACAACGGTTATGTATTTCATTCATGCCGTTTTCCATCCGTTTCTTCCACCACGGTTTAAATCACAGTCTCACATTAACGCTCGTGCCCCAAAGACTCCAGATTTAAATCAGGTAGGACAATACTCAAGCGGAAGCCATCTTAATAAAAGTGTAGGGCAGCCTTTTATGTCAATCTTAAACAATCTCTTATGGCATTATGGTTTGTTTCATAATAAACCTACGTACAGTAGTGTCTCCGAGAAACCGCGTGACGCTTTACAAACGCAAAGCGCGCTTACGCCGTATGAGTATATGCTAAAACCTCATTCTGCATCACAAACAACATTAGATAGCAGGGACTATTGGTCAAATTCTCCACTAAATTTCAGGAATAACTTAGCAGTTGACTGGAGACCTAATGAAGGACGTTGGTCAAACTCTCTTCCAAAACATTTGAATCACGTGACGGTAGCCAGGAGACCTTACGGAATTGACCAGCCTGGTGTTAAAGCTAAACCCTTAAATAACTTTCATGAGGACAGAAGTTTTCTGTCCATGTTTTCAGATAAGGAATCTGGACATGCGTGGCCGCTGTGGAAGGCCAGACCTTGGTCAGCTGTAGCAGCAAACCAAGACTTTCGTCGCACCTTGTTACCTGATTCTTCTTTAGAGCCGGCGAGGCAATATTATACTAGAAATTTAGTTGCTGGTGTGGAGGAAAAATACCCGCCCAAGTTCATCCTGACAGCTATGGATACACCCCAAGACAAAACTCCTGTCCTCTATAAATTCGAACATTTACCAACATGGAAAGCTTTCCTGCGGAGTAAGGGGTATTCAGGCCCTTCGCTGTCAAATACATTTCCATCTCAATTAAAGCCATCGGAATCTAGCAATGAAAATAAAGACTTGAATGTTGCCAGACATAGGGGAATGCGTTTTCATGAAAGTTTTCCTAGGTGGAAGCTAGAAAAGAAAGACAAAGGACTCACTGCAGGATTGAATGATGTTTTTTTCTCAAGAAAAACTGGGGATAATGTGATCTTACACGACTTTTACCATGACGGATTTGATTTCGATGTTACAGGATCTGTGTCAAGAGAAGACAAACAAGACCAGATTAATGCAGATCCAGGTCAACATTTGTTATCTTTGAAGTTATTCACACAAAGGCTCCCTGTCAAGTCAAAGTACCAGTCTGCGAGAGATGCAGATAGTCGAAGATTTTATAATTCGTTGTTTTACAGAGAAAGACATGGATTAGGAACACCTGAATCAGGAGATCAGGGCTATAACCCGTCCACAGCAAATGTTGGACAGGCTGAATTGCCTCTGGATCTCATCACCCCAAGCGTTAGCACAGACATAATATCTGAGATTGGAACCAGCCGTTACGAGCCACCGCAATCCTCGGCATCATCAAATCTTGAGAGCAGAAACGACCACGCAAATCTTCAGAATGTTCTGACCAGGCCAAGATGGATGCAACAAAGACAGGTCACCAGTGGCGAGGTTATGGGTGCACGCTCAAGCAAGGAATATCTTCCACTGGGCCGGTATCAACGACCAAAAGGTGCTGGAGCTATTTCGTCGACAATTTCATCACAGTCTCTGAAAGTCCCCGCCAATCCAGGTAAGAAAAATTAAAGATATCATCAAACTGGGTAATTGGTTGTTTCTTGATTATTAAATACTTACGCTCATGAGTCACATTGTTGATAATTAATCAACTCTTGATAGCTGTGGGCTACAATATTTCCATGTTCACGTAAATTTCTGCCAACATTAGTTAGAATAAGAGGGCCTGATCCGAGATGATTAGGATGATTTTTAAGATCTTTAATTTTTATTTCATGACACATCTTTCTACTCCATATTATTGCTATCAATACAGCCCTGGATAGATTTTGCCTGTCTTTTACTCTCACATTAAAAAAAGTCTACTTAAGTAGAGCATAACGGCTGAGAGAAGTATAACTTATTAAGTCATCAAAAATCAGTGGATATTCATGTATTCAGTCCACAGCGTTTTTACCAGTGAACGAATGCCAAGCAGCAGAGGATCTGAGACGATATGTTTAAAATGAGCAAAAACTGTTTTCTTTGTTGTTTTGCTCTTTTTTTCACAGAAAGACAGACACAGGATACTTTTGTTTGTCATTGTCTCATATATTCACTATGAGTTGGATGTCCAATTTAAAAAACTTTGGGAAAATGGAACTTTATCGTGATTCACATTTCAAAAGAGCTAAAATGAATGGTTTTTTTTAAGTCCAATACTTACTTGATTTTTATTCATTTAATTTTTTTTAATGGGCAGAGCGCAAAAGCGTTTTTCCTTTTTTCCTTTTTTTTTTTTTTTTTTGGGGGGGGGGGGAGGGGTCGCATTGTAGATTAAACTGTCTGGGCCAGCAATTTTAAATTTTTTTTGCTCCATCCTCCTTTCTTCTCTTAATGGAAAAAAGGGTAATTAATAGAAAAAAAGGTATGCTAAGTGTTCTTGGCTCTGTATGGAGATACTCTGATAATTGTATTATCTTTTTTTTTTTACAACTTTACTCAGGGTTTCCATGTCAGCGACTGTTCGGTTACTATCCAGACCCAAGCGACTGTCAATCATTCTTCGCTTGCACGTGGGGCGTGGCCTATCGCGTCACGTGTCCTCCAGACTCTTTATTCAATAAGAGAAACGGCGTTTGTGATTGGGCTGCTGACGTCACGTGTCCTGACAGTCAACTCTTTGTTCCGTTTGTTGATGGGTCGGTTTAAGCAATAATAATGGTTGAGTTATATTATTGGTAAAAAAAACGTGACAGTTAATAACTTCGGGGTTAAAAATCATTTGACTTACAACCATTATATTGACTGAATAATGTTATTTCTTGTGTTCCGTGTAATATGTTTTGGTTTATATAAAAAGTTCGGTTTATACCTGTTAAACGAATAATTTGTCATTATCATTATCAAAATCCATACTACCAGCACCCCCATCGGCACTGAAGTATGGTCAGCATCATCTGCTTCATTCTTTCATTATTAATTTCACGAGAAATATGTCCGGTAACATGGATATAAACCGAAACACGTATCACTATCATCTAAAGTACTGGGTTGACCGACATTGCTACCATTATCATCTTTTTCATCTCATCCTTTTCTCATAAATATCCTCAAGACTAAAACCTTACACTTCAAAAATTATTCACCATCATCATCATCATCATCATCTTCATTATCATCATCATCGGAACCTTGTTTGTTATCGCCACCATTATTAGAATCGTTTTCTACCACGATTTTGTATCAGTTGTGATCCTTTTCATCGTCGATATTAATGCCATCATTTTCATTGCCGCCATCCCCGTGAGGTATCATCATGAACGTAGCTACCACAACTAAACCTGCAATTATCAGCTTTATATTAACAAAACTGTAATTATTTCATTCATACACGTATCATACTTGCCTTTAAGATTATCTATATTAAGCAATCAATATATTTGATGACTCTTTGCTTGTATTTGGTAATGACTTATATTCAAGATCAAATGCTTCAAAAGCAATGTAATTGTTCTATACAATGTAATTGCATTTTAAATGCCCTGAATCTAGGATCTCAAGGTAACCTTTCTTTAACTCTTTGAAGCTCTTAGATTACGATTTTGCATTTCTTTACAATATATTGAGGTTTATAATATTATCAAGAAAGATTCTGAGAAATAAAAAAAAACAGAAACGTAACAAATTACGTCATTATTCATTTAATCTGTGCTTCTTATACTTTATTCATTTTTTTTTTTAAATTTTCATTTTGTTTTCTCACATTAATTGTGTTTATTACAACATTAATTCGCTTGATGAATTCTCATTTGTGGTTTTCTCCTCTCTAAAGAATAATTTCTTGCCAAATACAACCATCATCTGTTATCCGATTGCACATACCAACTCCTAAACATGTATTGTTTTCTACTCATTTATTTATCGGTATCGTTTACTACAGAGTTCTTGCATCTCGATTCGGCTCGATTGTGGTAAATCCTACACGAGTATCAAACAGTTAGAGACATCTGCAACCTTCATTCAACAGAAGAATGGCATACAAAGTTTATACTGGAACATTGGTTCTCAAACCCTCTCGGTGAATACGACACGCACGATTTCAGTCGACAATGATTCTCAAATCTCATTAGCGAAAAGAACAAACCTGATTTCGGTCGTTTTTTTGTTTTTTTTGTTTTTTGTTTTTTGGTTTTTTTTTTTGCACCTAATCATTTCCTTAAGAAGAGCTAACGATCAAAATCTTTTTCGGAGTCCATTTTTCGGAGAAAATTCAGTTCTATATAATTATATATATATATATATATATATATATATATATATATATATATATTTATAAAGCTTTACCGCATTTTCAATAATGTTCGTATTTCTATGTCTACAATCGTCATAACAAAGCTCAGATTAAGTAATCATAAACTCCCTATCGAGAGAGGCAGATGGACAGATATCGACTACTCTGAAAGAGTATGTGCCTTCTGCGAAACTTTGGATTTGGGTGATGATTTCCTTTATTTATTTGTATGTAAGAAATTATCGAGTGAAAGAAGATTACTATTGAAAAGAAATTTCAACACCATCCGAATATAATTGAGATGGATATTCTTTTTACCCCCCCCCCCCCCCCCAAAAAAAAAAAAAAAAAAAAAAAAATGAGCTAAGAAACCTTAGCAAATTATTTTATTGCACTAATCAATAGCTTGTTACCTTCCTGAGTGCCTTGGATATTTTTTTTGTACATTGTCTTTTAATGTTAGATTATTTAAATTTACTTAATTATTAATTTCTGCTTATTTCTTTATCTGCGCTCGGATGCCTATAAACTGCTAATAATAATGTCTGCAAGTTATTTTTTGCTAGTGGAACTCATTTGTTACATTTTATCTTTCACCCACATTCGTGTACTACATGGCTGGGTTGTAATAAAGTGGAGATTGAAATTGAAATTATTTGGGGAAGCGTGGGAATGAGAATGTAATTCAGTCATAGGCGGAACGAAAGCCAACAAAAGGGGGATAACCAAATACAGCAAGAGAAAACATGAATGGCAACTACAGATTCAAAAGTATTTGCTTACACTTTCATCAGCACCACCATAAAAACCGTCTCATAAGCGAATTTATTTCATCTCTTAAAAAAAAAAACCACTGTGTCTTTCAAGATCCAATGACAACATTCATTTATAAAAAAAGAACGAAAAAAGAGAAGTTAAAAAGTGTTTTGATATAAAATTATTTCAATAAAGTGACTTTGAAGAAAATGCTTCAATTGAGATACAGAATATACTGTTTAACACTAATCTTTTGCTGTAAGCCATGGAAGGCTTGGCAATATTCTCCAAATACTTTGATTCGATCGTGAAAACAGCCGCCAATCCTATAGTCTCTACCTAATTTAACATACCCCCTCCCCCCGCCTCTGCCACCAGCTAATCATACACTAAAACAAATATGAAACTTTCATCTTGCCTTACACCATGATAAAAGTTGTCTGAAAATAATACGTCAATGTACATCATGGTTTCAATTGTCTGAAAAAACAAAAATTATGTACAACTCGGTTCCAATTGTCTGAAAACGAAACGTTAATGTACACCATGGTTTCAATTATCTGAGAACAAAACATTAATATTCACCATGGTTTCAACTCTCTTAAAACAAAAGTTTAATGTAGATCATGCTTTCAGTTGTCTAAAAACAATACGTTAATGTGCACGATGGTTTCACCTGTCTTAAAGTCTTAAAACAATACGTTAAGGAGTTGAGATTTCATCATTCTACCATAAGCAAGCCTATGTTTTGCCTGTAGATGCGTACAATATCTCTCACACGCTTATCCCTGTCAATGCCAAGCATCATACAAACGTCTAAAAGCTGTGGATTTTCTTGACACGACACACTTTGCGTTTCTCTTCACACTCTATCAAAGGATGGCAAAACACAGAAATTTATAGATTTGTAGACAGAGATGTAGATACCATAATAGAGTCATGACGAATCTTGGGTATGGAAGTCATTTACTCATACGAGACACCGATAGCCCTGGCAAAATAACGCTATACATCCGCCATATACAAGCAAGTCTCTTCTTTTGGCTTTAGACGTATGTTACTTACTGCATCAATGATTCTAATGTGAAAAAGACCTATCCTCGCCCTTAGAAACCAGCCCTATCTTTTAAAATGATCGGCTGTATTTTTTTCTTAACATAAAGTATATTCGATAGTTTCTCATTTCAAAATGTCAGATGCACAACTTTATCATGATACAAATTTGTCGTACAGAGTGTATATCACGAGGGCACTGTGCACCCTATCACCTTAATGATGTTATGGCTGGGCGTCCTCTCCTGTCCCTTCATTCTCCTCCCAGTCTTGGACATTGAGCGTCAAGCTGGAAGGTTCATAGTAGTTACCACCGTCCATATACTCAGAGTAGGTGGCCATGGAGTCCTGGAGGTGGGAGGGGGTGACGTCAAGCAGTGCGTGGTTAGTCAATGTTGTCACATGGCAGCCCTTCAGTAAGTTTCATGGGACTAATTTGAAGGCAAATTCGGACCATCGCTAATTCAATGTAAAGTTGTCTTCTTACAGCGCTAAATCTGCAAAGTTTAGACTTGTTTAAAAAAGGTCGATGCCATTCTTTGTGTCTCTCTCAACTGACGTGGGGTTATAATAGAGGAAACCCTGTTTTAAATCGATGAGGTGAGAACCGTCTCTACTCAGAATGATGCTGCTATTACACAATAGTTGGTCGAGGTTTTCAGTGACAACAGTAGTTCTCAAGATTTTCATGGCACATCTAGCCCACACTCTCTTTATCAAGCTTGCAAGCGTCGCTACTTAACTTCTGTATAGAGTATTTTTTTTTTTTTTAACTTGGTTCAGACATTTAGTGCCTGGAGAGCAAATCTGTTACCATACACTAGAAATAAGTCTTCGATTTACGAACCAAGCTAAGACCTTGATCTAAATGATTGTATCATACTGAATAGGAAATTAACCGTAATCCAAGTTTACTTCTTTGAGCATTTCAAAAAGTAATGAAATAATAAAATAAGCATAAACAAATTCGCCCTACGAAGACGGTTCTATTTCATTCTTTCTCTCCGAACGAAAGAGATTAGTTTCTGAAATTAGGTTAAATGGTTCTGGCTTTAAAACAGTTTATTATGGGCTGTCACTCCATGAGATAAAAAAAACTGTATTGTAGATATATGAGATAAGGTAAGAAGAAAAGAGACTAAACCTCGCGTGCGTGAGTGAGAGGGAAAGAGGAGGGAAAGAGATAGATAGAGAGATGGAGAGAGAGAGACACACAGAGAAAGATCATTTTTTGGGGTGCAGGAGAGTAAATCAAATCACAGATCATTTGAGAGAGAGAGGGAAAGAGAGAGAGAGAGAGAGAGAGAGAGAGAGAGAGAGAGAGAGAGAGAGAGAGAGAGAGAGAGAGAGAGAGAGTGACACAGAGACTGATAATTTTTTAGGTGCAGGAGAGTAAATCAAATCACAGATTAATTTAGAGGGAGAGAGAGAGAGAGGGAGTGAAAGAAGAGAGAGGGAAAGGGAGAGAGATAGAGAGAGAAAGAAAGAGAGAGAGGGAGAGAGACAGAAGAGACAGAAGAGAGAAAGAAAGAGAGAGAGAGAGAGAGAGAGAGAGAGAGAGAGAGAGAGAGAGAGAGACAGACAGACAGACAGACAGACAGACATCCAAATTCTGGATGTAACCTACTGTGAGTAACGCCATTAAGATGCCCAGCAAACTTCCACAGATGCTGTCCACGGGGTGGTTCTTGTTGTCCTTGATCCGGGAGCACGTCACGTAGATTGCCCAGAAAATGTACGAACTCTGCACGGCGAGTTTCAGCGCGAAGAAATCACCAGAAATAGCGCGCTCTATGATCATCTGGTGGTGACACAAGTCTGTCAGGTCTGACGGTGCAGCTGATATAAGATTTATATGAGCACCTACAGCGATATTTATCTACTCTACCATATGAAGGGAAAAGGTAGGGGGAAAAGAGAAAAAGGGGGTTCTACTGGTTCTACTTAAAATAGACTGTACTCTTTTGCATCTGGTTGCGTTTTCTTGCTAATTTTACTGTTTATGTCTTGGTTATGACTTATTCGCATACATAATGGAGATACAGTGTTGAAAGGTCTAAATGCATCGACGAAGTGTACATGATGTTAAAGATAAGAAATTGCACTTGTGTAGCAGATTTTCTCGTGGGAGGTCAAACGACTTTATTGATATTATTATGAATACAAACTGTTAGAGACTATGAAGCTCATGATGATTTAAAGAAATGGTCGGTAAGGCGATACCTATCCTTGCAGTCCTGCAGCCTAAACCAGGGTTCGAATATTGGCCGTCTGTATTTGGGCTCCAACACTCTACTGGTTGGGTTCTACGGCAGCGGCTATTCAAACTCCAGAATGGTTGCGGTAAGACATCAATTCGTGTCCAAGTGGTCAAATTCATAGCGCGCTGTGGAACTTTTTCTTTGGTGGAAGCGCAAAAATAATTTCTGACCACGACCCATGGGGATGCTGCTTTATTGTAAATTTTAGAATAGCTTTAATTTAAATCTCATTATGACTTAGAGTATTTAAAATGAGTGAGCTAGAAACAGAGTATATTTATATTTCTAAGAAAACTATTACTACTTCTTCAACTACTGCTTTAAATATTTACACTAGTTCTACTACTGCTACTCCTACTCCTACTACTACTTCTACTATTACTACTACCACTACAACTACTATTTTTAATCCAACTACTACTACTACTACTACTACTACTACTACTACTACTACTACTACTACTACTACTACTACTACTACTACTACTACTACTACTACTACTACTACTACTACTGCTGCTACTACTACTACTACTACTACTACTACTACTACTACTACTACTACTACTACTACTACTACTACTACTACTACTACTACTACTACTACTACTACTACTACCACTACTACTGCTGCTACTACAACTACTAGTATACTGTGCGCGGAATAATTGCCCTTATAGAAACTTTCACGGCTAGAGCAGTGGGATGTCAAACGAACCATTTACCTTTGAAGCTCCAACGATGAAGTTATCATTTTGAGCAATCAGTAGGTTAGGTTCAAAGCTGCTTTTTTTCTGATTTTTTTTTTTTTTATTTTTTGCGGTTGAACTTACCGACGAGAAGAAAACCATGTAGAAGGATATAGAGGCATACTCCGAGGGGAAAGACATTCTGAAATGGGAAAACAATTAGAAACAGATTTACAAAGCATATAGGACGTCGGTGTTATGTAACACACATTCAACCCATAAATCCAAACTTTTACAGGAGAACGAAAAAACTGTACCATTTTTTGTTTAAATCGTCCGATGTAGACAAAATTAAAGATATAGACATTTAAGCCTATCATACACGTGCTGGTATTAGTTCAGGTTGTCTTTTACCAACGGTTAAGCCAGAATGTGGTGTACAGGAATGTTGCATAGCAAATTCCGGTGCAACATGCCTGTATGTGTGGCATACAGAGGTGTTGCATTTCTAAAACTTGTGCAACATTCCTGTATGTTTTGGATACAAGATTGCTGCTCCGAAAAAAATACTTTAAAGTATTTTGTGAAAACCACACATTATGCTTGATACAGGAATGGTGCACAGAAATCCAATTCTAACAAATGAACAGCATTCACATAGAGAAAGACGAAGCCTAATGTACTAGTAAAAGGACTTTTAATGTAATATCCTTACCAAAAATCATCTGAAAGTATGGAAAAAATTTATTAGCATATTCATTTGTTTTACTTTAAATAAAGCTAAAACGCAAAGTAAAATCAATGATTTTTTGTAGAATGTTCCATTCTTTCTCTTCAATAAACCCAGAAAATTTGAAAGAGTAAATGAAAATATCAATCTTCTTAGATGTTATAGAAAGTAACAATATTGTTCCAGCATCAATCAGGGATGTAATGATAAGATGAAGATGTAGTTTGTTATCCAATGTAACATCAGGAAACCACATGGATCGGATACAAGGATATATTTTATCTTTATGTTATCAAAAGCCACATTATGGGATCAAAACATAATTGTATAAATTGTCATTCACATTGAGTTAAAAAAAAACAAATTAAGAAAATCATTCTAGGTATTTGAAAAAGAAAAAGAAAGTTTGTATTCTGTACAAAAGAATCTACTAAAATGCAAGAAAATCAAAATATTAATCATACCTCGATTCGAAGGCAAAGTATGCAGATATGCTATGCAGAGTAATTTACACATGAATAGAAACCAAATAAAAATTAAAGCTTTAATTTGAATATTAGATATGAAAAAACATTAGCTTAAGTATTTTATACTTTTAATTACACCTACGGTACTGGTAGCATCTTATGAGGTGATGATACCATTAACGATTTTTTTAAAGATTGAAGGCCTAGAACTAAATATACCATCTTAAAATTGAGTGAAATACTCTCAATGAGGATACTTTGTAAAAAAATATATTTTTAAAATGCATATAGATTTTTAATTATATGCAAATATTAATACTCTCTAAC
This sequence comes from Elysia crispata, assembly GCA_033675545.1. Classification (NCBI taxonomy): domain Eukaryota; kingdom Metazoa; phylum Mollusca; class Gastropoda; family Plakobranchidae; genus Elysia; species Elysia crispata. The sequence goes on from JAWDGP010007026.1 coordinate 98,284, forward strand.
TAATATTAAAACTGAAATGAGAATGTCAATATGTGTTTATTTTCACTTCAATCTTAAGAAAAATTAATTCTGTGAATAATATCATCCAATGGTAATTTTACATTACCTAGCTATAGACTTGAAATCTGAAGCCGTTTGATAAAAAATGATCCGAGTCTATTTTGTTAAAAAGGGCTTAATATATTAGCGCTTAAGATTCTTGCGTTGTACCATGTTTGGTTGCTAGTCTGTGCTGACCGTTGAAAATTGTTAAAAAAAACAAAAAAAAAACTGATGGTGCTGATTTTGAATGAGCAGGGCATTGCACAATCACATTAAGTCAGTTTTTTTTATGATTTTTCGTGCTTGAGACGCTTGCTTTGTTTTTTAGGATCTGCAGCTGAGCTACAGTCTGCTCTGATTCACTGTGGCCAAGGAAAAGATCCACCTTCACATAATTTGGGTTGAAGTCATGCCTCACTTTAAAGACTGTCATGCTCTTCTCTGGTGATGCGGAGACATAGAACGTTTCCGATTCTGACCAGAGCAGTTGTCCGAAACAAGGTGTATCTCTTTGACTCCTTTCTCAACCTTTTCATCAATAAAGTGGAGTATGCAGCTTGCTATCTGTTTTGCACCTCTCGCCGAAATTGCCTCTGTCCAGATGGACACTGGTGGATAGCTCATAAATTGATAAATTATACACGCTTAGCTTGCGTTTAAAACAGAATCTGGAACTTTGTCCAAGAGGGCAAGGTAAAGCTTGCTGTAGATCAAAGCAAGCAGATAAAACGTGTGGTGCGCCCTTGGCTTTAGATTTGAGCTCATCTTTGTAGTTGCGAGCTCTGTCCTTGCGTCTCTTTGAGCTGCTTGTTTTTCTTTTTGCTCATCAGTTGGGTCTGGCATATTTTCAAAAGCCTGACGTTCATCAGACAGGTCCTTCTTGGGTATATGAAAGGCTAAGTTAAAGTCCCTGTAAAACACAGCCTTGTATGCCGCTTCTTTACTACTGGGTGTGCCCTTCTTGTCGCAATGTTCTTTCTACAGGCGGTGCATTGCTGCTAAAGACAGACCAGTATTGCTTGCTTGATGACTTTCGGCAATAGTGAGAAGGCACGCTTGGAAAACTTTTTATATGGTCCCTGATGTCCTGTGCGATATTTTTATCGAGCGTGGAATGGCTTTTGTGCATTCCTCTCATATCTGCTATCACTGCGCCTGTATCATGATCAGTCAATTTGCGTATTGCACCGAACATAACGCCTTTATTAATGCCCAACATAGCGAGATAAAATTGCTTGCGAACTGGCTGACCTTTCCCTCCGACAGAAAGGGAATACAAAAGGTATTTGACCGACGTGACTTTTTTTTTTGTCCATGTACGACCATTTTACTTCTGTCTTTGTCACAGTTCAATGAATACACTGTCTTTAAAGATAAATATTCTGATCCGCTTTCTGACCTCAAGCTCAAAGTTGGCATGACACATATATCTGCAGCTCGTGCTACAACAGTCCGTCATTTGCCTGGCCTTTGCTTTTTTATCTCGTGATGTCATATAGGCTTGTCCACGATCACGTAGCTGCTTCCTCTCGTTTCTTGCCCACGCACTTGAATTTCTCCTCTTGCGCTTTGGTTTTGACGACACAGAACTTCTCTCTTTCGTCGTCTCGATGACTTGGGTAGAATCGGAGCCCGTACTTGGCTGTGTGGTGTTGTTAATGATCTCGGCGGGTGTGCTGTGTGAAATATTGGTGGATGAAGTGCTTTGCGCAGTCTGCACCTGTAAGGTTGTGATAAAGTGTCTTCTTTCTTTTCTTCTTCAAATAAGGGATGAAATTGGGGTCTGAGTCGCTGTCATCTGGGGATAACTGCTAGCTGCTACTGAGCTCATTCTCTTCGAGGGAGATTGCTCATTTTCTAAAACCATGTTGTTTACATCAGCCAATCTTGTAGTCTTTGATTTAAGATGGCGTTGACTTGTTAAATATACTAATTAACAATTAACCAGGCAATACTTATCCCATCTAAATCATGCATAGGGTGTTGATTCATATTCGCTGTCTAAATTTGCTCTCCTTTTGCCATGCTGGTTTTTTAAGCTTAAATTGAAAACGAAACGACTATGAAAGGGTAAGCTATCCCTGGGACTGGTTTTCTTGGATCTTTACTTTATGGAGGCTGTTGCTTCGTTTTGGTGTTACGTTCCGGTATGTCAACACAAAAAACCGTAATAATTTCATTAATTTCACATATTTGCGTAATTCAACAACCCTGTATCCCGAAATATACAGGTTTGTTGCACTATAACTTTCTATTTCGTCATGCAACATTCCTGTACTGGCTTGCATATAATGTTGCACGCCATTTAAAATGGAAGCCGCAAAACAGGACGATTACTTAGTTATTTAGTGCCCTAGAGCACTGAGATTTTGACAAAAATGTGCTCCGTAATCGATTCTTTCAAGATACTAAATAAAACGATTTTCGCCAAAGGTGAGGGCTACAGGAGTGTTGCATAACACGGACAAGGAGTCCTTCTAGACTGACACAACACAGACATTGTTGTACAAAAATGCATGTGGCATCGGCAAGTACTTCATCTCGTTTTAGATTTTTAGCTAATGAAGCATCAAAAAGCGCAGGAAGGACAAAATCTCTTATGCATCTTGTGAAGTTTCCTTCTTCTTTGGTTTTGGAAGTCACGTCCAAAGTGTCCATCAAAAATGACGTTAAAACACATTTCGTGCAACAAACGGGTAATAGTCTATGTACCTCGCGTCGGCTAGCAGTTAGAAAAAAAACACATTTCGTGCAACAAATGGATAATAATCCATGCACCTCGCGTCGGCTAGCAATAAGAAAAAAACACATTTCGTACAATAAACGGATAATAATCCATGCACCTCGCGTCGGCTAGCAATTAAAAAAAAAAAAAACACATTTCGTGCAACAAACGGATAATAATCCATGCACCTCGCGTCGGCTAGCAATAAAAAACAAAACAAACCACACATTTTCTGCGACACATGGCTGACGTGCAGTCCACATGGCTGACGTGCAGTCCACATGGCTGACGTGCAGTCCACATGGCTGACGTGCAGTCCATGTACCTCGCACTGGCTAACAGTAAATAAACAACACATTTCATGCGACAAGCTGGTGACACTCCATGTACCTCGCATCGGCTAGCAGTTCTCTGTCTGTCTGCTGGCAGTGGACGAAATACCCGATGACATTCGTGGCACAGTGAGACGGCTTGGGGTCGCATACCCCGAGAAAGTCCGGCCTGAAGCTAGAGGTCATGTGCTGGAGGTGATAGGTCAGGTTCATCGTCAGAATCAGGCCTAGGTAGCCATACAATAGCTGGCATTGATAGAGAGATGGTAAATAGCATCAGACCTAGACATGCAGTAGCTGGTTTTGGCAGAGATGTTGTCAATAGTATCAGGCCTAGGTAACCATACAGTTGGTGGTATCGAGAGAGAAATGGTGAATAGTATCAGGCCTAGGTAGCCAAACAGTAGCTTCTATTGACAGAGAGATGGTAAATACCATCAAACCTAGATAGATATACAGTAGCTCGTATTGACAGAGAGGTAGTGAATAGCATCAAACCTAGATAGATATACATCAGCTGGTATTGAGAGAGATGGTGAATAGCATCAAGCCTAGATAGATATACAGTAGCTCGTATTGACAGAGAGGTGGTGAATAGCATCAAACCTAGATAGATATACATCAGCTGGTATTGAGAGAGATGGTGAATAGCATCAAGCCTAGATAGATATACAGTAGCTTTTATTGAGAGAGAGAGATGGTGAATAGCATCAAGCCTAGTTAGATATACAGGAGCTTGTATTGAGAGAGATGGTGAATAGCATCAAACCTAGATAGATATCCAGTAGCTTGTATTGAGAGAGATGGTGAGTAGCATCAAACCTAGATAGATATACAGTAGCTTGTATTGAGAGAGATGGTGAGTAGCATCAAACCTAGATAGATATACAGTAGCTTGTATTGACAGAGAGATTATGAATAGCATCAAACCTAGATAGATATACAGTAGCTGGTATTGAGATAGATGGTGAATAGCATCAAGCCTAGATAGATATACAGTAGCTTGTATTGAGAGAGAGATGGTGAATAGCATCAAGCCTAGTTAGATATACAGGAGCTTGTATTGAGAGAGATGGTGAATAGCATCAAACCTAGATAGATATACAGTAGCTTGTATTGAGAGAGAGGTGGTGAATAGCATCAAACCTAGATAGATATACAGTAGCTGGTATTGAGATAAATGGTGAATAGCATCAAGCCTAGATAGATATACAGTAGCTTGTATTGAGAGAGAGATGGTGAATACCATCAAACCTAATTAGATATACAGTAGCTGGTATTGACAGAGAGATGGCAAATAGCTTCAAACTCAGAGAAGTAACAATAGCTGATATCGAAAGAGCGATGGTAAATAGCATCAAACCTAATTAGCCATACAGTAGGTGATATTGACAGAGAGATGCTGAATAGCATTTGGCCTATGTAACTAGAGAGGAACTGGTATGGTATAGATAGAGAGAAAGATGGTGAATAGCATCGGACCTAGATAGCCCTACAGAAGTTTGTATTGACAAAGAGATGGTGAATATCATCATCCTAGGTAGCCATACAGCAGTTTGTATTGACAGAGATATGATGAATATCATCAGGCCTAGGTAGCCATGCAAGAGCTTGTATTTACAGAGAGATGATGAATTTCATCATTCTAGGTAGCCATACAGAAGTTTGTATTTACAGACAGATGGTGAATATCAATATTCTAGGTTGCCGTACAGAAGTTTTTATTGACACAGAGATGGTGAATATCATCAGTTCTAGGTAGTCATGCAAGAGCTGGTATTGACAGAGAAATGGTGAATAGCATTAGACATACTTAGGTAGTCATACAGTAAATGGTATTGACAGAGAGGTGGTGAATGCCAATTCACATACTTAGGTAGCCATACAGTAAAATAATAGCATTGACAGAGAGATGGTGAATGGCATTACTCATGCTTAAGTAGCGTTACAGTAAATGGTATTGGCAGAGAAGTGGTGAATAGTATCAAAAAAAGAAAAACTACAACAACTTGTATGGACATCACAGCAGACATGGTCGTTCTGAAAAGGCAATATTTGTCCTCGCAGACTGATAAGATATTTTAGGAAGCCACAATCAGTACCGATCAATGTCAACTGAAAGAATGTTTACATACTGTAAGCAATGTTAACTGGCACGAACATAACAGAAACGTTTTTATCGACTAAATTAAAAAAAAATGTGAGTCACTTGTACTCATCATGCAAACATTTGAAAACTCGTAACAATTTGAGTAATTGCATTCACACTTCTAGATAATTATATTGATACCCCGAACTATCGTGTCGTTTGTAATTTTGTATTAATATCGGATCATGAAAAAAAAAAAAAAACTCCAAAGACATTCTTTTCTTCTATTTGTGCTGGTTTTACATAAGAAGCATACCTTGCTGGTGACGAGATTTATGAAAAGCAAAATTTTATCTTTGAGCGGAACCTCTGCCAGAGCCTCCTGGGACCGCTGGCTGTGATATTCCGGGGTCACTGAGTACACGCCTTCTGAGATAAACACCTGGATGGAGGCAGGTCGGTCACGTGATTTATCGTGTAGTTTAACCGACAACAGCTAGCTTATTTAGGTTAAAATCCAAATCTATTTGTAGATTATTTTAAACACTCATTATGGAATAGATTGAAACAAACGCGCAGTTATGAGTCCCCATCAACGTAGCGCATCGTTAGGTACTGTGCTCTATGGGAGTTTAAAGCTTCAAAACAGCGTTGAAAAAAGATCTTCAAATAGATCTGGAAACCAAACAATTAGGCGTGATTTCCCATACTTAGAACCGCTTATAAGATTCAGAAATGGACAAAAGAGAAAATACTGGAGTAAAAAAGGATGATGTTGTAAAACAGAGAAATTAAGTTGGGGAGGAGGGTAGTTAAGTGTGCGAGGGAGGGATACATATTAGAAAAAGAGAAAGAAAGAGAAGCGACTAAGAAGAGAGAGACTACGAAAGGGGGAGGGAGAGAGAGAGAGAGAGAGAGAGAGAGAGAGAGAGAGAGAGAGAGAGAGAGTGAGAGAGATGAGAGAAAGGGAAAAGGGAAAATGTGTGTGTGTGTGTGTGTGTGTGTGTAGAGGAGGTCAATGCTGATGACTCACACTAATGAGGAGGATACAAACTGTGCTGATAATTAACGTCTGTTGGTGAACCGAATCCGGTCTCTTCGGGTATTTCAGATTCGGATCATTACAGATATACCCGCGCTCGTTGGACGGCATGAAGTCGGGACGGACTTTGATGACCACCAGGGCCATCGTTACTGCGGAAAAAATTTGTTGTGGATGGAGTGTGAAGAAGTAGTAGGAGAAAAAAATCGGAGCGAAATAGGACTTCTACTGACTTGTGCGGTGTGTGGAAATTGTTTACGTACAAGGAACTGCTGTTTAATCAAGAATCGTCTAACTAATATCAAAGATAGCTCGATACTAAATTATCTTAGTTTATAAACAAATTTTTAAGAGTGGGGAAAAAACAGATTTTTTTTTTTCTTTTTCGATCAAAGTCTACTTGAAAATCAAAAGACCTACTGCATTCCATTTCAGGCTCATTTGCTTATTTTCTCGATCCTCTAAAGTTTCTATTTCTGCCGCTTCAGTCTGGGCAAAGTATTGTTGCAATTTGATTCTTTGATATAGCTCATCCACAACACGGTTTTCTTAATCTTATACATTCTCTATATCTAAACAAACTCTCCGTATGGAAGGGTGGAACTTACAAAACGAGGTTCCTAACCTCGCACCGACTGTGTAAGGTTCGAACGTACAGAATTTTTCCATGAAAAAGGTAACAAGTCTTATCACTTCTCTGTTTTATTCTAATTTTTATGTCATTTACCATTTTGATCACAATGTCCACCGTTGACTGCTTAGAGATTCAAGTGGACATTCACCTTTTTTTTTTCTTTTCTTTCTTTATTGCCCTTTTTCGCTTTTTTCTTCCAATGCATGCTTTTAACATCAAAGGAAATCAGTTTTCCACCACCGTCGGTTCAGAGACCAACGATTGAGGCGAATCAAACAATGTGGAACTTGACTCACAAAAATGTCACTCATAATTCAGCATGAGGTTTTTCAGAGCAGGACAAAACTTCTCACCCCACGGAAGAAGCAGGATAAAACTTCTCACCCTACGGAAGAAGCAGGACAAAACGTTTCGCCCTCCAGGAGGAGCAGGATAATTTTTTTTTTCGCCCTGAAGAGAGAGAGAGAAAGACAAACCTTCTCGACATGGAGTGGGGGCTGTACAAAACTTCTGACCTTGGAGAGGGAGCAGGATAAAACTTCTTACCCAGGAGAAGAAGCAGGACAAAACTTAGTGCCTAAAGAAGGAGATGGACAAAATTTCTCGCCCAGAAGAAGGAGCAGGACATAATTTCTCACTCACAAGAAGCAGGACAAAACTTTGTGCCTAAAGATGGAGCAGAACAAAGCTTCACGCACCATGTAGCGCTACAACGACGACAGCCCTGAGGAGTGCTTATAAAGAGCAGAACAAAACTTCTCGCCCTGTAGAAGTAGCAGAACAAAACTTCTCGCCCTGTAGAAGTAGCAGGACAAAACTTCTCGCCCTGTAGAAGTAGCAGGACAAAACTTCTCGCCCTGTAGAAGTAGCAGAACAAAACTTCTCGCCCTGTAGAAGTAGCAGGACAAAACTTCTCGCCCTGTAGAAGTAGCAGAACAAAACTTCTCGCCCTGTAGAAGTAGCAGAACAAAACTTCTCGCCCTGTAGAAGTAGCAGAACAAAACTTCTCGCCCTGTAGAAGTAGCAGGACAAAACTTCTCGCCCTGTAGAAGTAGCAGAACAAAACTTCTCGCCCTGTAGAAGTAGCAGGACAAAACTTCTCGACCAGGAGAAAGAGAAGGACGAACATTTCTCGACCAGGAGAAGGAGCAGGATAAAACTTCTCACACAGGAGAAGAAGGAGGACAAAACGTCGTGCCTAGAGAAGGAGCAGGGCAAAATTTCTCGCCCAAGAGAAGAAGCAGGGCAAAACTTCTCACTCGGAAGAAGAAGCAGTACAAAGCTTCGTGCTTAAAGAAGGAGCAGGAGAAACTTCACGCACCATGTAGCGCTACAACGACGACAGCCTTGACGAGTGCTTATAAAGAGCAGAACAAAACTTCTCGCCAGGAGAAGGAGCAGGATAAAACTTCTCGCAGTTGACAAGTAGTAGCACAAAACTTCTCGCCCAGGAGAAGGAGCAGGACAAAACTTCTCGACCAGGAGAAGGAGCAGGACGAAAATGTTTGGCCTGGAGTCAGAGCAGGACAAAACATGTCTCCTAGAAGAAGGAGCAGAACGAAACTTCTCGCCCTGAGTAGAAGTGGGACAAAACTTCTCGTCCTGGAAAAGAAGGATAAAACTACTCACTTTGGAGGAACAGCACAAAACTTTTCGCCCTCGAGAAGGAGCAGGGCAAAATTTCTTGCCCTGGACAAGGAGCAGGACAAAACTTCTCGCCCTAGACTAGGAGTACACAAAAAAAGGTGTGAAGATTTCTAAAAGCAATGGGATCACCTAGACGACCTTTTAAATTATCTAAGTTCTGTGAGTTCCCCGTCGACTGTTATCTGAAAATCTCGGTTTAAAGATGTAACAACGCGATATCTTACTTGCGACGTAACCGACTAGGTTAATCCAGATCTTAGTGTCCCTCCACCAGGCGCTACTTGGAGTTTCGTCTACCGGTTTCTCCTTCTCGACTTCGACCGGATCCACATTATCGGCGTCATTGCCTGCCTCTTGATCTAGGTCTGCTGCTGCCATCTGAAAGAGCGGAGAGAGAGAAGGAGAGAGAGAGAAAAGAAAAACAGAGGGACACAGATAGACAAAGAGAGAGAGATAGAGAGAGAGAGCGAGAGAAAGAGTGGAAGATATAAAAGATAAAGAGCTCTTATAAGAACAGCGATGAGGAACATTTATAAGGACAGCCAAGGGGAGTGTTTATAAAGACAGCCAAGAGGAGCATTTTTAAGGACAGCCAAGAGAGGCGCTGATAAGGACAGCCAAGAGAAGCGTTTATAAGAACATCCAAGAGGAGCGCTGATAAGGACAGCCAAGAGGAGCGCTGATAAGGACAGCCAAGAGGAGCGCTTATAAGGACAGCCAAGAGGAGCGTTCATCAAGGACAACCAAGAGGAGCGTTTACAAGGACAGCCAAGAGGAGTGTTTATAAGGACAGCCAACAGGAGCATTTATAAAGACAGCCATAAGGAGCGTTTATAAGGAGAGCGATAAGGAGCGTTCACAAGGACAGCCAAGAGGAGCATTTATAAGGACAGAGATGAGGAGCGTTTATAAGGACAGCCAAGAGGAGCGCTTTTAAGGACAGCCAAGAGGAGCGTTTATAAGGACAGCCAAGAGGAGCGCTGATAAGGACAGCCAAGAGGTCTTCATAAGGACAGCCAACAGGAGCGTTCATAAGGACAGCCAAGAGGAGCGTTTGTAAGGACAGCCAAGAGGAGCGTTTATAAGGACAGCGATGAGGAGCACTTATAAGGACAGCGAGGAGGAGCGTTTATAAAGACAGCAATGAGGAGCGTTTATAAGGACAGCGAAGAGGAGCGTTTATAAGGACAGCGATAAGGAGCGCTTATAAGGACAGCAATGAGGACGTTTATAAAGACAGCAATGAGGAGCGCTTATAAGGATAGCGATAAGGAGCGTTTATAAGGATAGCGATGAGGAGCGTTTATAAGGATAGCAATGAGGAGCGCTTATAAGGACAGCAATGAGGACGTTTATAAAGACAGCAATGAGGAGCGCTTATAAGAACAGCGATGAGGAGCGTTTATAAGGACAGCGATGAGGAGCGTTTATAAGGATAGCGATGAGGAGCGTTTATAAGGACAGCGATGAGGAGCGTTTATAAGGATAGCGATGAGGAGCGTTTATAAGGACAGCGATGAGGAGCGTTTATAAGGATAGCGATGAGGAGCGTTTATAAGGACAGCGATGAGGAGCGTTTATAAGGACAGCGATGAGGAGCGTTTATAAGGACAGCGATGAGGAGCGTTTATAAGGACAGCGATGAGGAGCGTTTATAAGGATAGCGATGAGGAGTTATTTTAAGGACAGCGATGAGGAGCGTTTATAAGGACAGCGATGAGGAGCGTTTATAAGGACAGCGATGAGGAGCGTTTATAAGGACAGCGATGAGGAGCGTTTATAAGGATAGCGATGAGAAGCGTTTATAAGGACAGCGATGAGGAGCGTTTATAAGGATAGCGATGAGAAGCGTTTATAAGGACAGCGATGAGAAGCGTTTATAAGGATAGCGATGAGGAGCGCTTATAAGGACAGCAATGAGGACGTTTATAAAGACAGCAATGAGGAGCGCTTATAAGGATAGCGATAAGGAGCGTTTATAAGGATAGCGATGAGGAGCGTTTATAAGGATAGCAATGAGGAGCGCTTATAAGGACAGCAATGAGGACGTTTATAAAGACAGCAATGAGGAGCGCTTATAAGAACAGCGATGAGGAGCGTTTATAAGGACAGCGATGAGGAGCGTTTATAAGGATAGCGATGAGGAGCGTTTATAAGGACAGCGATGAGGAGCGTTTATAAGGATAGCGATGAGGAGCGTTTATAAGGACAGCGATGAGGAGCGTTTATAAGGATAGCGATGAGAAGCGTTTATAAGGACAGCGATGAGGAGTTATTTTAAGGACAGCGATTAGGAGCGTTTATAAGGACAGCGATGAGGAGCGTTTATAAGGACAGCGATGAGGAGCGTTTATAAGGATAGCGATGAGGAGTTATTTTAAGGACAGCGATGAGGAGCGTTTATAAGGACAGCGATGAGGAGCGTTTATAAGGACAGCGATGAGGAGCGTTTATAAGGACAGCGATGAGGAGCGTTTATAAGGACAGCGATGAGGAGCGTTTATAAGGACAGCGATGAGGAGCGTTTATAAGGACAGCGATGAGGAGCGTTTATAAGGACAGCGATGAGGAGTTATTTTAAGGACAGCGATAAGGAGCGTTTATAAGGACAGCGATAAGGAGCGTTTATAAGGACAGCGATGAGGAGCGTTTATAAGGACAGCGATGAGGAGCGTTTATAAGGACAGCGATGAGGAGCGTTTATAAGGACAGCGTTGAGGAGCGTTTATAAGGACAGCGATGAGGAGTTATTTTAAGGACAGCGATAAGGAGCGTTTATAAGGACAGCGATAAGGAGCGTGTATAAGGACAGCGATGAGGAGCGTTTATAAGGACAGCGATAAGGAGCGTGTATAAGGACAGCGATGAGGAGTTATTTTAAGGACAGCGATAAGGAGCGTGTATAAGGACAGCGATGAGGAGCGTTTATAAGGACAGCGATAAGGAGCGTGTATAAGGACAGCGATAAGGAGCGTGTATAAGGACAGCAATGAGGAGCGTTTATAACGATAGTCAAGAGCAGCATTTATAAGGACAGCGATGAGGAGCTTTTTAAGGACAGCGATTAGAAGCGTTTATACATACAGACAAAAGGAGCGCTTATAAGGACAACTAAGAGGAGCGCTGATAAGGACAACCAAAAGAGGAGAGTTGATAAGGACAGCGATGAGGAGAGTTTATAAGGACTGTCAAGATAACCTTTTTTAAGGGCAGCCAAGAAGAGCCCTTATAAGGACAGCGATGTGAAGCTTTTATAAGGACAGTCAAGAGGAGCGTTTATAAGGACAGAGATGAGAAGCGTATATAAGAAAAGAGATGAGGAAAGTTTATAAGGTTAGCGATGAGGAGCGTTTTTAAGGACAGTGATGAGAATCGTTTATAAGGACAACGATAAGGAGCGTTAACAACGACAGCAAAGAGGAGCGTTTACAAGAACAGCCAAGAGGAGCGTTTATAAGGACAGCGATGAGGAGCGTTTATAAGGACAGCCAAGAGAAGCGTTTATAAGGACAGTCAATGGAGGATTTATCAGGACAGCCAAGAAGAGCGTTTATAAGTCTTCCAAGAGGAGCGCTTATCAGGAAGCCATGAAGAGCGTTTATAAGGACAGCAAAAAGCAGCGTTTAAAAGTACATTCAAGAAGAGCTTTTAGAAGGACAGCCAAGAGGAGCGCTGATAAGGACAACAAAGAGGAGCGTTGACAAGGACAGCGATAAGAAGAGTTTATTAGGACTGTCAAGATAAGCTTTTTTAAGGGCAGCCAAGAGGAGCCATTATAAGGACAGCGATGTGGAGCTTTTATAACGACAGTCAAGAGGAGCGCTGATAAGGACAGCCAAGAGGTCTTCATAAGGACAGCCAACAGGAGCGTTCATAAGGACAGCCAAGAGGAGCGTTTGTAAGGACAGCGATGAGGAACGTTTATAAGGTTAGCGATGAGGAGCGTTTATAAGCACAGCGATGAGGAGCGTTTATAAAGATAGCGATGAGAAGCGTTTATAAGGATAGCGATGAGGATCGTTTATAAGGACAAAGATGAGGAGCGTTTATAAAGATAGCGATGAGAAGCGTTTATAAAGATAGCGATGAGAAGCGTTTATAAAGATAAGGATGAGGAGCGTTTTTAAGAACAGCGATGAGGAGCGTTTATAAGGTTAGCGATGAGGATCATTTATAAGCACAGTGATGAGGAGCTTTTATAAGGACAGCGATAGGAGCGTTTATAAGGACAGCGATAGAAGCGTTTATAAGGACAGCGATAGGAGCGTTTATAAGGACAGCGATAAGGACCGTTGATAAGAACAGCGATGAGAAGCGTTTATAAGGACAGCCAAGAAGAGCGTTTATAAGGACAGCTATGAGGAGCGTTTATAAGAACAGCGATGAGAAGCGTTTATAAGGACAGCTATGAGGAGCGTTTATAAGAACAGCGATGAGAAGCGTTTATAAGGACAGCTATGAGGAGCGTTTTTAAGAACAGCGATGAGAAGCGTTTATAAGGACAGCCAAGAAGAGCGTTTATAAGGACAGCTATGAGGAGCGTTTATAAGGACTGCGATAAGGAGCGTTTATAACGACAGCTATGAGGAGCGTTTATAAGGACAGCGATGAGAAGCGTTTATAAGGACAGCCAAGAAGAGCGTTTATAAGGACAGCCAAGAAGAACGTTTATAAGGACAGCCAAGAGGAGCATTTATAAGGACTGCGATAAGGAGCGTTTTTAACGACAGCTATGAGGAGCGTTTATAAGAACAGCGATGAGAAGCGTTTATAAGGTTAGCGATGAGGATCGTTTTAAGCACAGCGATGAGGAGCGTTTATAAGGATAGCGATAAGGATCGTTTACAAGGACAGCGATGAGAATGGTTTATAAGGACAGCGATGAGAAGTGTTCATAAGAACAGTCAAGAGGAACGCTTAGAAGGACAGTGAAGAGGATCATTTATAAGGACAGCCAAGAGAAGCGTTTATAAGGACAGCGATGAGGAGCGTTTAAAAAAACGGTCAAGAGGAGCGTTTATAAGGACTGCAATGAGGAGCGTTTATAAGGACAGCCAAGAGCAGCGCTTTTAAAGACAGCCAAGAGGAGCGTTTATAAGGACAGCCAAAATGAGCGTTTACAAAGACAGCCAAGAGGAACGTTTATAAGGACAGCGATGAGGAGCGTTTACAAGGACAGTCAAGAGGAGCGTTCATTAGGACAGCCAAGAGAAGCGTTTATAAGGGAAGTCAAGAGGAGCGCTTATAAGGAACCAATAAGGAGCTTTTATAAGGACAGCGATGAAGTGCGTTTATAAGGACAGCCAAGAGGAACGTTTATAAGGACAGCGATGAGGAGCGTTTATAAGGATAGCCAAGAGGAGCGTTCATAAGGACAGCGATGAATAGCGTTTATAAGGACAGCGATGAGGAGCGTTTACAAGAACAGCCAACAGGAGCGTTTACAAGGACATCCAAGAGGAGCGCTTATAAGGGCAGCCAAGAGGAGCGTTTATAAGGACAGTCAAGAGGAGCGTTTATAAGGACAGCCAAGAGGAGCGTTTATAAGGACAGCCAAGAGAAGCGTTTACACGGACAGCTAAGAGAAGCGTTTATAAGGACAGCGATGAGGAGCGTTTATAAGGACAGCCAAGAGGAGCGTTTATAAGGACAGCAAAGAGGAGCGCTGATAAGGACAACCAAGAGGGGCGTTTATAAGGACAGCAAAGAGGAGCGCTGATAAGGACAACCAAGAGGGGCGTTTATAAGGACAGCAAAGAGGAGCGCTAAGGACAACCGAGAGGGGCGTTTATAAGGACAGCAAAGAGGAGCGCTGATAAGGACAACCAAGAGGGGCGTTTATAAGGACAGCAAAGAGGAGCGCTGATAAGGACAACCAAGAGGAGCGTTTATAAGGACAGCAAAGAGGAGCGCTGATAAGGACAACCAAGAGGGGCGTTTATAAGGACAGCAAAGAGGAGCGCTGATAAGGACAACCAAGAGGGGCGTTTATAAGGACAGCAAAGAGGAGCGCTGATAAGGACAACCAAGAGGGGCGTTTATAAGGACAGCAAAGAGGAGCGCTGATAAGGACAACCAAGAGGGGCGTTTATAAGGACAGCGATGAGGAGCGTTTATAAGGACAGTCAACAGGAGCGCTTATAAGGACAGCCAAGAGGAGCGTTCATAAGGACAACCAAGAGGAGCGTTTATAAGGACAACCCTGAGAAGTGCTTTTAAGGACAGCCTTGAGAAGCGCCTTTAAAATCACCCCTGGGAAGCGCAGATATGAACAGCCCTTTATTTCCCTTGAAGTATAAAAAGAAACTATAGGCTGTATATGGCTCTATTGAAGATAATAAAGAAATACAAAATCTGAACTAGACAAGGAGTTGAGTAAGTGTCACGTAAATCACCATGATAATTCTGAAGAATAATACATAACAGTTTTAGATAACAAAACTGGTTTAGACAGTATGTATGGTTTCTTATTTCCTAAAAAGCACTTAGTATTTAAAGAACTGCATAAATTGTCACAATCTTTTCCTCAAATATGGCCGCCATATATTGCACATCTTAGTGGCATTATTGCGAACCGAAAGTGAAATAGCATGCCTTCTGTTTTTTCAGGTTGTGTAAAGACATATTTTCTCTTTTGAACTGCAAAACAGTTGGACTGCAGAAATAAACTGATCACTTATTATAAATCTATGTTTAGAGAAATTTAACGGGAATAAGAAAAGGCAATAAGGTTTAGTAATGATGTTCTTTATGAACAAGCGATGTCTTACCTGTGTTTATTTTATTTTACTTTCTCATGTGAGGGTAGTTTGAGCTAAATTTCTATTGCTTTAATGTCAACATGTTAAAAAGAAATGTTCTAAAATCAAATATTACATTGTGTTAACATAATATAAATGGACACTAAATATGTCAGCTCACATACTGAGATATAATTAATTCTTCAAAATGAATGTGTGTTAAATCTTTGAGGAAAACTAAATTCTAAAGCGTTATCTCATCTAGATTCTACAGCTCAAATAGTCCCTTGAAAGTTTAAAAAAATGTAGATTTGGTAAAAAAAAAATAGTCTATATGATTGTTTATTTTAAATGAGACCGAAACATATAATAATTATTTCATATCCAAGTCAATCTATTTAGAAGGAGGCACAGTCTAGATCGTCATTTCAGACTTTCTAAACCCAAAACTACATCAAAACACTGAGTCATTGATATCTAGGTTGTCCTGATAAGCAGAGTAAATAGATAGATCTAAAAATGAATTATATGCAAATTGAAATGAACGCTGGTTTCTGTTTTAGAAAGGATAAAAAAGATGCAACTTTTTAAATTTGGTGTCTTTTGGTGTAGATGCAAAATACTACTACAACAGCGGTTTCCGTTTTTTCTTTCTTTTTCTTCTAGATGAGAATGTATTAATAGTGAGCGCGATTAAACAACTATACAAGTTTTCGAAATTTTAGCAAAATCTGTCTGTCTGTTTGTCTCTGTCTCTGTCTGTCTCTCTCTCTGTCTCTGTCACTCTTTGTCTGTCTGTCTGTCGGTCTGTCTCTCTCTCACTCTCTCTCTCTCTCTCTCTCTCTCTCTCTCTCTCTCTCTCTCTCTCTCTCTCTCTCTCTCTCTCTCTCTCTCTCTCTCTCTCTCTTTACTGTCTTTTTTGCTTATCCCACTTTGGTTGATAATTTTCTTACAATATTTACGTAAAACAGTCTGAAATTCCGCAATATTGTTACTTATTATTCTAAATGTCCAAGGAAAGGCCATGTTATCGAGAAAAGTGCATTACTTTGCGGGAATTATGATTGCTCATTTAATAATGTAAAATCAGCCATTTTGTAATCTATTTGAAGATCCGTCTATCGCCTCATTGCAAAACTACGAATTCCTGTAAAAAGGTGCCTAAAAGCGCATTGCCTTGTAAGAATTAAAAGATGCGAATTGATTTTAAACCTACATGAAAATAAAAGATTATTTGAAAAAAGATTTAAAAGTAGATGCAGATTAATTTTCACAAATCAATTAGATACATAATTATTCTTACACATTCTACTGGTTCTAAGGTTCTCCAAAACTTTTGACAATTTTTAATAATGATGATAGGCAATTAAACTGTTTAGGTGGCGAGATTTCCAATCAATGATGTGCGCTTACGGCATTTTTTCCCTCTTCTCTTTGTCGCTAGCAAAAGTTTATCAACAAAACAGCGTATAATTGTTGTTTAAAATGCGGGGTAAGCGATAACGATCATTTTTTTAAAATGATATTTTGTGTTGAATTAAACAACTCAATAATTATTTCTTTCTAATAGCGCTATAGCATGAATCAGCATGACTCATATTAACACATAAAATGACAGCGCATACAATAACCTACATATCAACCGTTCTTAATAAGATAGGTGTTCAACAGACCTAACAGTACTTAGTTTAAGAGTACCTAACCAACTAATATTAATGTTCTTTATTCAACCCACAAGGGAGTTTTTTTTTTTTTAAACTTCTACGATATTCAAGATTAGCTAGGATGCTCCCCTATCTGTAGTAAGAATAGATATTCATTTCATTTGTGAAGGGAAATTGTAGGGCTTTAAGTTATTTTCCCAAAATGAAGATAAGTACATCAATTTCGTTGAAGGAAAATATTAGTGGTCTAAGTGCATTCTTTTCCTACATGACTTACACTCCTTTTATTTTTGGCATGCAATTTGCAAAAGTAGGTATTGGACCATTGGTAGACCGGATTCAAAGAGTAAGTCTGAATATTGTTACAGAACTTCAGCTTTTTTCCCTAACTATTATCCATTTAAGTCTTTAAGGTGCCACAGATAGTTTCGAAAAAGACAAGTTCACCCCTATATGCATTTTTGATTTTAATGAAATGAGTCTCTTTAACATGCTGACCAAGGTATAAATGAAGCTATACGAGCAAGTAAAAATCATATTTTGTCCTTTTTTCTGACACAGGTATCTCCCTTTCAGCCTCTGATGGATCATGTGGTTCTATAAAATTACGGATAAAAGATATTGGCATGGATGTTAAAACCACAATAGATAGAATGTCTGATTTTCTCAGAGGTTTTAGCCATTTCAATGCATTGGCAATTGAAAGCGTTGGGTCTGGATACATGCAGTTGAAATATGTAAATATTTAAGCATTATTTTTTTCTGCTGGCGTTAATCAGAGATGGAAGGGGCAAGTATTCTGTAACCACCAAGCTCGATATGCTGTTCGATCTTGTTCGACATAGGAAAGATGAGGTATAAACCTAGAAAACATGGCTAATGAAACACTCACAACTAAATTAAAGTTTAGAAAATTTGAGTTATTCAAAAATAAATTTTAAATTTAACAAAATCAAAAAGAAGAAGCATGTATGTAAAAAAATTGTGTATAATTTATTTCTTGTATATACAATTCAGGAGGCAACAAGAGGATGAATAGATATACTTTTAACGTTTGAAAATTTGATTGTTCTGTATTTCAAATACAGTAATCTTTGAATAATACTAACATTATCAACACCTGTACAAAATCATTAACAACTCAAGGCAAATGCAACAGTTGTAAGTCAGAAAAGAATTTGGTCTGAAAGTTACTTTCAAATGTAAATGGTTAATGGTGTGCGTTGGTTGGAATAGACCAGTGCAGTTTTTAACCCTAAAGTGCTATCTGTAAAATCATCAGAATCAACAGCCTCTTTTTCTCTATTTTTTTCTTAGTTCATTCACTTCTCCACCATCAGTTTCCTTCCTTTTCATTATATTTTGCTCAGTCATCAATAACACTTCCAGTCTTTCTTTACAAAAAAAAAATATCCATTTGCCGTTTTTCAATTGTAAGTCACACGTATTGATAAAGATATGAAATATTCATGTATTAATGTGAATTTTAAAAATTTCAGGACGCAAAATCTTAAAGATAAATTTTCATTAAGGTATTCCTGTATAGGCTATAATTGTGAAGGCAACTGGCGCAAACAGAGAAATATCCCAAGTTATGAAAGAGAGTAAGTTGTATAGCATTATTGGAGGATGGTGATAAGGGTAAAAACATACAACATGGTCAAATAAAGGGGTTTAGGATATACACTGCAAGCTAATGGGGAAACTCCATATGAAAAGAATGAGAATAAAATTAAGATATCACATTTGTGACAAGGAGAGGTTACTTGATGTCACTGAAATTGGCATTTGAATCTTGACTGAATCTTTTGCCAGGGAGGTTTACGTGTTTTGGAGGGACACTATGTTTTCAGCTCTTGCCTCATCTATTGCTCAATTTTGACAATAACAGTTACTTAACTTAATCATTGTAAGTGTAAGAAAGACATAGATATTTTTTCAATTGGGCCTAAATGATTAGATGCTGCCTCTAAGAATTTGGAAACAGGACATTTAAAAGAAGATAAATCTTTTTCCCCTAAACATCAACACAACTAAAACTTATCTATATATTTTCCACCAAAGCAAGTTTATTTAAAATGCGTCCTTTTGAACATCAACTTTTGACTCTCTTTAAGGAAGTCAGAAAAGAAAAGCTTACTTCCAAATGCTTTTTTTTTTTTTTTTGCAAATTCAAATTGACAAGATCAAACTCATTATCGTTATGAGACAAATAGTTCTATGTTTTAAAATTTCATTAAAACCATTTTTTTTTGTGTTCTCCACAAAACCTCACTTTAAAACAAAAACAAGGTGTATATTCTTTTTTGTCCAAGAATTGGACTTCTAAAGTTCAGGACCGATCACAGTTTTCACTCTCTGAGGGATTACTTCAGTCATTTTCTTTATGAGAAATTGCTTTCTTTCAAAGAAGTTCAAGGTTTTTGTTCTCTATGAAATCCTTTATATAAAAAGTCAACAGGTTTTCTCTTATCATGAAAGTTTCCTTCATTTAAAGAGACATATACAATTTCCTCTCAGAGAAGTTCAGAGTATATAATTATGCTACATAGTAGTCCACTTCCAGCCAAAGAACACCAGAGTTTATATTCTCCATAAAAGTCCTGCTATATTCAAAGAACCCCTGGGTTGGTGTGCTCTATAAAGGCACCCTTGCAGTAGCGCCTGACCATGGAGTAAGCCTCTGACGTGAGCCGACTACAGTCCTGTACATGGAGCTGCCTCAGCTGAGGGCACCTGTAAGCCACGAGTACTAGGCCACGATCAGTAACACCGTCACAAGACTTCAGACCCAGTTTTCTTAGCTGCGGACAGTAGGTGGACAGGGCGTACAAGCCTGCATCAGTGACATCACATTTGCCCACATCCAAGGATCGTAAGCGTAGACAACTTCTTGCAAGAAGTTCTAGTCCTCTGTCTGAAACAGCTTCACAGCCACGAACATTCAGATAGCGGAGTTTGGAGCAGTTCAGGGCGATGTGAGAAACTCCATGATCTGATACCTGAAAGATTAAACGGTGAAAAAGATTCCTTCAGCGCTGCTGCCATAAACCAGTTCAAGATCATTTTTGCAAATATAGAAAATCTTTGAATTCAATTGATTGTTCTTATTTTTGACAAATGCAAATGTCCTCAGTCCACAAAACTTAAAAGTAAAAACTGAATTTTTTTTTACAGTATTCTCATAAATTGCTATGTTTGTGTGACTTTCTCTAGAATCATTGCTGATAAAAATTGGGAAAAAAAAGATAATTAAAAAAAAACACTGACGTGTTCTTTTTAGGGCTCATATACGTAATCTTAATCTTGAATAATAAATTAAATGTAATTTATATAAATCTAATTTTTTCAGATCTCCTAAGTTAATTGAGCATGGAAAAGTATCAATCAAATAGGCTTAACAAGTAAAAAAAAAGTTACCATTACTATCATTCTTTATTTAGAGTCAGCAAATCTTCAATATTGCAAAATCATTGATAGCAATAAGTTTTTAAATTTCTGTTCTAGCAAAAACTTGTTTTTTCTCTTCCTAAGCTGAAAATTTCATAATTGCAGTATTTCTTTCACTTTTACAAGATCTAATGTGAGTAATGCTTTTATACCACCAACTAAAGAAAATGAATTGAAAGATTCCAAAACTTTGATTTGTGGGAGAAAAAATGTGCGATCAAGTTTAAATATATGCAAAGAGACTTATAGAATTAAGAAATGTGTAAAACAATATTATGAAATCCAAAAAGAAACAACAAAATAACCCCCCCAAAAACAAACAAAGATACAAACAAACAAACAAACAAACACAAAATGAAAAAAAAAGAGATTGGGTTCATTGACAGTACATTAGACTGAACAAAGTTTTACAAAATTCAGTGGTAGACAAATCTTTTAGCATTTTAAAAGATACACTTACAACCCCTGACTATGTTCATTAATGGATGCAAGCTAGGAAGGATATAAAAGAAACGAACCTTTTCACATTTAGCAACACTGAGGTAGCGTAGGTTTTCTCCCAATTTGGCAAGTTCTCTCATGCCCAGGTCGGTAACATTCCTGCAATCACTCAGGCTGACCTCTCGGAGGCTGGTTAAACAACACAAGTGTTTACAAAATTATAGGATAAGCTTGCAACACAATAACTCTATATATATATATATATATATATATCATATCATGTAAGAAACTACAAAAAAAAATTCTTTAAGCACTAAAAACTACAACTGAAAAAAATGTGTCAGTTGAGGTATTTTTTTGTGTTCTCATTTACCAAAGAAAAAAAAAAGGTAATGCAAAGCATTATGTTAAGACATTATAATTTATATCAGGCATAATGTATAATTCTACTGATATTCTAAGTGAAAATTTTGCAGTCTTCATATTTTTTAAAAATAATTATGAAAGAGAGATACAGAATAAATGTGTATTTGTCAGATATTTTACAGTCTCTGAGTTGTTCATCAAACCAGTACAAACTCAGAGACAGAAAAACATCTGATACATACTTTTGTTGCTCCATATAAGAATGAGGGTGAAACCTATAGAACCATAAGTACTTGAGTGTCCTAGTACTATATAAATATCTCTCTGTCTCTGTCTGTCTGTCTGTCTGTCTGTCTGTCTGTCTGTCTGTCTGTCTCTCTCTCTCTCTCTCTCTCTCTCTCTCTCTCTCTCTCTCTCTCTCTCTCTCTCTCTCTCTCTCTCTCTCTCTCTCTCTCTCTCTCTCTCTCTCCATTCCTCCCTTCCACAAAACTGTTCTCTTTAACTCTCTCTATCTCTTTCTCTGTCTGAATCTTTTTTTTTTTTGTCCAGCTTAGACTATTCTTAGCACTTTCTCCTACTGAGCCACGACTTTATCTCTGCTGTCCTTCCCTCACCTGCCACAGTTGGATGCTATATAAGACACGCCCAAGTCCGAGATGAGTGGGCAACGCCTGAGGTATAAGAACAGCAGCTGGGTGCACTGTGAGCTGACCGTCAACAGGTCCCCATCTGTGATGTGGGGGCAGTCAGACATGTCCAGGTACCGCAGGTAGATCCTCTGTAGGTGCCGGGCGGCCCCGCACGCCAGGACAGACTCGGTCAGGGAGATACAGGTCACCAAGGGACAGCCTGACGAAGAACAGAACAAAAATAAGTGAATACATACATACATATATATATATACAGAATTCATACAAAATTTGAATTGAAATTATTAATTTTTGAAGCAACTCCTCAAATTTTGGCACTCCGTAACAGGAAATGGCCAAAATAAAAAATTTACAATTGGAGAAAAAGTAGAAAGCAAAAAGCCAAACACAAAACAGATGTTAAAAATTAATTTGATTATTAAATGTGTCAAAACCAAGTATTAAGGTTTGAAGGAAACAGAATCCAAACAAGATCAAAGATAAAGGCAAGTACTTTGATATCATTTTTTTTATGGAATCAATTTTTGGTATTGCAATTCTATTCAATAATAATCGGTCTTCATACATTCCTTTAAATAATGTCTAGGTTTATTTTTCATTTTAAGTTATTTATAATCCAGTTTAATATTGCAAATATTCTTTTCAAAATCAAATACAATCTTGACATAGCTTGTTTTTACAGCTTTGAGAAGATTAAAAAAGGTTGGGAAACACTACCATATACTAAAAATGTGGTCAAAGTTTAACTTGCTTTCAACAACACTAAAAAAAAGTTTAAAATCCCTTTGTTCCAGACAAGCATTTTATCTTCAGAATTTCATTATGCCAAATTATTGCTTTGCACAAACTATTTAGAACAATGCATTTTTCTGAACTTCCAAGCGGTAAATGTTCAGATTAATTTTCGGTTGTTTTTTTTTGTGATCAGGATATAGAGATGTTTTTTTTTTTCTAAATAAAAAATTAATACAAAAGAGGAATTTATACAGGAATCAAAATAACTGTTATATAAAATTCAACTTTTTTCCCATCTGAATTATTACTATTGGCAACAGAATTCATGCTGTCAACTATGCCTCATTATCCCCTTTAACTATGATAATCTGAGAGGTGTTACCTGTGACATCCAATCTCTCCAGGTTAACGCAGCGAGACACGGCTTCTGTGACCCCAGCATTGGTGACCAACACACAACCTTGCATATCTAGGCAGCGTAACTCTGGACATCTTTTGACCACAGTCTGAAGGCCGCGGTCAGTCAACTTGCTGCAGCCGTTGATGTTAATTTTCTCCAATATCATACAGACCTGTAGAGTGAGTGTAAAACATTGGTTTGATGAATTCATTGACACTTTGCTTAATACACATGTTGGTTTGATGAATTCATTGATAGTTTGCTTAATACACCAGTTGAATTGGTGAACTCATTGATAGTTTGCTTAATACACATGTTGGTTTGGTGAATTCATTGATAGTTTGCTTAATACACCAGTTGAATTGGTGAATTCATTGATAGTTTGCTTAATACACATGTTGGTTTGGTGAATTCATTGATAGTTTGCTTAATACACCAGTTGAATTGGTGAATTCATTCATAGTTTGCTAAATACATGTTGGTTTGATGAATTTATTGATAGTTTGCTTAATACACCAGTTGGTTTGATGAATTCATTGATAGTTTGCTTAACTCACCAGTTGATTTGGTAAATTCATTGATTGTTTAATTGATTGATTGAAAAGGCAGGTCGATGTTAAAATACCGATCTTAGGGCATAATAAATAAAAAAAAATTGACGCTATAGCTCGACTTCTAGACTGGCTCTACCTTGGGGGTGTTGTAGCTGAGCCGTCTAGTGAGATATTTGAGCGCTCTGTTGATGTCAAGGTGAGGATTGTTGATCACGATAGACGTCCAGAGAGCCGGGTGGTCCCACACAGCATTGTACCAGTGGCGACACACCTAGAACAGAACATGGGATGGAGCAAAAGGCAGGTAAGTTGATTTGATTTACAGCTAGGTAGATTACATATTTTCCTCTCCCTATTTCTCCCCCTTTTCTCTGGGGGGAAGGGGCCTGGGCAAGAGGTTGCTGTTTTGTTTCTTTATACTTAAAAAATGTTTTGAATAAACCATGCTAGTGTCACTAATGATTGGTATAGATTGTTGCACATAATTAAAGCCTGTAATAACGACAAAAATCTACTTTGAAAGATTCCTTGCCTCAGCACATTTGCAGAGATGATCTGTGGGGAGGTGAGCAAAAATCTTTAGAAGCAGATCATTGGGCAATGTTTCAAACAGGAAATCTCTGCTGTCAGGGCGCTTGCTCTGAAGGGAGAGCACATCCGATGATGAGGATGATGGTAAAGTTGGGCTGTTTTCATTGCCAATCACTGGGCCGCTCTGATATTGGGAATGAATAGAGCACATGTCAAAATGGTCAATGGTATAAAACGAGTTTGCTTATTTTTGATTATCTCATTCGATCATTAAATTATCTTCCTGATCTTTTTCTTCTCATTGTCCTTCCTAGTGCTAACTTTTCCTCCCCCTCTTCCTAGGTTTTTCTTCTCGGTATTCTCTTTTCTTCCACCTCTTTCTCTTTTTCCTCTCTGGCTTACTCCTCTTTTTCCCACTCCCTTTCCTTCTCCTTCCTCTCCTTGGTCTTCACCTCATGGTATTTCCCACTTTTTTCTCTTCTTCATCTTCTTTTCTCCAGATATCACTTTTCAAGAACAAGATTATAAAACTGAATTATAAGTAAACCACAATATTTCTGCACTTGAGAGAAAGTAGATGGTAAGTAATATAACATCCGCAAAACCACAACACAAACCATGTTATGTTTGCAATTCTTATCAGAAAAAAAAAGATTAAAAAATGGATCAATCGGCGGATACAAACATGATCGGTTTGCCACTTGAAATTGGTTGAGAAATAAACAGAGAGAGAGAAAGAGAGAGAGAGAGAGAGAGAGAGAGAGAGAGAGAGAGAGAGAGAGAGAGAGAGAGAGAGACAGAGAGAGAGACAGACAGACAGAGACAGAGAGAGAGAGAGAGGGAGGGGGGAGAATAGTCCAACAGGAAACGAGTATCAGGCGCATAGAGAAACGGTCAAGGAATATAATTCTAAAGAAGGTAGATAAAAAGAAATTCATGAACAAAGTGAAAGGAACATTGAGCGCAATGGTAGTCTATCCTGGATTAACGAAAAAGAACAGTATGCCATTCTGTCATGAAAACGAAATTGTAACAGACTTACCTGAGGATGCAATGTGCTGAGGTTGTCCTTCGAAGCCAAGTTTCCATTGACTAACATTTGATTGGCTGGAGACAGCGATGACCTAAATGCCTGAGATTCTGATTGGTCAAGGGATGGAGAAGACTTTGCGGTAGTAATAGTTGCGCCTGCGCCAAGCTTGTTTTTGTCCTCCCCTTGTGAAGAGTGGATATCTGCACTGGTCAACACGAAAGTTCTGTGCTTTGTGTCGGGGTTTGCTGTCCTGGAAGTTGTCCTTGTTCTGATAGAGGACGCTGTGGAGGTTGGCCCAGGTTTTACGGGGCCCCTGCTACTGCTACTGTTGCTGCAGTTGTGCAGATTTTCGTGCGATGTGATACTGCTCGTGCTGATGTTGCTGTCCAGATTTACAGACGTCACGGCAGCAGCATCGGACGAAAGGTGACTGGTTGGTGTAGATGTTGGAGTACTGTCACTATGAGGGTAATAGACACGCTCTGGGCTGCTGCTGCTGCAGCTGTAGATGTTGTTGTTGCTGTTACCTCCTCGGTGCAGACGACGACCATAGTCTCGGTGGTTGTTTTGGTGGTACTCCGCTCTAGCTAGACTTTCGTTCGATTTATCTAGATCTTCTAAGCTCGGAGATTGTAGTCCATTGGGTGTCTTGCTCCGTTGATGCGATTGGTGGGGATTGTGATGATGGTGCAGTTGGTTTGGGTGAGATTGATGAATATGCTGGAGATGTACTTTTCGTTCTTGATCACAATGCACACAGTCTTGACTATAGAAATCTAGGTTTATATCATGACTAAACGATCTCGGATCTTCCTTTGGAAAGTGTTTTTCTGACTTCTTGTGCCGCAAACGAGAGGGTTTTTGTGCCAAGCTGGGTTTGATACACTGGGCGTTCATTTGGTGGTTGAAGCCGTTGAACTCCGAAAACGGCGGGAGAAAATGTTTGGTGAGATAAAACCCACCCGGCGGAACAGGAGAGGCAGGGGAACAACTTGTCCTTGACCTTTCAAGGTCGGGACCTTTTCTGGACACCGGTTGGTGCCCGTCGTACCCGAAACTCTCGAGACCAACGGCCGAGTCGGTGAAGCTGCCCTCTGCGGCGACACCAGAGGATTCTAATTCTTTGTAAAAAGCTGGGTCGTTACTTCTAGGATCTCCTGCTTTGGAATCAGGTCTGAACCCGTGTGAGAGCTGCGCAGCCGCCGTGGAGGCTGCGAGGGAGTGGCAAGCAGAACAGGGACACGCACCAAGAATGTCAGAATCGGATCTCTGGGTCTGAAAGTTCAAATCTTTATGATCTCGAGCAGATATCAGCCCTTTGCGGAGCCTGTCTTCTATTCCTGCGCCTCCACTGTTAAGACAGAGTCTATCTGCGTGCGTGGGCAAGTAAGGCTTTCCACATCCTGTTTGAAGAGAAGCGGCCATATTGAGGTCATGGGGGCGGGCTCTGTCTTTCATGTGGGCGTGGCTAAGATTTGGTCGGGGTGTGATATTCCTCTTTGGTAAAGGGGGTGGCACATCATTGTCTTTGACCTCAATGTGACCTAGTTCTGATGGTTTCAGATGCAGGAAATGTGTATCAGGAGTCCTTGAGCCAGCCCGAGACCCTTTCCTAGAAAATTTAACGCAACGGTTGGATTTACTTTACTTAGTTGAGCGATAGCATTACTGAAACTCTAAATATAAAATAATTTTCACATAAAACACATTATTGCGGCTTTATGTATAACTTTGTATTCGTTATTTGCGTCAATTAAGAAGCCATTTCTTCTGCAAAGTAGATTTTCATCATTCAAACTTTATTCTAAACAAAAGCTGTAAACAAACTGTACATCATCTATAATGTTATGTAGAGGAGTTATTATAAAATTATAATCAAACAGGTTAAATCTTGATATCAAAGACTTAAAATGAAATTCTAGCATCGCTCACCTGCTTGCATTAAAGGCCAGCGCATGCGCAGTGAGACCGTGCTGCCTCAAGTTCCGGCTATGACTGACTGGTGGGTAGTCGCCCTTAGGAGAGCTAGGAGCGGAAGTGCTGCGGTTGCCAGAGTCCTTGACACGAACCAATCAAAATGAGGGAAATAAAATGCAATTAGTTATGAAGACGAAGCTTTCCGCCATTAGGGATCTTCTATGTTCCCCTCATTCATCACACTCCACTTCTCTCAACAGTGTAACACTTTCAAAGGATCGTTTTATACATCGTAGCTATTTTTGACAAATGATAGTAATGACATTGTAACATGTATTACAGCTAGCCCCAATGGGTTGTTTGGGCGGAGTTTCAATTTTGGAAATAAAAAGGCATTTTTTTTTTTTTCATATTTCATAAAAGTAACATTTCATAGTTCCTCTGATAATTGAGAATTATAACAAAATATGGGAAAGAAAAATTTGTTCTCAAATTTTCTATCTGTAAATGTGATTATATGAACATGCAAAAATTAAGTTAACTCACCTCGATCTCTAGATTTTGGTTTTAAACTATTTTTGCCTTTGGTAATTTATCTCGTAAAGTTATTTATATATTTGTCTACCCACCTTTATCTTATTTCCCGTTACAGTTTTGTTCAGTCATTTTTTTTTTGGACTGAGGTTAACATTTGTGCTCTCTCTCTCTCTCTCTCTCTCTCTCTCTCTCTCTCTCTCTCTCTCTCTCTCTCTCTCTCTCTCTCTCTCTCTCTCTCTCTCTCTCTCTCTCTCTCTCTCTCTCTCTCTCTCTTTCTCTCTCTCTATCTCTCTGTCTGTCTGTCTGTCTCTGTCTGTCTGTCTGTCTGTCTCTCTCGCCTTTGACTGCCTTCGGCATCTCTTTTTCCATCTCTCTCACTCCACTCATCTATCCATCTATCTATCCACCTGTATATCTTACTATCTATCTATATTATATTTAACATCTATCACTTTCACGAGCCCTATTACAAAATGCCAACATGATCATCAAGCATATCATCTATCTATCTATATATTTTCTATGTATACCTGTCCGTCCGTCTATCCATCCAATCATCTCCTAAACTATCTGTCTGCCTAATTATCTACCTATTTATCTATCCATCTGTCTACTTATCTTTTTATTTATCCACCTTTCTCTCTATCCACCTATCTATAAATCAATTCATCTGTCTATCGATCTATCCGTCTATCTATCCATTCGCTTATCTATTTACTATTCACTCTGTGTGTCTATCTTTCTATCTATCCATCTATCTATCTATCTATCTTACCTGTGACTGCTGGTCTGAGCTAGCTGAACCAGCCGAGTCACCGCCCTTGAAGGTCCTGAGTTGTCCAGAGCCATCTTGTGGGGATGTCGGGTACACGGAAGTGACGTCAGAAGCCACACCGGAGCTCGTTGATTCATGAGTTGATTCGGCTGTGTGGTGGTGTGTCGAATCTAAACAGATCGAGGGGAAAAAAAAGTTACGAGATTAAAACAATGTCGGAGGTATTCAGAAAAGAAAAGAAAATACAAGACTATAAAAAAAAAATTGAGGAAAACAATGCCAATACAGAGATATTTCTAAACTTCTTGCCATTTTCTTATGTCTTCATTTATCTAAGCCTATATATCGACGATTGACAAAATGCAAAGGAAAATTTGCAATTCGCATGTCTCTTTTTAGATCCATTTAAAGACAAGACTATACATGTAGATAGGCGCAACATTAATTTCAGCTAGAGATGGGGAATGGCTTTGCCTCTGCATTCTTGTGTTTGTGTGTGTTATTTCATCCGCATAAACAATGGTGCGAAAACAAACACAAACTAAACAAAATAATCCATTATCAAAGAAGCAAAGAAGTACAGAATCGACGGAGCTAAAAGGAATCAGTGATATTTTCAAGCGAATATTGTAGGAAATTAAGTTCAGATAGATAGACCAAACCAATAACACATGGAAAGGGATGAGGGTAGATATGCGTGTGTCAGTGTGAGAAAGAAAGAGAGACAGACAGAGAGATAGAAGAGAAAAAGAGAAAGAGAGACAGAAAGAGAGAGAGAGAGAGAGAGAGAGAGAGAGAGAGAGAGAGAGAGAGAGAGAGAGAGAGAGAGAGAGAGAGAAAATGCAGACAGACAGACGGAGACAGAGAGAAGGTAGGGGGCGCCTAGACCGACACACTGAGCTAAAGGTTACGCAAAGACTAATCGAAAGAAAGAAATAGAGAGAGAGCGAATAAATTAGTAGAAATTCAAAGAAGAGAAGAGAGGAGGAATTCGTATGAGCAGCAGATAATGTATGTCTGTGTGTGCGTGTGTGTGTTTGCTTGTTTACCAGGTCTCCAACAGCCCTTATCCACTTGACCCTAACTTGTGTATCCCAAAGGGGTTGCTTAGAAATTTAAAAGCCGCCGCGTCCCCCAAAGGATTTTCTGGTCTCCCTGTATATGATCTTCCCCTTAGATTCCAAGCCAAGCGTAAATCGCGATGAAATTGCTGGCCAGTGGGCAAGTGAAGCGACTCGACACTCATGACTGGACATTGAGACTCTCCTAGGGAGTGACCATTCGCTTCTAGTCAGTTTAAAGTTGCCTAAGCCTCGTGATTACTGACCACTGCCCACCCTTTCATCTGCTCCGTTTGTAAATGGCATTCTTGGACGATGTACTTTAGAGACTTGCGTAAATGGGAGGAAATGTGGGCGTGTTGAAAGAAGGAGCAAGAAGTGGAAAGAGAAAGATTAAAGAGGAGAAAATATAGAGAGGGAGATTGTATAGAGAGAGTAAAAGAGAAAAGCTGAGAGAGAGAGAGAAATAAAGAGAGATTTAGGGAGGGAAAGTGGAAGTATATGAGAGAACAAGAAAAAGTGACTTGGTTGGGAGACCGAGCCGGCTATAAGCGCTAAGACAAACATCTAGAAAAACTGGGAAACAGGGAAACATGCTAGAAAGGCAGGTGTGGCAAGAGATTGAATCAAAAAAACAACAGAAATGAAGGAAGAGGTGAGAAAAAGGTACAAGGAATGGGTGGTAGCAACGGGAAGAAGTAGAGAAAAGTTTAATATAAATGAAAAAAGGGGCTGATTACACAATGTGGACCAGCATATACTTTCGAACATGGTGTTATATGGTGTTATACATTTCACCGCGAATTTGAGACATGGTCGTTTATTGGAATGTTAGCGAAGATGCGTTTAACGTCTCTTTATACTCCGATGTAGACAGACGCAATCCTGTTTCTAATTATAGCCTTGTTTGCCTGAATGTGGGAAGTGTTTCTGACATCCATGTGTGTGGTCAGAGAAGAGCGTTGTGCCTCGACCCACTAAGAAAACAGGAAAGAAAGGAAGCGATGGTTGTACAGCCATTAGCTGAGAGCTCTTTCTCACTTCATGACAGAACAGAATAAAAAAAAGAAAGAGGGAGAGAAAGAGGGAGAGAGAGAGAGAGATCGAGAGAGAGAGAAAGAGAGAGAGAGAGAGAGAGAGGGGGGGTCAAACTTTGAGACGCAAATAAAGATAAATAGAGGACTATTTTATCCGTAGACAGGAAAGAAAATAAAGAGAGAGGAAAGGGAATCCTGTTTTAATGCCGAGCTCGTAAATATAAAATCGAGATTTCTATGAAAGAATAGTTTTAAATTCAGGTCCATGTCAAACACAGCAAAGGACATTCATTTTTTTGCTACATGGGCAACAACAACATCATTAGGAGAAGCAAGAGCAATACGCAGACGCGGTAACCTTTAATAACTAGAACAAACTTAGTAGCACAGATGAAAATTTAACGCCAAACGGCTGATATCGATTTGAGAAGAGGGAAAATTAATATTGTAAAAAATCTGTCACAATCTCAAGATACGGATTCTGAGATGTGTCGAAAGATTTTTTTTTTTAAATTAGAAAGTTCCAAAGCTGGTGCTCTAAAAAGAGAACCCAAAAGTGTCTAAGCTGCTATCATCTTTCATAGCTGCCGCATTTTTCTGTGTTCAGCAATGACAATTAGAAAGGGCCAAAAAAATTATAATCATTTTTTTATGATATAAAATAAAACAGATCAATAGAAATTGAAATGGGTCCTGGCAAACGATGGAGCATATGAGAGTAAGATCTGTGAGCATGGCCTTGCTAATAATATACTCGAGTATTAAAACACCAAGCATCGTTATTAGAGCAGACACGTTCAGTGACGTTAATTTTCAAGGAATTGATGCTTCATTATTCCGTCTAGACAAAGAGTAACCTTTTTCATACAGACTTTAGAAATGGTGTAGTGTATAGATTTTAACCCTCCACCCTTGGGAAGCCGCACCAAACACACACAGATACATATACGACTTACCTCATCACAAACTCATAATAAAAATATATTTCCATCTCTACATACAAACTCCCTCTCACACACACACATCCCACCCCCTTCTCGACCGCGAGCTCAGGAGCTGCTTTGACCAATGTCCTCCCCCCCCCACGATCCGGAGAAAGGCGTGGACAGTTCCTTTGCGGTCTGCTTGTCGGTGTGTGTCCGCCTGGCTGAGCTGAGAGTAGCGATCAGGACGTATCAAGGGATTTCACTAAGACAACACTCGGTTGCGGCCGTCACATTCCGGCACCGGCCTCTCGGCGGATATATGACCAATCAGCCGTGAGAAAAATTGCGGGGCTGTGCAGGGAAAATCGTCACGCATTCGATGATTAGGTCTAGCTGTTACAATTATGACATGGCTTTCAGAAAAGAGGTATGCGCCTAGTACATCTCTGGTCTGTGTATCTGTCTGTCTGTCTGTCTGTCTGTCTGTCTGTGTGTGTGTGTCTCTCTCTCTCTCTCTCTCTCTCTCTCTCTCTCTCTCTCTCTCTCTCTCTCTCTCTCTCTCTCTCTCTCTCTCTCTCTCCTTCTCACTCACTCTTCCTTTTCTTCTTCTTTCCTCATTTACTCAGTCATTTTACAACTTATTTTCTATTCAGACACCTGTTTTATTCCGTCTCTCATTCTTTCAGTATCTAAAATAGGAGAAGGGAGAAGCTGGACGTCGATACCATAAGCGCTTCTATTTATAACAGCAATAATTATGGAAATAACGCCGCACGAGGCAAACATTCAAACAAAAAGAAAAGAAACCAAAACCCTGCCAACACCTACCTTGCCATCCTATCGATTACCCTTAGAATGGGAATAAGAGAAAATAACTCTTAGACTATGTGACATGAAGGGAAAACTCTGAGAACGGGTTATCTTCCCGTCTGAAGCTTACCTCAATAATTATTATTGATGAGGCTCAGACGTCATTATCTTCCTCTTCCCATGGTGGATAGTGAATATCTATTTATAAACCTGATTCTTTGGTGTTACGTAAGAGACGTTACAAGGTTGTTGGAGAAACAATGGGCAATGCCAAGAAATATGAATTTATCGTGTTCCTCTTCATAAAGCTTCTCATAACTAACACCTTGAGGTTTTCAAATTTTTATCTTCCTTCGTAAATTAGTAAGAGATGATCAAGCAAGCAGTACTGCTGGGAAACAGTTTTAGAGAAAAGTTCACGACTTTTTGTTGAAATATAAAATCCTGATAATTATGATTTTTCTCCTACATGCTTATGATTCGGAAAAACACACAAAAAAAATGTTTTCATGAAGCGGCTAAGCGATTTTTAGTAACCTTCGATATTGACGTCAAATATGTCGAGGGATTTGTCAATCATTCTCTAAGAATGCTTGGCTTTTACCACAGAGCAGAGATAGCAAGTTAGCATAAAACTAAGCAACTTCGCTTTATGCATTCTAGATTTTTGCAAATTTCCAATTCGAACTACATAACCGAGTGAAGGAAAATAAAGTGAAGAAGCTTGCTCAGATTCAATTCAAATAAATGCAATGAAAATGGTTTCAGGGACGATAATTGTACAACGGAAATGCCGGACATGGACAAATATGGCCGCGTAACGGCTTCCCATTTTGATTCAAAATGTTCTATCGAGTGTTTTAATAAATGAGTGGAGAATTAAGGGTAGGCACAGCTCGACAGGCGCTTTCAACCCGCAATATGTTAGACCAGACCCTGGGATTAAAGGGGAGCTTATGGCCATTAGTGGACCGACAAATTAGGCTGATAGTCGGGATAGAGACAGGAGAAAGAGAGTGAACTCCGTATCAAAAGAGGGTTGGAGGGTGGGGGGGGTGGGGTTGAAAGGAGGATTATGTCCACACTAAAGATAATTAGCAGTAACGGTTGAAACGTAAAACATGTCGGATTATCGCGATACTCCGACTATTATGTCCGACAATCACGGGAGCTTAGCGACAAAGAGGTTCTGTTCCCCGCTGGACCGTCAGCTCATGGTTCCATTGTGTGTCTCCCCGCCACAACAGGGAGATATGATTTCTATACTCGCAAGACTTAAGGGCTGCTTGAGCTGCCCGCCAGCACACGCCTACATTTCCGTTTTCGGAGATTTTATGATATTTTAAGGTTTACCAGTTTGAAAAAGTCCGAGAATGAGTCAAGAACAGAAAGCTTTGATTTGTGTGTCGTTCTATATTACTTCATATAAAAAGAGTTAGGTAATTTGGACCAATATTGGTTATCTCACTTTCTTATCTCTTATTGACATAACTATTTCTATCCTTTTTTTTTACACAATACTTTCATAAAAGACATGGTCAGGCCTGAATTAAATCTTTGATTTAAATACCACCAGAGTATATATATAAAATAGCATCGTTTGAGATGCCGCTATTTATCTGACTGGTTTTGATAAAGCAATCTTAATCTTCTAATTAAAAGGTAAAGTTGACCATCTACAATATTATACAAAATGATAACAATCCTCAGAAGAGTTGTACAGTTTTGTGGATAATTTTACAATGCAGGATATTGCTAGACAGCTGGTCCCAGTCGAATTGGTATTGCTGCATAAACATAATTATAAATGATCAATGACAATAATTATATCATGCAATTAAATGCGAAACTTCTACATTTTGATTTTTTTTAACAGATTACTTATCTTTAGTTTTGCTTTTTTTGAAAAAAATAATTTATCATTTAAAATGGAAAGAACAAGTGCAGGACCCTTGCAATGACAATTTAAAAGATAAACAATCTTATCATTGATAAGTGAACAGCAATTTTTACTATAATCCTATTTTCTTTATATTGCTTTAGAGATGCATAACAAAATTATCTCAACACATCAGCAAATCAGGTGGGAAAACCCAAATTATCAATAATTTGGTAGGTGCCCGTGACAATAGACATAGATATCCTAATGATGACCTTTGCAGATATCTCGTATACACAAACTGGGACGACGTCTCCCTAATATTCTGGGTTTTCCTGCATCAAAACCTCCCCTTAAGGGTTCACGGCAAACTCTTGCTTTTATTATTGTGGCAATCAAAAAGTTGAGCTGTGTAATATTTTTATGCTCTTTTTTATGAGAGAGGGGAGTGTACTATCGTGAAAATTAAAACTTATCTTTTAACTAATCGAATAAAAATTTACTTAATCAGTGAATTTCGAAAGGTTTACGATACGTTTTTTTTTTTCGTTTTTTTTTTTAATTTAGAAGACTGAGACCTAGATAGAAAGGAGATAAATGGTTAAGTTGATCAAGCCAGTGTATGTTTGTGTGCGAGAGACAGAGACAGAGAAAGAGAGAGAGAGAGAGAGAGAGAGAGAGAGAGAGAGAGAGAGAGAGAGAGAGAGAGAGAGAGAGAGAGAGAGAGAGAGAGAGAGAGAGAGAGAGAGAGAGAGAGAGAGAGAGAGAGAGAGAGAGAGAGAGAGAGAGAGAGAGAGAGAGAGAGAGAGAGAGAGTTTAAATATTTTCACCCTCCATCACTTTCTCCTTTCACCTCCTCCCAGCCGGCCCACGTAGATCTGAATTTATCTCAATATTGTAGGGCGAAGCGTGATCAATCTAGACTTCCCACTGACGCCTTCATAATAAATGTTTCCCTGCACCTGAACAACACAACACTTCACCGTAGCTTTATCTTTCTGTACGTTCCTCTTGTGGACATTAATCTATTTCTTCGTCTCACGCCCGTTTATTTTGCAGTCAAGCCAAAGGTACCACTGTTTTTCTCTCTCTCTCTCTCTCTCTCTCTCTCTCTCTCTCTCTCTCTCTCTCTCTCTCTCTCTCTCTCTCTCTCTCTCTCTCTCTCTCTCTCTCTCTCTCTCTCTCTCTCTCTCTCTCTCTCTCTCTCTCTGTTCAGGCTCTTTCTTGTCTCTGTCTAATGCCTATGTTTTTAATCTAACGGGATATCTGGCCCTGTCTGTTCGTCTTTCCTTATCTCTCTTTCTGTATAATTATAATATATCTCTGTCTTTAATTACATTTCGGACACTCTCCCCCTCCGTCTCTCGCTGTCTGTCTCTCTGTCTCTCTCTCTCTCTCTCTCTCTCTCTCTCTCTCTCTCTCTCTCTCTCTCTCTGTGTCATCCTCCACCCCACCCCTCCCAACAACAGGATCCACAATAAGGTGAACATCCAGGATTTACACATAACAATGAATGTATGCCACGATCAAATACGAAAAAGAAAACAAACAAAAAAAAATACCACACTAGCTTTGCAATCCCAAAATAATATAGCACCTGGAGCATAAGTCTTTTTAGCCTTGACCATTTCTTTTTTTTAAATAAAACCATTGGAAAAGCGAGAAGAACAAGCATAGCTCGAAACTCAGCTACACTTAACTGCGCGTTTTACGTCAACAAGGGCGTAAACAGTACGCTTCCAGTTTTAGTGACAGACTTGTAGACGTTTAGCTAATTTTGGAAGCGGAAGTCGAGCGGACACAGGCAAAAAAAAATGAAAAGAGAGAGAGAGAGAGAGAGAGAGAGAGAGAGAGAGAGAGAGAGAGAGAGAGAGAGAGAGAGATGCGGTGGAGAGAAATAAAGGAATACAAATGTCAGGATCTCAGATAAACATTTTATTTTCACTGCTGATGATGCTGACCGAAAATATGTTCATAGATTTGATGAGCCTCGTAGAGAGAAAGAGACATAAAATTAAAAGAATCTAAAAAAAGGCATACAGAAAAGACAGATAGTTACAAAGATTGGAAAAGACAAAGGCACTGAAAGACAATTAAAAAAAAGGATGAAATAAAGGGTTAAATAGATAGATAAATAGATAGATGGATGGTTTATGGGATAAATAGATAAATATTATTGGTTCGATATCTAGGTAAGAAATCAATGCTAAGAAAATTAGTTAGATAGAGAGAGAGAGAGAGAGAGAGAGAGAGAGAGAGAGAGAGAGAGAGAGAGAGAGAGAGACAGGCAGGCAGACAGGCAGACAGACAGACGGACAGACAGACAGACAGACAGAAAGAAACAGAGAAGGAGAAAGAGGAAGATAGAAAGAAAGAATTGGTGACGCACGAAGTATACAATTATTTTTGGCCATGATATATTAACTACAACTTATGTTTAGCTAACAATTTGTACATTGAAGTTACAACACAGTGTTAATAACTTATTTGTCTTTTAAACTTTTTCTATTACAAAACAGTTTTTAAGTTTTTTTTTCTTTTTATCTGAATGGTTTTCCATAGCAAGTTTAGAAGCGAGGAAAAACTAAACAACATGCGCGTCTCGTTAAACTAGTGTGAGTTCAATTTGAAATAACATCTTCAAAAAGAGATATCAAAAAGCTGTCAACCAAAACGAAATGGGAATTCTACAAGGATTTTTCTAATACTTTCATAATAAGAATTTTTTCAACAGAGATTTGTCTTCAAAGGAAAAAAATTTAAAAAAACAACCTAGTCACGAAAGACATAAGGCCGAGAGGATAAATAAAAATTAAGCGCGAAAGAATGTTTCGCAAAAGATATAAAAAAAGTTAACCCGTTTGCCGCAAGACACAACCAGTTTGGACATGACGCCCACAAGAAGTTCAGCTCTTCCACAGGGATGTCAAACAGAAGGATGTTCTGTGTTCCTGCATGAAAAGATCTCAAAGCTGACATCTTAACGTCTGTGATAAATGATGACAGAGAATGCGGTCACAACACATGTTTGTCTGGGCAGAATACCGGGACCGCTGAGTTTAGACAGCATTGGAAACAGAACAACCCATTCTATGCCTTGGAAGGGAGGCTATCAGCTATCAAGAGAGGAGGGTTAGCACAGATCCACAATAAGTTTTTATTGTCTTCAACCTTCTTTGCTTCAAGTTTGAGACAAACTAAGGAACTTGATACTCTTTTGTTGTAGGAGGAAAAAAGATTGCATGTGACGAGAAATTTCGCACACGGAAATTCAAGACGGAAGACATTTTGGCAAGGCCGTGTTGAAAATTCAAGACGCCAATATAACACGTTAATCTTACAGTTTTCTTGAAGGGAAAGGTAATGTAAAGGAAAAGGTAGTGTGTGCGCGCTCTCTTTTGTGTGAGAGAGTAAATAATGAGGCGAGTGTAAAAAAAAAAAAAAAGAAAGAAAAAAAATGGTATTTAGATAAAGAGAGTGAGAGCGTCAAGAGAAAAAGACATAGAGATAAAAAATATATAGATAGATAGATAGAGAGAGAGAGAGAGAGAGAGAGAGAGAGAGAGAGAGAGAGAGAGAGAGAGAGAGAGAGAGAGAGAGAGAGAGGACAGGATGAAAGGAAAAAGGAGTATTAGAAACAGGGGGAAATTGGGAATTGTGTGAGAGAGAAATGTGAAAGTTAGAGTGATAGCTAGATAAAGAAAGGAATGAAGGCGTACAAGACAGTGGTGGTGCTAAAGTCCTTACTGATTTGGTTAGACCCTTCTTCAAACACTCACAAACGCCATTTCAATGTCCCTTCATCCAAACAAATGAAAGAATAGCGCAGTTAGTAATGTTTGACCAGCGAAACCATCAAAGGATGCCAGGAGTTAAACAGTTAGCAATCAGCTTTGCTATGATCGCGACCCTAAAGAAGATAAAACTAAGACCGTCATGTCCTCGACCTTGAGATTAAGATTACCATTTTGGCAACCTCAGAGCTTAGGCGTCGCCACCACTAAGACTATACAGAGCAACCTTGGTACTAATGACAACGATTTGTCGACAACCTTTCCAATGTGCCAAAAAGGATTCTGCTACTGTGATATTTGTGAAAACAAATGAGATCATTTTCCTGAATGTGTAGGAAAACAAGAAGAATTTCCACAACAACTACGACAACAACAAAGCAAAAAAACTGTAATACCCGGCGCTTCCAGTGAAGCTTTTAAAACGAAGAAACGAAACCGTTGAATAGAAACACAGAAGTTTAACGCTAAGTTTCTGAATTCACCAGTATTGCTATTGTTTCTATCAAAATTGCAAATTATGGATATTCTTACCAACGAATATAACTACGTAAAGACGCTGCAAAGCTGTATTGAATTCTTAATCAAAATCAGGATTCCACAAAGAAATGTTCATGGAAAGTGTGGACATCGACAATTCATCTGGACTTGCTCTACTTGAAACTGTTAGAATGGTGGGGACTTCAAGTGTTTTCTTTTTATATATATCTTCGTCTGTCCGAACCTTGGGGCGACTGAAAATATACGGCTATATGAATATATGAATCTCCACCACACAAAAACATTGTTATTCAAAGTTCGTTCATACGAAACAACCAAACGACTACTTTGCTTACAATGTTCAATCAAGGCTGAAGCTAACCACTCTGTAACAGAGAAGAGATTACAGTCAGTTATGGTTTAAACATAAAATAGATCTTAAGTTATTAAAGGGTGACAAAGATTAGGAAAAAAAAAACTTTTATTCCCTTACTATTGTCTTGATTTGATATAGTGTACACGAAGGTGAGGAAAAAGAAAATTATATAGGATTTTGAAAAGATGCTAGCCCAGTTGAGCTGCCTTAATTTCGCTGCTTCAGAGTAAAAACAAAAAGAGGACTTAAAACAGTTTTAATGTTATAAGACGAAGTTTACTGCGCTTTTTTCCCCCTTTTTTATGGGGGGAGGGGGGGGGGGAGGCAGCTAATAACATGCTGTGAAAGATCAGGCTGGCACACAGTGCAGTCCAAGGGTAGATGGATGGAGGTAGACAGATGAATATAGTTATTGTCGATAAAGAAAGAAACAAAAGAAAATAAAAATAAGTCATTAATATTTTAAAACATTAAAACGAAGAGAAGAAGGAGACGAAATCTGTTTCAAAGATCCATACGGATGGAATGAAAACAATTTTGTCCCAAGCTGTGGTGCCGTATATTTTTTTGGAATTACATTAGACGCACCAAGTTAGCTTGATAAGTAGATGTGAAAAAATGCTCTGACCATATCACTTTTTTTTAGTTTCACTGATTGCTGCACTTCTGATGATATTTTTTGTTGCACTGACAACGATTCTAGTGGAGATGGTTTTTGCCAAAAAATGAAGCCAGATTCGGCGCAACAGCGACAAAGAGAGACAGACAGACAGTCAACAAACAGACAGGCAGACAAAATGCGTTAAGTTAAAATGAAGACGATGTGTGACTCTAGAGAACCAAATCATCACTTGAAAGATGTTTAAAAAAGCTTTTTTCTTCAAATAATAAAGCTTTCTCCAGCGCAACCGTCAGAAATGACGCCACAATACTATTGAATTTCAAACAATTCATAAATAATAATGGAATAAAAATAGGGAAAGCCAATCAAAGGATTAGCCATAGAGCAGAACTTACCGAGACCAAATAGATCTTGCAGGACACCAGACCAATTTGTGTGCTGCTTCAGTTTAGATCCTGCAGAGGATGGTCGCCCCTGATCATACTCCGGCAAGGTCAAGGTCGGGGACACCGGAACTCCTGAGAGGCCCGGGGTTGGCGTGCGCGGATCTTCCTCACCGGCCAAGTCGTTGGGAAAATTATCCAGATCCTCTCGTAAACCTGGGCTGATGTCTTGGTCTGCATCATATGGTTGCGTCTGTTTATCTTGTCCATGATAGTGTGGCTGTTGCTGTTGCTGTGTATGATAATGATGTTTATGACAAAGATGGTGTTGATAAACTCGAATGTCCTGATCGTGTTCCTCTTCTTGTTGATGTTTGGAAGAATTTTGCCGGGAATGGCTTTGTTGCTCCGTCCCTTGAGGTCGCTGCCGATGCTCTTGGTGTTTGTGTTCTTGTTGTTGTTGTTGTTGTTGTTGTTGTTGTTGTTGTTGTTGTTGCTGCTGTTGCAGTTTAATCTGATTTTGTTGCGGTAGTTCTGGGTGGTGCTGTTGTTTCGGTTCTAAAGTACTTTGTTCCGGCTGTGTATCCAAGTCTCTAACTGGAGTTTTAGACCTCAATGGTAGGTTTTGGTGCATGAGATCATCGTTATTACCTTGCTGATTCCCGGCGACGCTGCTTTGACAAGAGATATCTATGAGGTCTGTGGTGGCTTGGTTTTGCTCATGTTCTTGTTGTAAGTAGTTACCGTCATCATGTTGTACTGACTGTGGTTGTTGTGGTTGATAGTGATGTTGAAGTTTAAGTTGTTTCTGCATTTGGTGATCTAAGTGTTGCTGTAGAATGGATGGCGTTGGGTCATTTTTCTGTGACTTTAGAAGATTTCGTGTCTTTGGTATATGAAGTTGGTGAGAAACTTGGTGATACTGATGAGATATAGATTGGTGATGTTGGGTGGAGTCAGGTTGTTTTGACAAATGAGAATGCTGTTGCGATGCTGACAAGTCTGTCTGAGGTGGTTTGAGCTGCTGCTGGTGATGGATATGCTCGGTTTGTATTTGTTGCGGGTGTTGTTGTGGTACTGACTTAGACTGTTCTGTCGGAAGATGCTGCAAAAGTTCGTCAGCTTCGTTATAACGATTATTTTGTCGTTGATGCTGTAAAAGTTTTGTTCTTTGGAATTCGTGATACGATGGCGGGTTTCTGTTTTTGAGAATAGTCTTAGGAACCTGTTCACCCTGATTTATGTGGCTATTAGGGGAGTCCAAGTTTTGTTGTGGGTGATTTGCGTCGTTGTGTGGTGACTGGTGCGAAGTAACGTAATACTGAGTGTTAGTTGGAGTCAAGAACCGTTGGCCATGCTGTGATTGTGGTCCTCTCTCAAAACTATCTGACTCGGAATACTGACTTTCACTGTGAGGAAGATAGTGTAGATGATTATCAGTTCGTTGTTGTTGATGGTGGGGACGGTGATTATGAGCGGGAGGAGGTTGCCTGTGTAAAGGATGTGCAGAATCAAGATGGTGAGAATGAGCTCTACTGGGGTCAAATAACATCTCATATGAGTCATCGTCTTGATCAACATCTGACCTGTGAGTTCTTGGTGTGTCGAGGGTTTGAAAGTGTTGACCAAGTTGATTTTTTCGTGGTGGTGGTGATGGTGGCGGTTGAGTATATTTCTGCTGCTGCTGCTGCTGCTGCTGTTGTTGTTGTTGTTGTTGTTGTTGTTGTTGTGATTGTTGTAGATTTTGATCCTGCAGTTGTCTTTGTTTCTCCAAATACCTCGGTCGGCAAACGGAATTCTGTTGCTGTTGAGACAAGTGTGAAGGGCGGATACTGCCTGACCCTTGCTGCTGTGACTGATGTTGATCTTGAATCTTGTGTTGCTGATTCTGTATTTGATGATGCTGAGTCTTCGTATATAGCTGACTTTGCTGGTGAGGTTTTAACACAAGCATCTCTTCTTGTCTGCTCTGCAGTTGTTGCATAAATAGCGTACCATGTGACGGTGGCTTTGACGTATCTGCCTGTGTATCCTCCTGTTTCATTAACAGCCACTGATGTTGTTGTGATTGTTGTTGTTGTTGTTGTTGCTGCTGCTGCTGCTGGTACTGATGATGGAACCTGTTGAAATCTTTTTCTTCATTGTTCACCGCAGCAGCCGATGGTTTCGTATCCTCCAGTGAGTCTTTTTTGCGAAAACGAAATTTTTCCATCATTATTGCCTGTTGGTTGCTGCACTCTGGTCCTAGTCTCAGGCTGTTTCACCCACCGTGTCGGGCTGCCTC
The DNA here is from genome assembly GCA_033675545.1 of Elysia crispata. NCBI lineage: Eukaryota > Metazoa > Mollusca > Gastropoda > Plakobranchidae > Elysia > Elysia crispata. The sequence continues at coordinate 140,237 of JAWDGP010007026.1, forward strand.
ACAAAAACACCCAACAGAATAAAAATCGCGCACATATTTCATGCAAAGCCCTTAACTGGCCAAATCCACAAAGATCGTTCGAAGTTCCGTCCATGATATACGAACTTTATGAATCGAAATATACGCAAGTGTTTGTACAGCATTTTGCCTGATAATTAATTCCATGTGTTAGTCACATAGCTTCTTTCTTTAGCTTAACCCACTGTTAAAAAAGTATAGCCTATGGTTAAAATTAAGATAGTAATTACAGTCAATAGAACAGCACAACATAGCTAACTTAAATTTACCATTTCGGTTCCAGATTTTGGAGCATCATAACATAAAGAAGTCACATCTGACGTATGTTCTTACATATAAACGTTATCCTTTTTCATGGATCTTATCTTTGAACATAATTAAGCATTACTTTTCACCACAGCACTGGATAAGATGATATAAAAGCTCGGTCTAGAAACAGGCATAAATCTTAATTCGAATACATAACACTTTTTTAATGATCGAAAGAAGATGGAATCTCAAACCATGTCTATAAGAGATTTTGAAGGGCATGTTCTAGCTTACGTCTACGCGGTTTTAACATGCTTCGCACAGGAACGAGTTTTGTAAAGGTTTCTTGTGAATAACTGGTGTAATAAAAGATTTACGAAGCTGTTTCTTTCAGGGGGGAAAAACATACGGTATACAATTGGAAAACATTGAGTGCGCTGAAAAAAACACACAGGGATAAAATCTAAGGAAGAGAAAGATAAAAATGCGAGTGAGAAGAGACAGACAGAGAAAAACATTGAACGAAAAAGAGATAAAGGCAGGCAGACACGCAGAGGAGGAGGAAGTGAAGGAAAGAGGCAGATCAAGAGGTGTAGAAACAGAGAGGCCGGAAAAGAAAGAGAGAGAGAGAGAGAGAGAGAGAGAGAGAGAGAGAGAGAGAGAGAGAGAGAGAGAGAGAGACAGACAGACAGACAGACACAGAGAGAGAGATAGACAGACAGACAGACAAACAGACAGAGACAGAGAGAGAGGAGGATGGTGGGCGGGGAAGATAAGTACACTTAAAAAAAAGATACTCAGAGAGAAAGGAGTAGACGCTCTATCCCAATACATTGTACTTAAGATCCGCGTTTTACTCTCCCCTCTTCTGCCTATATTTATCTCCTCCAAAAGACCGACAGCTATATCTCTCTATCTAAACTCGGCGAGTCTCTGCGACTCTGTCTATAGATCTAAAACTCACACCTAATATAAAAAGCAATAAAGCATTGGAAGGCGGAGCCGTAATACAGTGCCCTGTAGCTCGAGGCACGGCTGTCAACAATGGATTCTACTCCAACAGTCGGCTCCCAAACCAGTGACCGGCGCTAAATGTGTGCCTGGGTCCTCCACTGAACAAAGGGCGGCCGTTTTAATACACAAGCTTTAGAGAACGTTAGGTGTATGAGGCCAGGATTTGTTTGGTTAAAACTTTGATGGGTTTTCTCTTCAACAAGGCGAGAAGAGAGAGAGAGAGAGAGAGAGAGAGAGAGAGAGAGAGAGAGAGAGAGAGAGAGAGAGAGAGAGAGGAAAAAACAAAAACAGAGAGATTTTGCAAAGAGTAGCGGTAACCATGTGTCCAGTGCAACATAAAAAATACACAAAATATTCCATTGCCCTCGGTTCTTATTAAAACATAATAATAATAATAATAATAATAATAATAATAATAATAATAATAATAATAATAATAAAAAATAAATAAATAAATAAATAAATAAATTGATCGTTCAAAAATATAACACAGACCGAAAGAAAGAGTGAGAAGAGAGGGAAGAGTTAAAAAAATATTAGAGCAAACAACCAGAGAAAGATCAATTTTGAAGCATCAACATATATTGAATAGAAAACAAAAAACAAAAAACAAAAAATCACAAAATAAAACACTAACAAGAACCAGGAAGCGCAAACTTTCATATCTTTAAAATAAATTTGTAACCAAAGAAAAATTCCTGGGCATAACGCAACCAAATCTTCAAATAAATTTATCACAATAATATGAACCCGCTGTACTTCTATCCGAGCCCGCCGTGTAAACACAGCTTCACTCTTGTTTAACACTAGGCTTCGGGCCAGAGCGAGAAAATGTTAGATCTACAGAGCAGGTTAGAGAAGGCCTCTAGACCTAATCCGTGGAGGAAAGTGGCTGTATTAGATCCCAATATTGATTGATAGCCGTATGGGTTATTGAACTGGTGGCAAACAAGAGTACTCAATAACACGGTAGTTCGCAAACTCTAGAGTGGTCTGGGTCTGGATGTGAATGTGTGGGGAGGGTGAGCGGGAGGGGGTAAAGCTAACTGTCTCTGAGAGGTAACAGTGTCTGTTAGACATTCTAGCATAAGTGCGGTATTTTCATTATCCTCATTCTTTTGCTGTTGTTGTTGTTGTTTGTTGGTTTCTCCACTATTTTGACTTCTGTGTCTTCCACTCTATCTTATTATCAGTCTGTATTTGTGCCTTCCTTCTTAATCTGCCTCGCTCTCTGTTTCTTTTCATCTCTGTGTCTATCTCTCTTTCTCTCACACACTCATTGTTCAATCTCTTTCCAATGATAAAATTTTATCAACCAATTCAGATTATTCTCCCAATGTCTTTATCTTAAATTAATCTGAATGATTGGGTAAAATGACCAGGCTACAAGCATAAATCGGTTTAACTTGCAAGATCAGCACTATTTCATTACTTTTTTTTTTCAGTTCATCAATTTCTCAATACCTAAATGAGATAAACATTCAAAAGGAAAAAAAAAAATGAAGACAATAGGCTTTAATCCCCCATAACACCTGTACTCAGTCGTATCGTAACTAAATTATATCGCAGACTTCTCATTTCTCACCAGACTTTTGTCTGCTGGTCGAGAGCATGAGAACGTTACGGTTTCCATGACAACACATGCAGTGGGGTTTCAAACCTCCAGTAAACTTAGATATCGCATCAGTGCTGACTCATGCCCGCTTGCATATTCTTTGCTTAGCCTCGATGTAATCAACACCTACATTGTTATGTTTTCTCTGAAGATGGTGACAGCTTCGAGACGATAAGAGAGAAATACGATAACGCATTGATAATTTGTTGGTCAAATGTTTGTTATACATATGATAATGATTTCGCACTTATCTGAAACGTAACCTACTTGAAAGGAGGTCTCTAGATAACGAACTCTGGATAAAAGGGTTTTAAGATAATTATATACCTTTCTTTTCTATGCGGGTAGGGCAGCTAATTTTAAAAGGGAAGGCCAAGGCTGTTGGCGAGAGGGTGAAATAGGGTCATGGCTACCCTTTCGTTGGGGAGGAAAAATAAAGATTTGGAAACGTTTTTCCTTACAGTAAATTTACAATGGGAAAAAATTAGCAGCAGCAGTAGTGGGGATGTAGTAGTAGTAGTAGTAGTAGTAGTAGTAGTAGTAGTAGTAGTAGTAGTAGTAGTAGTAGTAGTAGTAGTAGTAGTAGTAGTAGTAGTAGTAGTAGTAGTAGTAGTATCTGTAGTAGTAGTAGCTGTAGTAGTAGTAGTAGTAGTAGTAGTAGTAGTAGTAGTAGTAGTAGTAGTAGTAGTAGTAGTAGTAGTAGTAGTAGTAGTAGTAGTGGTATTAGTAGTAGTAGTAGTAGTAGTAGTAGTAGTAGTAGTAGTAGTAGTAGTAGTAGTAGTAGTAGTAGTAGTAGTAGTAGTAGTAGTAGTAGTAGTAGTAGTAGTAGTAGTAGTAGTAGTAGTAGTAGTAGTAGTAGTAGTAGTAGTAGTAGTAGTAAGAGTAGTGATGTCGATAATAATAATAATAATAATAATAATAATAATAATAATAATAATAATAATAATAATAATAATAATAATAATAATAATAATAATAATGATAATAATAATAATAATTCAACGGATGCAAAGCTGAAAGATATTTTGATGTATGGGATCGAATGTCCTTTTTGTTTACTTTGGCTAATTTAAAAGTAGATGGAGTTTGTGAAAAGTTCACAACAAATCCGTCTCATAGTCTTAGAGCCATTTCCAAACAGTGCACCATTGTTACAGGTCCATAGACACTTTGATTTCCCTGGTTACCCACCGTCCTATTTACATGTCTATCACATACGACTAACAATAAACTGAATTTCAAACACACCCAAAATAATAATAAAAATCATTGCTGCATGTACGGGCATCGTGTTGTATATCGAATGGTTGGTTTTTGTCTCTGTCTCTGTCTGGATCTACCAGGTACCACCAGGTGCGGGGTTTCCCACAAGAGGGCAAGCTGTCACTTGAACAGGCGTGGAGTGGCGACCCAAAATAATGGGGCCACAAGTGGCCATGGAGTGGCCAATACCTGACAGAGCTTCTGATAGATGTTACTTACAGTAGCACTCAAGCTGATTATCATTGTGCCGGTTGAGTAAAAAATGGAATTGATTTTTTTTTTGTTTCTTTTTTTTTTTTTGTGTGTGTGTGTCGCTGATAAAACAAAAGTGATTACTCATCGTACTTACTAGTTCTACTAGGTTTGCTGGTGATGCTGCTACTGCTACTACTTCTACTCCTGCTGCTGCTACTACTTTTAGTGCTGCTGTTGCTGATGATACTACTACTACTACTACTACTACTACTACTACTACTACTACTACTACTACTACTACTACTACTACTACTACTACTACTAATAATAATAATAATAATAATAATACTAATAATAATATATTATTGCATGTAGTTCTGTGCTGTAATCAGCAAGATCTATCAGTCATAATCCATCATATCAAACTAGTGGTACTCTTTAACAACAGTAAGAATATTGCATCGACAAAAGCAGCAAACCGCATCGAACAAAAAAAAAAAAAAAAATAAATAAAAAACAAAACAAAAAACCAGCAACCACAAGAAGAATAAAAAGAAAGATCATATTTCATTTCTTTCTTCTCTGAGCGTTTCAAAGAACAAACCCAATAAATCTTATCGGAAAAGGTTCTCCATGGACCCCAACCTGTGCCAGACACACTTACTTCAGACATGTTATGTATGTGTGTGTGTGTTTGTTTGTGCGAGTTTGATCTTTCGGTATCTGTTTTTATTTTTTTTTCAAATTCGAAACAAGCAATCCTTGCGTGACTGAAAGCCGAAGTGTCCTATGTCACCTTCTGTCATTCGCGTAATTTGATTGATTCAATCATGCCTCAGTGGATAACTTTCTTCTCTTATGTTGGATGGGGGAAATCGTGATTCATAACGATAATAAATAATTACATTGTATATTTCTGACTTCTTAATGATTAAGGTTTGCCAAATGTGAACCTGAGCGCGACCACCGATGAAGGTCAATTAATCTAAGCGATCCTCTAGGGAATATTGATAAAATTAAAATACTGCTAAATTTCCTTTCTGCTCTCCAAACTTGGAAAAATATGAAACTAATCATATAAAAACTCAAATTTAAAATTGATGACTAATAAGAAGAAACGGTTACTTCAATAACTTGGAAATTAAGTTGTTGTTTTTTTTTGCAGAAGAAAAAAGAAAATAATTAGAAGGAAAGTCTTTTAATTTGAGGAAAGAATGTTTTTCTTATGTTTCAAATCCACGCTCCTTCCAATCTCTTCTAACATGATTAATTATTAATTGATTTTTTTTTTCGTTAAGTCATAGACATCGATGGCTTTTACTCTTAAATGGTAAAACAGTTAATAAGTTTTCATGATACGATTTCCTTCTGAATCCTTTGTGTTATTCTGAATGAAGGAAAAATCAAGGGGAAAAAAATAGGAGGGGAGAGGTTGTAGAGATCTGTAAGTTGAAAATAATGTTTATTTCCTGCCGTCTTATAGCAAAAGAACGTAACTTTCTATTCAGTTTCTAGCAAAAAACGTTCGAAAATGCTGTTTTAATACGCTTTTGCTCATTCACTGCTTGTTAATTTTCGATTAAATTAAGAAGGTTAAGTTAAAAAAAAAATAATTGCCCGTAATTTTATCAACAAAATTACAAAAGGTGTACGTTATCGATATTTTAGAGAGATTATCGATATGGTTTCTCTACAACCAAAATCAGAAAGAAATTTTCACATTTATATGCCGTGAAGATAGCCGCCGGTGAAATTGACTTTCAGACCCTAGAAATTAAACTCATTACGTACATTCTTCAGAGCTGAGTCAACACAGAATTTTATTTCATTAATTCCCCCTGCTGCAGCCGGGCATACAGCTGTTCAATAGAGGCGGCTGTTGGACAGTTTTTTTGTTTTTTTTTTTCTTTTCTTTTGTGAAGTTCCGTTGCGTGCAGGATAGGAATTTAATGAAGCGCAAGGGTCTTGATATTCGGTGTTTGATCTATGTACATACAAGTGTAACGGGGCGTCACGAGAGAGGGATTAAAACATGGAAATTAAAGAAAGTGAGAGAGATATAGAGAGAGAGAAATGGGGAGAGACAGACAGGCAGAAAGCTAGAGAGAGAGTACAGAGAGAGAGAGAGAGAGAGAGAGAGAGAGAGAGAGAGAGAGAGAGAGAGAGAGAGAGAATGAAAGAGAGATATGAAGAGCAAGAGGGAGTATAAGTTTGATAAAGAAAGACAGAGGGCGTGAGAGAATGATGAGGGGAAATGGGGAAGAGGGGTTGCACATAGGAAAAAGGTAGCGATGGAATTATTAGAAAGGGGGTGCGGGGGTGTGGAGAAGGGGTAAAATGTCAAAGTGACAGAAAATTCTTTTCACCGCTACCAGCTATGCGCTACGACACGTAATATATTTTTTTTCATAAAAGTTGGGCAAACACTTGAACTGCCTGTGATTCTAATTGTGACTTGCAGGTTTGAAAGCCTCATAACTTAACGTAAAATTTACATCAGCACAGTCTAAAAAATAAGAAACCAATACAGTTTGAAAGAAGGATTATCATTCTCATAACGAGACACCCCCCCGCCTTTTTTTTTTTTTTTTTTGTTAGTCGGTGTAACGCGGTGTATAGTTGAAATGAAATGTAAGTTTTAGACAAATTTTCAAATAAATTTCATACCCGTAGATCGTATAAACAGACAGAGCATTTCAGTACCGAAGTCCAGTTAAAAAAGTGAACTTATTCAGTATGTACTAACTAGAAAAATTTCCATCTCTAATTTAAAAAAACAAGGTTAAAAAGAAAGTAAAAAACAAACAAACAAAGAAACAAACAAAAAAAAACAAAAAGAAAAAAGCCTAATAACTTATGCGCTTCTGTGTCCGACCATCTTTGATTTATCTATGTGCCAAGTATTTCTATCACGCCATGATCCAAGGTTGAACGAATGCTTTTAATAAAATCGTTGATGACGATGACATGTGCTATAAAATTATATAATTTCTAAAACCTAACCCGTGATTGGTGATCGTCTCATTGAAAACCCGCCAGCCGCGATTGGGAATCTGATCTACAAATTTTGACTTTGTAGAGCAGACTTGCTTGTAGTTCCCGCCATTTTGACGTCTCTAACGACTGCTGCCATTTTGACCGCCGTACAAGAAAAACCGACAGTTCGAGCAGGATAGTAACCAGAATCTACCCTCTCCTACAAAACAATGCAATGCAACGAGACCTTAAAGGTAAAAATTATTGTTACAATGTTCGGGCGAATAAAGAAATATCTTAAAATGATTTCCTATTGTTTTTCTACCTTTAAGATATTTATCCCCATATTTTGTCCAAGAGAATCTGAAACAGTGCAGGTAATTTTAACTTTGTCTATTAACACTTTTTCATGTAAAATTTTGCAACATCCGACTCATTTTGACGGAATACAAGAGAAATTGTATGAAGCTTCTTGGCGGAGAGCAGGGCAATATCGATTACAAAACTGAGCAGATTCCTCTAAACGATAGTAAGTGTTCCCCGGAAAAATTAGCGTGCGCCAACAACCATGGCCATTAACATAATAATGAGTTTTGTTACAATTTCCGAAAGTTCTTATCGATTCACTACGTAGACCATTACGATTGTCGGAACGCTAATGGATGGCAATTTGTCTGTAGAGATCCTGACATTCCGATGGAGTTTGCGATGGACAAACTCTAGTGGGAGACGTAACAGGGCATGGAGGACGCTAAATCCGTAGAGGAGAAATCCTAGGTTGCCCAAAAACGTGGAAGAAGATTTTGGAGACCTATGAATCTGATTCTTTGGGTGGACTAAGGATAAGTTAAAAATGTGAAGGGGCAGATACTTAAGAAAATGGATGAAAATTATGTAAACAAAGTAAAGTAAGAAAGGAAGGGTAACGCAAAGAGTGGTAGTCATTAATACATACCGATGGAGTAAAGAATAATGAACTTACAGAAAAAAATCAGAAAGCTATGGCGGTCAAGTAGCATGTCGATGGATTTGACATTATTTCAATAAAATATTGCAAGCCAAAATAAATGGGCTGCAGCAAAAACATTGAGAAATGATTCGGACTGAAAATGTGATTTTTATTTTCCTTTTGAAAACTGGTAAGGCTAAAAAATTTAGCTTTATTAAGACAACTTAATATTTCTGCGAGAGAAAGGGAAGGAGAGAGAAAGTGAGAGAGAGAGAGAAGGAGAGACAGAGACAGAGACAGAGAGAAAGAGAGAGAGAGGAGAGAGAGAGAGTGAGAGAGAGAGAGAGAGAGAGAGAGAGAGAGAGAGAGAGAGAGAGAGAGAAGAAAAAAAGGGGCTGAAACTCAAATCTTATCTAAAGATGTAATTTTTTTTTTTTTAAATTGCATGACACCTGCTTTCCAGGCAAACGTTAACACCAGAGACTTGAACCCAAGGCCTCCCACAAAGCTCTCAAGCGCTCGTAATAAACTGATTTAATCTGAAATAATTGCAGGTATGCTCCTGGCGCATGTAGGGTTAATACTGTTTGCTTTCGACTTTTCCACAACATTTCTGTAATGAAATGAATTTAGTTGACATACGAGTCCGAGACAGTAAATGCAATAAGAAACTTCGTGTCTGATATGTGGATCTATAGAACTGAGGTCGATATTTGATTATCTACAGCCGGAGGAAAGAAGGGGAAAGCACTGTGTTCAAACGTCAAAGTTGTCATGTTTCCGGTTGTCGGTGTGTTTAATTATTTGTTTTCTGATAACCCCGGCGTTTCGTGTTCATTCTGACTTGAGCTTGCTAAGTAATGAATGGAGACAGATTAAAAGAGGCGCGGTGGAAGTGTGTGTGTGTGTGTGTGGGGGGGGGAGGAAATGTATATTTATTTAGGGTTGCAGAGAGGAATAATAATATGAGAGGGAGGAGGGTTAAAAGAAAGAACGCGGAAGAAGGAATTGAGGAAGAATCCCTAGAAATGAAACAGATACAAGGAAAGAGAATAAGGAAGAAAGAGACAGATAGAGACAGTGAGAGAGAGAGAGAGAGAGAGAGAGAGAGAGAGAGAGAGAGAGAGAGAGAGAGAGAGAGAGATTGAATGTCATATAGAAGGACAAACAGGTAGAGGTTAGAAAACAGGCAGGCATGAAAGTATGCAAACACACGCTCAGACATTTTACAAAAAGGATAATTAAAAATAAAATGAATGAGAGAAAAATAGAGAGAGAGAGAGAGAGAGAGAGAGAGAGAGAGAGAGAGAGAGAGAGAGAGAGAGAGAGAGAGAGAGATTGAATGTCATATAGAAGGACAAACAGGTAGAGGTTAGAAAACAGGCAGGCATGAAAGTATGCAAACACACGCTCAGACATTTTACAAAAAAGGATAATTAAAAAAGAAAATGACTGAGAGAAAAATAGAGAGAGAGAGGGAGAGAGAGAGAGAGAGAGAGAGAGAGAGAGAGAGAGAGAGAGAGAGAGAGAGAGAGAGAGAGAGAGAGAGAGAGAGAAACGGACAGACATTTTAATGTGAGGATGAACTTCACTCTTCGCTGTTTTCTACATCTCATTCCTTTTATTACCTTAATTTGTTTATTCTCAGAGAATCTCCTCCTACAGAAATAAGGCTTGAGGGGTGCAAAGATTTACTTAGAATTTATTTTGGGTGAGTGGGGGGGAGGGGCGACCGGGCTAGGGATAGGCAGAAGTTACGGGACGGCGGAATGCAGGATTGTGATTCATGTTACATGTACGTGTTACATTCTAGACAGATCTTTACCTAGATTGGATTAAGTAAAGGTTATGGTTAACAAGGAGAGGACAAGAGGTAACTCTTCTTGAAAGAGTTTAAACAGGAATGATGGAATTTCCTTTCAATGCGGGCGCGGAGTTCATTAGAGAGAGGAAAATGAGAGAAAGAGTGGGAGAGAAACAAAGAAAGTGATAGACGCTGTTGGAAGATCAGAGAAAGTGAGAGAGAGAGAGAGAGAGAGAGAGAGAGAGAGAGCATGTGTCTCAAATATTTAAACAGGGATAGAGAGATAGAGAGAGTAAAAGAAAGCGAATGAAGTAAAGAGAGACAAATAGGGACAGAACAAAACAAGATATTAATTATTTGAAGCAAAGAATATTGACCGAATAGAAAAGGAGGGGCTGCTGACGAGAATAATAAAGTACATGTAGCAGCGTCAGCAACAGCAACTAGAACAATAATAACAACAATAGTAATATAATTATTAATTATTAATATTATTATTATTATTATTATTATTATTATTATTATTATTATTATTATTATTATTATTATTATTTTTATCATGGGCAAAGAACAGACCATAAAAGTCGATGATACTCTTTTAAGAAGGTATGATAGACACAGCTCTTTTTCTCCACATAATAGAAATCAAAATTCTGAAATAACATACACACACACTTTCAATAATAATAATAAGAAGAAGAAGAAGAAGAAGAATCATTATAATAATAATAATAATAATAATAATAATAATAATAATAATAATAATAATAATAATAATAATAATAATAATAACAATATAACAATAATAATAGCTCAACATACGTTTCACAGCGGTTCGACTTAAGATCCAGATCTAGGGCAATCTAGAACACACCAAATGCTCTGTTAAGCATGATTATATGGAAGGATTTGGCATGTGTATGTATATATCGATCTATGATCAGGAAATAAGCAAGCCGAGTCAATAATCAGAACTAGCGTTGTCTAGACTATGTCGACATGCTGAGCTATATGTGTACTAGTGAGCGCCGAGTAGACCAGAAAATCAGAACAAATGCTAGTAACCAGCTTCATACTATACTTCTGATATCGAACCGAATAAATTGATTTCTACGTCTTCTATCAAGAAAATGTACTACTGATATCGAACCGAATAAATTGATTTCTACGTCTTCTATCAAGAAAATGTACTACTGATATCGAACCGAATAAATTGATTTCTACGTCTTCTATCAAGAAAATGTACTACTGATATCGAACCGAATAAATTGATTTCTACTTCTTCTATTAAGAAAATGTGCTACTGATATCGAACCGAATAAATTGATTTCTACGTCTTCTATCAAGAAAATGTACTACTGATATCGAACCGAATAAATTGATTCCTAGGTCTTCTATCTCGTGTGTGTTATCAAACGACCACCAAGATGTCACCGTATTTTCGCATCCGTATAACTATGATGTGGAATAAGAATAAGGATTAGTGTCCTAAATTATATCGCAGGATTACATTCACATAAGCCTACATTCAGGTGTAGCTACATTTTATAGTGTTCTGTATCAAAGATAAAAGATACTGATTATTTTTTACTTCCAGGACTTGTTCTAGTTTTACACCGTTTTTATAATTATGGATCTTATCTTTGTTAGCGGCAGGCTAATCTACATTAAACTAGACTTAGCATGGATAGTAAATTGTCTAATTTTTTTTTTTTTATTATTTCAATCCAACCAGGATTTTAGGTCATGTCATAGTAAATCTAATCAGAAGGTCTTATCTGGACTAACTAATCCAACCAGAAATCCAGACAAGCCTACACCAACATCAAGGTCTTCTCACCATTATTCTAAGTTTCCATCTTTCTATGAAAATAAAAAAAAAATCTAGCAACATCTTTTTTATTATTATTATTATTGGAGCCAAAATTACGCACTTCTCCATTCTATATTTAGTGAAAGTGTGCTTCCAGTTCGTCAAATTTCAATATCTAAGACCCAAGTACAGTATAAACACAGTCTTAAGATTGTTGGGCTTCATTATACACATCACATGTCTAATAAAACTTCCACTTATTAACACTTGACTTTAAACAAAGTTGTCAAAGTCAGTTCATAAGATTCTTGATCAAAGGACAAAGAAAAGATGTGACCGGGAATTTTTGGCTACCTTACATTCCATGTAAAGTCAGCAAACATTAAGAGATGTAGGGCTTGCTCGAATTTAAATCTAGCAATGTGCCTAGGTCTATAAATATCTTCGTAATCTAAACAAATACTGGCTACTGACAACGTAATCTAGACTGAAGTGCTGTCGAAATAGCAAGGCTACTACATGACTCTACGTGTACCGTACACTGAGCCTAGACTAGAATCTTGATTCAGTCAGATGATAAAGTTACACAGCCCTTATCAACCTGTAAAACCTTTGTTCGCACGAAAATGCCACAGTTATTACGTATAAATTGATGGAAATGTAAGATTTACAGTCTAGATCGATATAATGATCTCCAGGTCACTGTATTCGGTCAGTAAACATAAACCGCACAAAATAAAAAAGAATAGAGATTACAAAAACGGTGAAAACTGGATCTTGGTTTTTAATCTAATTCACTACAAGATCTGCATAAGATCTCTAACAGTTTTCTAGATCTAAATTCTTTTGCAACAACAAGCATAATATTTCATGGCGGTTATATTTAAAACGGTATTTATCCACATCAGAACAAATCACTACCACACAGACTTTGGTCTCGAAAACAGTCCACAAGTTCGATTGTGACTCCACTATAACTCAATTTTTCCATAGGTGTACCAATTATAACCTAAACATGGGCTTCGCCTTCAACAGTGGTATAGAATGTTGACCGAATCTGGATGCTTGAATCGGGTTGTGCCTGTCGTTTACCTGCGGATATTTCATGTTGCTCTCAGCTAAAAGGAAGAAAAGAACTGTAAAAACTGGAGATCTCTCTCTCTCTCTCTCTCTCTCTCTCTCTCTCTCTCTCTCTCTCTCCATCACGATGCCGGATCCTAGGGTCAGCTAGATCTAGCTCTCTTTTCGCCACCTCTCCCCTCCCTCGTTCGGTTGGTGACACATCCAGCACGCCGAGTGTGACAGGGCAGAAGTGAGAGCTGAGAAGCGGGGACGCGAGGGGCCAGAAGACTGGTAGAAGCAGTAGCACCAACAGAAGGTAGGCCCAGGTATGTCAAGACGTGCGGCACACGATGGTGAAACCGTGTGATCCCTGACTGTAGCAGCTGCTAAAACAACCTGGACTGGTGCTGGCGTGGGGCAATCTCAGCAAATCTCTGGATGTCTGGACCCACACACGCACAGCTTATATCAGGTGATGAAAGAGAAATACCGCTACACGAAAACACATGGATAAAAAAAAATCGGTATCAACGTGACGTGAAAGCAGCATAAAAAATAAAAAATAAAAAATAAACTAAACATCAATGCCTGACTGCTTCCGGCTAAAGACTTACATATTGACCATGTCACACACATAGCATTTGATAAGTTATTGAAGAACTAGTGTGTTATTTTCACTAGGGATTTTATCCATCTAGCGATATCTTAATTTTTTTTTTTTACAATAGATTATAACTAATCCCTCAGACATTGAAATTACCTGAAGGAAACCTAAACAAACTTTTTTAAAATCTTCTAACGCTTTGTGTTGCGACCAGAATAAATAAAATCATCTCACCTCAACGCCGCAAGAGCCTTTCATTGTCAAGTTAAAGAGGCAATATTTTTTTTACAGCGTAGATAGCAAATCATTTCCCAAATAAGAACGAAAAAGGGGGAAAGGGGAACTAAAAAAATAAAAATAAAAAAAGAGGGACTGATGTAAAACGCCTGTCCAAATTCATTATTATAAACATGATAACCAAAAATTTGCTGCTGCGTTGAAATCTATTTCTATTTACTTTCAAAGTAAAGTAGCTCGTTTGTTTTTGCGAATAGAATCAAGTGTAAAATGCTGGGTTATCTTTCAGGAGCAATCACTCTATCAAGCATTGAATTCACCTAACATTTAGCGCCTAAATCGCGAACAAAAATCTGGTGACTCACTCCTTTAAATCATTAATTGTATAAAGATTGATTTACGTTTTTATTTTATTTTTTTTTTAATCGGTCTATGCTCTTTATGGTTTTAACGTTTCTCATTTCAAGATATAAAGTTTCACAATGAGATACGTCATTGATGTTGAAGCAAATTGATATGAGGCTATAGTTCAACTTTATAATATTTTTCAATAATATTCTTTACTTTGAGAAAAAAAGGAAAGATAAATCTTGAAAAGTTTTGTATCAATAGAGTTACTGGTCTTTCTTTCTTCCACGCAAGACCAGTTTATCTCTCTCTCTCTCTCTCTCTCTCTCTCTCTCTCTCTCTCTCTCTCTCTCTCTCTCTCTCTCTCTCTCTCTCTCTCTCTCTCTCTCTCCTTCCCTCTCAATTAAATTTTTAAAAGTTTGATATTGCAAGATTGAAAAATTATATTTTGTTTGATTTACGCCGAAGCTCTTTGGAAAGGTGTTTATAAGTTTTTTTAATATATTCCCTGGTTTTTGTTTTTGTTTTTGTTTTTTTCAAAATTTTCCCTTCCCTCTCATTAACAAGTACATGATTATTATATTGAGAGATTGTTTTAATTTCCCCCCAAGATAAAAAAAAAATCAATCAATAAAAGGAAGATAACTCATACATGCTACAACAAAAGTTAGCTTCCAAATAAAAGGGTTATTTCCCTTATCACATCGCTCGCGCGCCATCTCTCTCTCTCTCTCTCTCTCTCTCTCTCTCTCTCTCTCTCTCTCTCTCTCTCTCTCTCTCTCTCTCTCTCTCTCTCTCTCTCTCTCTCTCTCTCTCTCTCTCTCTCTCTCTCTTCTCTTTCTCTCTCTCTCTCTCGTATGTAAATAACATCTATTTATAAATCTATTTATGTCGATCTATCGATCATTCTCTTCCCTCTCTTTTTATCTCTTTCTCTATCTCTCCTGTTTGTCTACCTATGTATCAAATCTCTCTAGCCACAATTTCGACCCTTGGCCAAAATTTCACATTTATGTTTCACAGAGCTATTTATATATGGGAGGTAAATGGGTTTACAAAATATTATTCTTTGTGATGTTTTGGCCCTATTACTTTCCTTCAAGAATTTTTTTTTTTTAAGTTAAAAACCAAGAATCCTCTTCCGATTCTCATTCGTTAAAACAAGATGAGATAACTTCCGCACTGTCAAGCCTTCGGAAAGATAACTCAGCACAAATCTATCCAAAGAGAAGAGATTGGCCTGCTTTCCAGTGGCAAATTAAAAGAACCCAAGACTATGAATTTAAAAATCAGCACATATACAGGAAACATTTTTAACTTAAAATTATTTATAAGAATGGGGGTTTTGTTGAATATTTCAGTAAAACAATGGGAGTCAACTATTTAATAATAGACTTGATTAGTTGTACCGGGAAACTTCGGAAAAAAAAGAACAGGGTTACTGTATATACATACAGACGGAAGCAATGCAGTTAAAACATTTCGTAACCTAATATTGATAACACATAAATATTACATCGCTTGTGGATCTGTTGCGCAGCATCCAAGAAACTATAACATTATTAACCGCAAAGCAATGTGTGAACAAATATTTTAGCGACCAAAATGTCAGGTTTTCTCTCCCTTAAGTTAACCGACTTCACAACCTCATGCCAGACTTCTATCAGCTCAAAATCCGTTACAAAAGCCATAAAACACCAGTTGACACGACGAAAGATCGCTACATCTTCCTTTCTTAATGTTCATAATCTAGGACTCCAGAATCTAAAATTATAATTTCCTATCTCCTCTGTACCAGCTTGGACTGTTTTCCATGCACTCAAGAAATTACCTCAGTGTGTCTGCTCAGTTTTATTCAAAGAAATATCTCGCTTCCTCTCTCTTTATTTATCTTTCAGCCCATCTCCAATGTATGCATAGATGTAGAAAGTGTTTTGCCTGCAAGGTCAGCTATGATTACTAACAAATAAAATATTTCGAGCCGATTTCTTTTTGTAATGTTTCACAATGTGTGTGTATGTGTGCGTTTTCTCTTTCATTTATTTCCGATTTTTTCTCTGTCCGATAACGCCGTCTAGGTCACTGTCTCTCTTTTTCTCTGTATGTCTGCCTGTCTGTGTATCTGTGTATCTGTCTTTCTGTCAGGCTGTGTGCCTCTCTCTCTCTCTCTCTCTCTCTCTCTCTCTCTCTCTCTCTCTCTCTCTCTCTCTCTCTCTCTCTCTCTCTCTCTCTCTCTCTCTCTCTCTCTCTCTCTCTCTCTCTCTCTCTTTCCCTCTTTCGTTTCTTCTCTTCTTTTTTTTTTCCTTTTCTATCCTCTTTCTCTATTTTCTCTTCCCCCTCCTCCTCTTTTTTATCTTATCTCACCCTCCCCACACACACACACACATCTCTCCTACACATATCTGACTGTAACAATACACCCTTGTTGGTGCAGCACTCTCCTTCTGTCCTGCCTGGTCCTGCCAGTGGGTCCTGCCCAATACCCAAACTGTCAGAATCAGTTACCCTCGTCCCACCTCGTTCCTGACACAGACGCTGCAGTCCTGTTTCTCCCTCACAAAGAGGGTAGAAAAGATCCCCGTGATATCTTTTATGCTAATCTGGCACAGATCTGCATAATACAGCCGTGGAACCCTTGGTAACTTGGTGGCACATAGTTCATACGATTTAACCTCCGCTAGGTATCTCTCCGGTTTTTTTTTTCGGCGATTATTTGATAATAATTATTATCCATGAGAATGGAAAAATTCGTTATACATACGATTTACTATAATACTTATTGCTTTTAATGAATACCGATTTGCAAGTTGTCTTTACAAAAGTTGTTGTAATTTCTGATATTTTTGATGGTCGGGTGTTGAGGTTGGTGGTATTGGTTTTATTTTTTTATTTTTTCGTCTCATAGTGTCTTGTCAACGTGAAATGATCCTACGCCTTTCTCTGAATGTTGAATATTTTTTTTTCAATTTCCCTTCACAAAGAGAGGCGCGGCACGAGCTTCAAGTCTCGAAATCAACATTGGTGGACGACAAAATTCCAATTTACCTCGCATTTCTCTCCCAGGAGTGATGTGTGAACATACCATGGCGATGGGAAGCCTTGGTCCCTAGCGATAACTGAGAATCTTGATACCGTCTCGGGTGACATTTCTCTGCGCCGTAGTGTCCAGCAGCTCAGGCTGTAACCAAGCGATGCCTAGACGACTGGGTGGCCACAATCAAACATGCAGAACCTGATGGAGACAGTATTATCTGGCCAGATCTGTGGACTGCCTCTTACTTCCTGTGTGTTTTTCAGTTTTCTTGTGCTTTCATAAATTGGTATTCGCGACAGTGCCTGCGTCTTCCAGAAGCTTTCTCTATCGCTCTGTGTGTGAGCTTGTCGGTTTGTCTCGTGAACAGACTTTTTCTTCTTGCCCTATAAAATTATCTTCCCCATCCCTCTCATTCACGTCATGCATACCCTCGCGCTTGCTTTATTACTTTGCTCTTAGGAAAGAAGAGGAAGAAGGAGAAAAAGAAGAAGAAGAAGAAGAAGAAGAAGAAGAAGAAGAAGAAGAAGAAGAAGAAGAAGAAGAAGAAGAAGAAGAAGAAGAAGAAGAAGAAGAAGAAGAAGAAAAAAAAAAGAAGAAGAAGAAGAAGAAGAAGAAGAAGAAGAAGAAGAAGAAGAAGAAGAAGAAGAAGAAGAAGAAGAAGAAGAAGAAGAAGAAGAAGACGAAGAAGAATAGAAATAATAATGATAATGATTAGCAGAAGGAGAAAGAGGGGGAGAAGAAATACAAAAAGTATTTGAGAAGAAGGATAAGAGACGAAAAAAAAGGAGAAAATAGAGACAAAAAAGAAGAGTCAGCAGTTTTGAGAGAAAATGTAAAACGGAAAAAGTGATTGAGTGGAATCCAGAAAAACAACCAAATTAATTACCTCGGTAAACCTTGTCTCCAATTTATATTATTCATGCAATTTTTCATTGCTCTTCACCTTGTAAATATCAAAAGACCTATTGGCTTTTTTTATGTTTCGAGTGGAACATCATTCTATCATTCGAAACCTCTGCGTTTTACCTTCTAGATGCCCTCTTCTTTCCCCACAGAAACTGCTGTCACTTCTCAATGTCCTGTGGCAGGGCCACGACAACATCAGCTGTTGCTGTTTTACCCGGTAGAGAAACACGGCATAACGGACACATAGAAACAAATATTCATCTTGTTGTTGTTGTTGTTGTTGTTGTTGTTGTTGTTGTTGTTGTTGTTTTTGTTTTTGTCGTTGTTGCTGTTGTTGTTGTTGCTATTTATGTGATTTCTAAACGATGAGTGTCATTGAGAAAATTTGCTTTACAAGCTTAGAATAGAATTTTTACAATAGCCTGGTTTTAAAGACATTGAATTCATTGTCCCATAAGGTGCTTTCAACAGCTGATAAGAGGGTAATGAAAGAGATAAGTCTACATCAACATCAAGTTGAGCAAACGGAAAACCATGTAGAGGAAAGGATATATATGTATGTATGTATATATATATATATATATATATATATATATATATATATATATATATATATATATATATAAATTATATATTTAGAGAGAGAGAGAGATAGATAGATAGATAGATATAGATATAATCAAAAGAACAAGCACAGTGATAGAATAAGAGATAGAGATACATACATACATACAGAGATCGATAGACAGAGAGAGAGAAAGAGGGAGAGACAGATATACAGTCAGACATTGCGAAGAGGGATTTGGAGTAGGTAAGTGGTAGGGAGGTAGACAGAGAGACAGACGTGTAGCAGACAGCCAGACTCAAAGACAAAGAACAGACAGGCAACAAAAACGTTAATTTCAACCCCCAGTAGAAAATGCAGACGGGTAGAGACAGAAGAAAATGTGTAAATATGAATTTGAGGGAAGAGTCAATATACTGATAAGTAGGATCTCACTAAGACCTCCGTACACAAAATATTAGATTATGTAGGCTGAAGAACACATGAATGCAACGTTTTTAACAAGCACGAATAAATAATCTATGTAAGGACAATACTCAGATATTATTAAACTGATTTTGAAAAAAAAAAAAAAAAAGAATAAAAGATCGCTTACCTGGAATGTAGCGGGACCGGATGGATTCGTACGTATTATCCGTTTCTGCGCCAGAACCGTCGTCTGTGTAGTTGATGGACACATAACTCGCTTCGTCCTCTTCCGGCCGATGGTTGGCAAAATAGCGCACACACAGCGCCATTACAAGGGCCGATCACTCTATCATACTCCAGCTCCTCTTTCACACAAATCCGGGAATTAGGAGTAAATAGTTGTCGCCGTTTAGATACACAATGAATGGGTTGGACAGTTTACATCCGGGCTTTCTCCAGTAAGTAATCAGACTAGGTTGGTGCAGTTTAGGGGACTGTACGAGGCAAACTTTAAAGGTCTTCCGATCTAATCCACCATTAAGAGTTGATTAGTTATCTTGTCCAGCAGTTTTAATTTCTCTGTTTCTCGAATGTTTTAAGTTTGTCCCAAATTTTCTCGCTGGACAGAGATACTGAATACAGGTCGTTATCTTGTAGTGCTTGGTATTGGAAGACCTGTATAAGTACAAGAGATAAAGTTACACGTTCTTAATGATGATTACTGTCTCTCACTTAGGGGATCACATGAAAACTTATTTTAAGTTTATTTCTCGCCAAACCAGGATATAAAATCGAATAAAAAAAAGTTTCATCATGAAGATGAATAAAACTTTTATACAGCTTGTAATCATCTAATGACACATGCAGTCTTTGCTTTATTTCCTAATATACCCTATTGTAGAAGTATTAGCAGTATACATGGTAGTAGTAGTAGTAGTAGTAGTAGTAGTAGTAGTAGTAGTAGTAGTAGTAGTAGTAGTAGTAGTAGTAGTAGTAGTGTTGGTGGTGGTGGTAGTAATAGTAGTAGTAGTAGTAGTAGTAGTAGTAGTAGTAGTAGTAGTAGTAGTAGTAGTAGTAGTTGTAGTAATACGAGTAGTAGTAGTAGTAGTGGTGGTGGTGGTAGTAATAATAGTAGCAATAGTTATAGTGGTAGTAGTAGTAGTAGTAGTAGTAGTAGTAGTAGTAGTAGTAGTAGTAGTAGTACTGCTATTACTACAACTACTTTTAACATTACTTATATTGATAATCTATACCTATATATAATGGAGCTAGGCGGAAAATGAGGAGCATTTAACCGATCATTATTACATTACCCAGGAACGTTAAATTTGGCATAAAGTTGTAATATGCTGTAAAGATTGAAGTGGTAATATTAATTTTCACCAATATAGTATTGGTCGAATATTAAAAGCAAAAATGTGATTTATGAACGGACTTGCGAACTATTTGGTGTTAGAGTAGCTTGGCAGAGATGGCAGGAATGAAACTGAAAGTAATGATAAAATGTAGGCGGCGGCTGATCAAAAATTGTCTGGAATAGATCTAGATCTAGAACTAGATGATATTGTGTAAGATGTAAGTGAACAATGTAAAAATGTTGCTTCGGCATAGATTCTAGATCTAAGGTCTAGATATTTGCAGCAGCTAGATTCAAATCAATATTTAAGATCTACAGCCAGAAAAATATAGAATTTTACTTTTAAGCTTACAGATTTTTTAGAACTTTTATGTATGTTTAAATAACTGCGCGGCTAAGAATCCCAGTAAAGCAGTGCACTTGTATCCACTTAATGCGAAAGTAAAAAGCTTTCTAATAAGCGTTTTAAAGAATCCAAAGGCATATTTGAAAATATAGAATTAATCGATTTTCTTTATTCCAAAAGATTTTAAGTCCTTTATCTAAATTTTGTGTTTAGAATAAAATTATCGAGCGATCTATAATCTAGGGAATGATTGATAAGTGGAGGAATATATCTGGATCATTTAAGTAAAAGGAGAGATATCAAGATCATTTATAAGCTTATTGAATGCACAGGCGTACCTCAGCCCCGGAAAATTGACCCCATGGTCTCATTCGTAGAATGGGATTTCCAGTTTGCAATAAAAAGAAAAATAATAATAATAATAATAATAATAATAATAATAATAATAATAATAATAATAATAATAATAATAATAATAATAATAATAATAATAATAATAGTAATAATAATAATTATAACAATAATAATAATGATAATAATAATAATAATAATAATAATAATAATAATAATAATAATAATAATAATAATAATAATAATAATAATAATAATAATAATAATAATAATAATAATAATAATAATAATAATAATAATAATAATAATAATAATAATAACAATAATAATAATAATAAAAATAACAATAACAATAATAGTAATAGTGTCAAGTGTATAATGAGTAGTATTTGTAACAGTAAAAGTTGTAGTTTATGTGGTACTATAAGCAATAGTAGTAAATGGTAGCTGCTGTTGTAATGCAGTAGCAGAAGTTGAAATTACAGAGGTATTGTTTGCAGCAACTTCTACTAAAATGTAAAAAAAAGAGAATGTGAGGGTGACCCACCGTTATAGAGAAACTAGATGTCGATCATGTAAATTAACTAAATCACACAAGGAAAAACTTATTACACTGAACTGCAAAACAAATCCACGGAAAGAAGTAACTTCTTGTCCTTTCCATTGTCCACAAAGAAATGAGAGGGATCGTGAGTTTTCACAAATTAATAGCCTACATCTTGAAGTGCTCCACCTGAAAACATCACATGTCCCGAGTCAGACTAAAGCAAGCTGTGACACGCTACCCTACCTGGAGCTCCTCAGCAATTTTAAGTTGACGGTTTCTGAGACGCTAAGTACACCCCGGTACAAGGACCATCGTGATAGGCGAACAGGTCATCTTGTCATTGGTAACGGTAAATTGTGGTGCAAAACTTTCAACTGTCTCAAGCACTGTTGAAATCTCAAGAGGTTTGAGTTTAGATAAACCTAACCGGCTGGTCTTTAAATGTAAAGTAAAAAGTTCATTGTGAGGAAAATGATTCGAGGTAAATTGTACATGTTGCTTGTCTTTACTTCCTTTTTCTACTGCACATCTGTCAAGTAGACTCGTCACAAGTATTATTGGTTCATTGAGTTTCGATTTCATAATCATTATGATGATCATCATCTTCATCATCATCATCGTGAAAATATTCTCATGAATAATTATTATGCTAGATTGATTCTATTCTTCTTTTACTTCCCCGCCTCCATCCAAACCATATATTTACACTCGTAAAAAAAATACAGCAAACATCTGAGCCGTTGCTAAAAATCTGATCTCTTAATTGCCTGTGCAGTAATAACCATAATCAACACCAGGAATATTAAACGATTTTTCTCCGCTCATCTCAGAACCACGTATTTTATCAATATTATTACAATTTTTTTATTTTTCTAATCACTTTTTAATTTTTTTTTAAAACCAACGCGACGCTATAATTTTTATAATCTTGAACCGAAGGATGTTTTGTTTAGCCGGGACAAGCCGAAAGCTCCTCCAGAGAAGACGGACGAGTAGCTATCACAACATCTTGATATCTTGTTGACACGATAAAAACCAAAACTGGAGAGATAACGGGACCCAACATGTCGAGGCTTGATTGGTGCAGGTTTTTTAAACTTGTTTGTTGGTCGGTCGCGACTAAGATGACGCCACCGTTACACACATCATACAGGGAGAATTGTTAAATGAGCTTGTTAGGTCGTAATGTATGTTAGCCTGGAGTCATGGCCGGGTTAAACACGACCGTGAATTGTGAGATGTGCTGGATTTGGAACATGACTTTCTTCATCCATGC
Organism: Elysia crispata; assembly: GCA_033675545.1. NCBI lineage: Eukaryota > Metazoa > Mollusca > Gastropoda > Plakobranchidae > Elysia > Elysia crispata. Next base: position 163,174 of record JAWDGP010007026.1, read on the forward strand.
CGGCTCTCAGAGGGGAACTTGTAGAAAACGGAAACAATACAGACGTGCAATTACGTTTTAATCAAAAGAAAAAAAAAACGTTTTGTCTTCAATAAAGTTTTTTTGGGTAACCGCAAAGATACAAAAGCGATTGAACACCAATTAAAAAAAGAGTGTCATCTTTTTAAAACGAGGTTGGTGCAATTATGGCCGAAAAAATTTTGAAAAACTAAAAGAAAAGCCAAAATTAAAATCGGCGTGTTTAATAAAAAAAAGAATACTCTTATGATAAAAGAGGGTCACAGAAGAGAAGAATTGAAGAAGTTCCATTACTGATAAAGAAAACTGTATAATCAAGGTCGCAAGAACCATGGTTAGATCTGGATCTTTAAGGAAAATCTCGAAATGTTTCAAAGATTCATGTCAAGCTTCTCAGATTTGTATTTGAGCAGTAGGGCCTAACAACGAGAGTCATGAGAGAATGAAATTGTGTCCACTTGACGTGGTCAAAGATATTCCAAAAATCGTGAGATGGAAATTTTATTTTTCTATGGTGTATCTGATTTCAACAAGAATTCCTATTCTTGACCAATGGTCTCTGTGGAACTCAGCAAAACAATATAGAGAAAACGCCATCAAGTAATTATTTTTCAAAGTGAATATTTCCAATACTTTCAAAGGGTATGACAATTTTACTTAACACTTCTCCACATCGTTTTGTTCTGTATTCTTATATTTTCTATTCAAAAAAGGGTCTGCATTCCTCAATCTCTCAACTGGTTAAACACGGGAAATCAGCTAAATCTGTACTTTCCTAATCTATTTCAAGATCCTTTTAAACGCCTGAAGGTGCACTGCCTTGCGGGAATTCATGACTGCATTTAATCAACATGATAATGAAACTTTAAAAAAGGATCTAGATCGACGAGGGCAGGCTGATAATTAAATTCCGTTTAATCATAACTTTTTAATTTTTCACAGCATATACATAAACAATACGTCAAACGAAAGCTTAATATCTCAGCTACATACTTAGCACTCTATTTTTCGATGTAGTCACCGTCGCGATCAACACACCGCCTCCAACGTTTCACTAGTTGGCTCACGCCGTCAGCGAAGAATTCAGACGGCTGTCCACGGCACCATCTGCGAACATCTGCGATAACTTCCTCATCATTGTCATAGTGATGGCCCTTCAGGTACTTCTTGAGTTGGGGAAACAAATTAATAATAGTCAGAGGGGGCAAGATCGGGGCTGTATGCAGGGTGAGGTAGGGTCGTAAGTTCCAGCTGCCTTAAGGCGTCCTGAGTTTGGCGACTGGTGTGCGGGCGCGCATTGTCGTGTTGCAGGATTGAGTCCTTATCACGCCGAATACGTCTGAGTCGGAGTTTGAGAGCTCGGAGTGTTGAAATATATCGCTCAGAGTTCACAGTTTGCCCTTGCTCCAGAAATTCCATGTGGACCACTCCCTCCATGTCCCAGAAAACGGTGAACAAGACCTTTCCTTGCAGAGAGCAACAACCTTGAACTTCCTTGGACTTGGAGAAGTTTGTGCCTATACTCCATCGATTGGGCTTTACATTCTGGATCGTAGTGGTGGACCCAGGATTCGTCTCCAGTCACAATGCGTTGCAGAAATGCTTCTCCTTCTGCATTGTAACGCTCTAAGAGTTGAGTACACATGTCCTTTCTCTGCGCTTTCATCTTTACAGTGAGCTGTCTTGGGACCCAACGGGCAGAGACTTTTCGGTAACCCAGTACAGTTGTGGCGATATGGTGCACTCGTTCTTTCGAAATGCCTACTTCATCTGCAATTTCCTTTTGTTTGACCCTTCGATTAGGTCTAATCATGCAGTCAACTTTCTCTCGATGAGCCGTGTCCGATGCGGAAAGGGGCCTACCCGAACGCTTTCGATCACGCAGAATTGTCTCTCTGGGGTCTTCCCCTTTAAAAATTCTCACCCATTTGCGAACTGCACAGTCTGAAATGCACATTTCACCATAAACTGTCTTCATTCTTGCATGAATGTTTGCAGCAGAACATCCCTCAGCTGCCAAAAACTCGATAACAGAGCGCTGTTTGATGAGAAGGTCATTGGAAGTCGCCATTGTCTCATAAACATGGCTACCACATCATGTGTTGCGCGTCATTGCATTATGAGCACGAATGACGTCACACAAACTTGTTGTTATAGTTAATTCTAGAAAAATGGTTCGAGTGTATATGTATGAAATTTTAGGTCGATGTGACGAAAATTGACCTAGTTATTAGCAAACGGAACTTAATTATCAGCCTGCCCTCGTAGATAATTATTACAAAATTAGTTAGTCATAATGGTATCTGAGTAGTACTAGTAGTAGGGGGCATTTGGTAATTGATAAGTTGGTAATAACGAATTGAATTGTGTCTAAAATGAGCTCCAGGTGAAGGCCTCCTATGTAACGCGGGCTACTAAATACAAAGCTATTAAGAGAGCATCTTTTTTCCTTTTTCTTTTTTAATCTTTACCGCTCTAGATAACGTCACCACTGAAGTTCGCTGTTGTGGAAGTGATTTATTGTTCTATACGCGCCAATTTGAGAGAATAATCATAATGACCTTACTGCATTTGAATCACACGAAAACATCGATACAAAAGATGGAAAGTGTCCAAAGAAGCACATTTTTTTTTTAATCTTCTTCACCATCGTCATTATTATCACACCAAATTCTTATGACTTAATGTTGAGCAAACTTGCTTTCGGGTCCACAAAATAATGAACATGTTCTGTTTCTAAATGTGGCGGAAACTTTGCATAAGATTTTTGCTTTATCTTACAAGCTAGAAACGTCGTAACTCCCAGGTCAACAGTGTAACTGTCCTGGGCACCTGGGATTTATGACGCGTCACTGGTCATGCGATTCTACTGTGTCTTGTCTAGGAACCTCAACTGATGGTCTTATGGACAGAGACTGACCCTCCACCTCCACCCCACCACAACCATTGCCTCGGTTTGAAACCCAAAAGTTGACAACTTTCTTTCTTCTCACCTAAAATTAAGTAGTACTCATCAAAACATTGTCTTCTGATCACTCTAAAGTCGAATACATGTATAATTGTAATGTTCTCAGCCTATGGAGGGCCAGGAGGAATAAAACACGGTCCTAGGGTATCCTCTAGCACTAAACAGTTTCTCCCATTCTGACTTTACTTGATACATCGATTTGTCTATTTATGTTTGCATATCGTTCTGTCTGCAGTCTCTTTCTATTTTTCTTTATATATATATAATTATATATTAGTTCTATCTTCCATCAATCTATTTTTTTTAATTAACTGTCAATTTATGTTTCTTTGAAGATTTTATACTATTGCAATGTAACTTTATACTATTTGTATTGATCCCCTACCCTTCCATAAATCCCTCCATCAATATCCTCCCCCCCCCCCAAAAAAAAAAAAAAAAATAAAATCGACCCTTTCCAGTACATACAGTAACTTCAGTAGAAAAAAAAAATAAACACGTTTATTTAATATATTGTGAAAAGGCAATTATTTAAGTTCAAAAAGCTGACAATTATTAAACAACACATAAATGGCCCTTTGTTCATTTAAAAACATCTATTAATCAGTTTAGCTCAATGTAAAAAGGCTCAATTTTATCTTCATGTCCATACTTTAATAAGTCCTTGCGAGGCAGGGGAGGACTGCCCGGGTGAGAGCCTAATCAAACCACTGATTCTAGATCTAGTTCCACTGTAAAACACACTGTAGGGTAGACTTACGGTAAACGTTTTATATCACTTCTATCGAAAGGCAAGGTGTCAAAAAGTCACTATTTTCTACACAAAAAAAATTGAATAAACGAAAATTTAATTAAATTAGATGAAAAATTAGATTGCAAAACAGTAAAATAATAATAATAATAATAATAATAATAATAATAATAATAATAATAATAATAATAATAATAATAATAATAATAATAATAATAATAAGAAGAAGAAGAAGAAGAAGAAGAAGAAGAACAACAACAACAACAACAACAACAACAACAACAACAACAACAACAACAAAATACAACCATATATATATATATATAAAAAAAAAATGTTTCACTCATTTCGCAGCATTCCTTAAAATATTTTAGTTCTGTCACTGCTTCCAACTGATCTTTCCTCCAGCGATTTTCCTACAACTTAGAATTACGGTCAAGTGCGCGTGTGGTAAAACCTAATCTAGGCAGAGTCTGTGAGGCCAACTTTGTATTCGGGCAACACCCTCTTAAATAGCTCCTTTTTTTTCCGCTTGAACGTACGGATTTCGCGTCTTTTGAACTTACGCTTCTTCTCCGTTCGTGGCTGTGAAATTGGTCACACTATAGAATGACCGAGGCCGAAATTATTTAGATCTAGAAAGGTAAAGTCCACGAGGGGCTCTTTGACCGTGGCATCGCGCAGCTATAGAAAGGGCTTGGACTTGGAGCAAATTTGTGCTGTGACAGAGTGGTAGAAATAACATATTTATTTTCTATTAGATTTTAAGAGCTCAGGAGAGTGAAGTGAACAAATGAAATGTGTTAGAGAGAGAGAGAGAGAGAGAGAGAGAGAGAGAGAGAGAGAGAGAGAGAATGCCATGACGCACTGAGGTATTGGGGCGTAGGAAAAGAGAGGGGGTGGGTGTAAGGTCTTTTATTGAAAGTAAAAAAAAAAGTGAGGGGGAGGGGTGATAGTGAAAGAGTGAGAAATAGTAAGTTGTTAGATAAACTCTTGGTAGAATAGAAGAGACATGAAGCTCAAGACAGCTTAGAATATAATAATTATTACAGATCAAAGTTTGTAAGAAATGAGTCAAAAGGCATCTTAGAATGCAACAGATCAATATTTGAAAGCTCTTGATTTAAAGACAGATTTGACTGTCATAGACCAAAGGTTGAAGACAATTAAGTCTCAAGACAGCTTAGACCAAAATTTGAAGACAATTAAGACTCAAGACAGCTTAAACTGTATAAGACCATAGATAGAGATTAAAAATTTTTCCTCTACATATTATTAAAATAAATATGTAAAAAGGATGCTAACAAAAAATGGGAGGTGGGGAATTTGAAATGAGCTTCATACCTCAAGATACTTTCAGGGAAAGAACAGTCACGAAGAGAGGTACGGAGCTGCTTGTAATATAGCGTGAGAATGATAAATAAAATGCTCTACTTTCTTTCGATGCCTCATAAAGGTGGATTAGATTTGAAACTGTAAAAGCTTACAACGAGTACGAAGACAGAGCTTGAAGTAGATTGGGAAAGTACAGAATAAGATTTCCTTCAGTATCTTCTAAGCAAACGCATCTTTAATTGGTCCACCAGCACTAATATAGACGCTTTTAAAGTCGTCACGCATTATTCCTTGTCACATCAGACACGGATTCTAGAATGAGAGGGCGTCAGCTGCCTTACTTTAGGTAGAAGATCCCTGGACTAACACTGAGCGTCTTCTCCAATCAAATTTTGGTGTTGGGTAAGAATCTGGTGCTAAGGTTTATCCCATCCAAGGAGCCCTACCCTTGATTTGACAGACTATATCCAATCTTCATTGAAGCAAAATAACATTATTTTACAAACTAGTGAATAGTCAGATTTGATTAAAATTATATCCTTTTATCTATTTTGTCTTTATATAATTTTCAATCATTTTTTTTCCTCCAACTCATATTGCTCTTTTGACCACTGCTGCAGAGAAGAACGAACTTAACCGATTGGTATTCCTAGTGCTATCAATTTCTCAGCCAAGACCTCTCTCTCTCTCTCTCTCTCTCTCTCTCTCTCTCTCTCTCTCTCTCTCTCTCTCTCTCTCTCTCTCTCTCTCTCTCTCTCTCTTTCTCTCTCTCTGTCTCTCTCTCTGTCTCTGTCTCTCTGTCTCTCTGTGTGTATCTCTCTCTCGTTCACTCTCTCTCTGTCTCTTTCTCTCTGTCTCTCTGTCTGTCTCTCTCTCTCTCTCTCTCTCTCTCTCTCTCTCTCTCTCTCTCTCTCTCTCTCTCTCTCTCTCTCTCTCTCACCATCTCTCTTTGTTCTCTGTTGCCCTTATTGGAAGTCGATGTGACAATGTTCTCCTAGTTAACCAGTCTATATCCGGTATTCTGTCACATTTACTGATCATAAGGAACGAACTGATCTCTCGCGGGTCCCGATAAAACAGCGTGAACACATAACGCACACCCTCGCCAGATGCTCACCTGTGAAGCGAACAGGCCGTAAAATGGTGATAAAAGAGAAATTATCACCGAAAATATCCGTAGCAAAACAATTCTGACTTTCTTTTCTTTTTTTTATTTTTTTCTCTCATCGCCGGAGGCTAAAGCTTGTATGGGAATCTTCATGGTTAAGTTACATCTCACTGGACTCGTCTTCCTATTTCACCCCTGGTGGCAAAAGTACAATACGGGAAGTAAGTCTTTTAATCCACATAACTTGACATTTCAAAATGTAAATTTAATATTCTTCGTGGGATTGTGAATTTTATTTCAGGATCAAAGAAATTTTGTCGGAGAAGAAAAGTAATAAAGGAAAATATTAACTTGAGAGAGAGAGAGAGAGAGAGAGAGAGAGAGAGAGAGAGAGAGAGAGAGAGAGAGAGAGTTGATTTTTTTATACTTGAGAGACAGAAAGATAGAAAGAGAAAAAGAGTTGATTTTTCTATACTAGGGAGGGAGAGAGAGAGAGAGAGAGAGAGAGAGAGAGAGAGAGAGAGAGAGAGAGAGAGAGAGAGAGAGAGAGAGAGAGAGAGAGATGCAATTCATTACGCCCATTACAGAGGAATGTTATCCACAAGCAAAGTAAGAAGGTAAGAACAGGGAGATAAATTTACCGTAACGGATTTGGTAGCGGTGTGTCTTGGGAGGGGTTAATCTTACCAACTGGGTAGGGTGGCACAGATTTCTCTCTCTCTCTCTCTTTTTTTTTTTTTTTGTTAATATTTCTGGTTCATGTAACTCTGTATTCCTTCATTCATGTCCTAAATATACTTTTACTTCTCTTTCTTTTCCTTTAGATCTTTTTTCTCTTCATCCTTTTTTCATCTGTCTCTCTAAGTCCACTGTATGTCGATTTGTTGTCCTTCCCTCAGTGATCAGTTCTTCTTTTGTGTTTAATCCTCTCTCAGGCGAAAATTCAACAGTTCATGATTTTTTGATGTTACGAAAAGTATTTTCTCTTCTCATCAATATCAAAACCTTTTCGCTTTCTGTTTCTCTTTACTGACTCATCTCTTTTCGCCCAGTTTGGTTTTGGTTTTGGTTTTCCGGTGCTTAAAGTTTCTCTGACTCCCTCCCTCCCTCTCTCTCTCTCTCAATCTCTCTTTCTCTCTCTCTCTCTCTCTCTCTCTCTCTCTCTCTCTCTCTTTCTTACTCTCCCTCCCTCTCTCTCTTTCTCTCTCTCTCTCTCTTTCTATCGCTCTCTCTCTCTAATTCTCTCTCTTACTCTCCCTCCCTCCCTCTCTCTTTTTCTATCGCTCTCTCTCTCTCTCTCTCTCTCTCTCTCTCTCTCTCTCTCTCTCTAATTCTCTCTCTTAATCTCCCTCCCTCCACCCTCTCTTCCCCATTTTTTTTCTTTGAAGAGTTTGAAGAACTGTTTCCTAACAGTGAAAAGAGTACCGGAGGTTGGGGTGTTAGAAAGTCCGACCTGATACCGCAGCAATATGAGTCGTGGGTTCCAGTCTCACACCATCTGGAGAACAGTTTGGGGCCTCATCTTTTCAGTTTAACCCTGCCCGATGGAGGCTTTTTTTGTTTTTTTTGTTTTTTTTTTGAATGATTTGAAAAGAAGAAAAAATGACCAAACCCTGAAATCATTTTTTTTTTTTTGTGAACAGCCACTTTTCCTCGGCGTCTTGATTTGTGTAATAATGTGTAGGCTTTTTTTTTTAAAGAAGAAAAGCTTTTTTCTATGAAACTAATTCCACTTAAATTAATTGTATTGCGATTAAGATAACCAAAAAAAAAAAAAAAAAGAAAAAAAAACAACAACTAACGCAGAACATAAACAGGCTACATTTATCAAAATACCACCTGTGTGGTTAAAAAACTTTGTCAGTAAATATAGCCGTAATTACTTTTTCAACTACTTTCTACCTATAGTTTTCATGTTTTCAAGAAAAGCCTCATTGCCAGCCAGACTTATATCTGTTACTCGATGCGGTGGGGCCGTTGATTTAAAAAGTGAGCAAATATTGCATCAATTAATTCCACCACCGTGTTGAACCTAGAAACTAACCTATACGGCGTAACTTAAGTTAAGCAACGCATGGCAAGTAGAGAGAAACTATTTTTAGACTTTTTGACCTCACGTGATCTCAGGATGTTTGACCGAGTCTCAAGATGCAAGTTGTGCTGGTCCTTAAGATGGATGTACTAACCAAACAGAAAAAAAAAGCCGCAGCGGATGCCAATTTATCAAGTGTTTGCTCAAGGGTTTGAGTTTTCTTTCTATTTGACTTTAACTTTTTCTGGCCGAGAAAAAGAGATTTAAAACAAGGCAAAAATAGAAAAGGGCAACCAGTAATGTTGCATAAAAAAAAAACGAACCATTTTACAATAAAGTTTGTCAAAGCTATTTGATTATTGTGTAATGCGTGCGTGTGCTTGACTGAGGCTCTTACTAGAGGAGAAACGTTTTTTAAAAAAGTCAAATATAAAAAGGGCCACGAGCTGCAGAAAAAAAAACAAAAAAACAAACGAGCCATTTGCGGGAAAGTTTGTAAAAGCTTATTTAATTATTATGTTGTGCGTTCATGACTGTGCTTGTATGGAGAATGTTACAGGACAGCTTGAACTGAAATAAGTCTCTCCCTATAAGAAAGTTGGTTATGGACTTATGACATTTTTTTTTCTGAGTTTTGAGTTCGTCTACAGATCTTGCTATTTGATGTCATAATGAGGCCAGTTTTAAAAACTGTCTCAGTTTCCGAACAAAATAAAACAAACACAAAAAAATGGGAATCTTTTTCGAAATTTCTCACTCAACACTGTCATGGAAAGGATTAAAAAATAAATAAGTAAATAAATAAAAATATCTCACCAATCGTCGCCGAAATATGGCTAGTTTAGCTTGAATATTTTGTGATTATGATAATTATTGACCAAAAAAAAATCAACAAAAGCAACCGTTTATAAGAAATCTCACCTATGTTTTTTAATTCATGCTTAATGTAGTAGTCAGGCTATAAGATATGAAAAATAAGACCATCAAGTTGTCCCCCGTTACATAGACCTCTGTCAGATCTTATTGAATAGCTTTTGTTTTGTATTTTTTTCGCCTTCTCTTCTTTTTAACTATTTCTAGATATTCAAATTATATTACCTAAGAAGAAACGACGAAGAATACGTTGCGCAATTGTTTAACTTGCAGCAAAGGACTGAGATTATCGCGTTGTGGACGGGCAAACAATAAGACAAAGAGTAGAGACATAAACCAAAGATCGCCTCTCCAACCAACAGACCCTACATATTTCCGAACACCATGTTTTATAAGGAGACCGATGGGCGTTATGAGGGAATTGGGTAAGGTCTCAACAGCCCTGTCCTGCTCACCTGGAGGAAGTTTAGAATGATGTCTGTTTTTAAAGAGTAATGACTTTTTTTGCTGAAGCTGTTGTCTATTGTAACTGACAAAGATTCGGTGGGTTCTAGCCACTGGGAATAGAATGAAAAAAAAACAAACGGGAATGCAAGTGTTTATTTCCAGATCAAACGGAAAGGACAAAGTTTAGAGTCAAGAGATTATTCAACCTCGGTTTGAGGAAAAAGTTCGTAATAAATGGGATCTTACCCCAATAGATAACTCATTATTTAGACGCAATGATAAAACTGATATAAATCTTCGCCATATCTTCTTCACTAGTACATCGTAGGAAAAAGAACATTAAAAAATGGTAGCTCATCTGCTAAAAGTATACGTATATTCTACAGACTTCCGTATAACTACACATCATGAAAAATCGAATTTGACAGGTGTGAATTTCTACTTGTGCAAGCATAACAAAGCTGTAACACACACACACACACACAGAGTCAATGTTAATTCTTCGACAGAAATAGGTTTTTACATTTTTTGTTCCATACAAAATGGTCGCGCGCTTCCGACTCGCATGACGACACAAATATAAAATAAAAATAATCTATATTTTGTTAAGTGTGTCTCAGTACAGCTTACTGTGTTTACTTCAACCTTGGTTTTAGTTGAAAAAATACCTTGAAAGGTGGTTTACAAGAACCCAGATGCGTTTACGCAAAGATAAAATAGACGTTGTTCAAGTTTTCAATCTTTTCGATTCTTGTGGGAAATAGTAGAAGAGTATAAAGAAAAACAAAGATATAATTTACTGTTCTGCCTGAAGTATTACTTATTAGCTTCCTTTTCTCCTGATCATCAATAACGTTATATGTGTCGGCTCGCAGTTTGTCTTTATTTCAATTTTCCCTTTGTTCCCTTTTCTTCTTCTCTCTCCAATATTTTAAACCGCCACCTTTTCAGTAACTTGTGATTGCTCTTGTTGATATTATTGACAGCAATTTTTGAGTCTTCATTCTTTCTCCTTGTCCTTCTACGCATGTTGATCTTCTTCTTCCCCCTGCTTCTTCTTCTTCTTCTTCTTCTTCTTCTTCTTCTTCTTCTTCTTCTTCTTCTTCTTCTTCTTCTTCTTCTTCTTCTTCTTCTTCTTCTTCTTCTTCTTCTTCTTCTTCTTCTTCTTCTTCTTCTTCTTCTTCTTCTTCTTCTTCTTCTTCTTCTTCTTCTTCTTCTTCTTCTTCTTCTTCTTCTTCTTCTTCTTCTTCTTCTTCTTCTTCTTCTTCTTCTTCTTCTTCTTCTTCTTCTTCTTCTTCTTCTTCTTCTTCTTCTTCTTCTTCTTCTTCGTCTTCTTCTGTTTATCATTCTTTTCTCCAATTTCTTCTTTCTACTACCTCTCTTTATCTCTCTTTAAATCTCCCTTCTCAAACTTGTTCTTACCATTCATTCATTCATACAAAAAGAAACAAAAAAAAAAGGGTGAGGGGAGAGGGGGAAAAAACAAAACCAAATGCTATTTGAAACCATCAAAACATTGTAACCCTATCGTATGTTTTTCTTGTCCTTTTCAAAGCTTACCTCCATGCTCTATCTCCAGCCCATGTTTGAAAGACATAAACAGCGAGTCAATAATAATTATGTTCAGAGCTAGATCTCGGCTGTCGCCAGCAGGACCCTGTCATGATCCGAATGGATTAACCTTGTGTTTTGTGTCAGCCTCAAGCATGTCAATGCATTTCTCCTTCCAGATTTGAACAGCCATGAAGCCAACTTGTGCTGCTGTTGGCTCATTTCTAAAGGTGTATTTTTTTTTCTTCTCTTTTCCTATATCTACCGTCCTTCAAGTTTATTTAAAACTAGCACCGGCGCTTTTTGGTTAAACCCTTCTTGACTATTATGTTCCACGGATTGTACACTTAGCTTCAAAGGAGTGGTTAGACCTACCGAACTTGCTGTAGACAGGCTGTTTGAGTCGGTGCAGATTTTGGACGATATAGAAAATATTTCTATTGTACATTATGAACATGAAACAGGAATGAGTAATTAGGTTTTGTCCCCAGGGGAAACTGCCAGGCAGGTGAAAAATACAAGGTCGACTTTATATTTCACAGGCGCTTCAGGATGAATAACGACCAGTCAAATTCCCCTGCTCTCAGCTAGGCATTATGTGGACGCTGGTTTTGCTTACTGTCTTTGAACTTGAAGTTAATCTGTTCGGTGAAAGTTGGAAACAAGATTTTGAGTCCTGGTAGAGAATTGGTTGTGTAAAGGGAAACGCCGCGCTGTTTTCTTTTATCATGGACTGCAATGTTGATAGGATTTCTCCCTATCCACCATCCACACACACACACCTCTAATTAAATAACCTTGTCATGAAAGTACTAGAAAAAAAAAAAAACCTACGTCAATAAATGGATGGATAGAAGTAAAACAAATGAATGTTTTACTAAATGGAGTTAGATGAGAAATAAAAGAGGCTAAAAATGTATTAATGGAGGCTAGATTAGAAGTAAAACAAGCGAATGATTTAGAAAATGACGATAGATGCTAATAATGAAATTTTGCTCCAGCACATGAAATAACCCCCCCTCTCCCCTCTTCCACCCTCTCCGCAAAAAGTAAGCGGTTCATAAGGTAAGGCACCTATTTTTAACCGACTAATTCCGTCTCTTCTGCTGAACAGTTGGACACGTCTTTACTATGCATCCGCTAAATCAGTATAAATTCATTCTCTTTAGAATATATATAAAAAAAAAAAAAATTAAAGAATTTGATTACCTCGCCCCCCCCCCCATATAAAAAAAAAAGAAAAGAAAAGAGAAAGAAAGAAAGACAGCAACAACAACAACAAAAATCCATCTTATCCTTATAGTTATCCATCTTATCTTTAACCTGTGTAGTTTATATCTTTATTTTGTTGTGTTTTTTTTATCTACAATTCGGCCTAAGCATATCACTGAACAAAAGATTTCATAAATTTGAATCCTTTACTCTTCACACCTGTTCAGTGTTCATGTCCCCCTTTTTCGAAACACTGCAGAGTTTGAAAGTGCAATGGCCTTGGCATTACTTTTGGCTGTCTGACTTGTGGGCCCTACAAGGCTGCTTTAGAGCAGGTTTAAATAGTTATGTTTGGAAAAGTGCTCCTGGATGTATAGAACAAATATACAATGCATTGGGAAGATTTTTAAATATGGTTAACGTAGAGCTTACGTCCTTTTGACCGCAACGTTTGAAGAATGTTTACAATGAATTACTCCTTTTTTCTTCGCTTTATGGTTGCTTTACGAGAGCTTTCCTTAAATACAATGTTCATCGTGAAAGAGTTCTGATTTCTCCATCGATTTTTTCAATCTCTGCCCTTGAAAATTTCTCCTCGAATTATCTTTTCACTCTCTCTCCTTCACTCTCTCACTCTATGTCCTTTTCGTTTCTCCCTCTTTTCTGACAAATTCAATCGCGCCCCCCTCATTTCCCTCCACTTTCAACATATCTACTTCTTTCTGCCCCTGTCTGTCAGTGTCCGCCTGATCATCTTACATTATCTTGCATCTTTGTCAGTGTCCGCCTGATCATCTTACATTATCTTGCATCTTTGTCAGTGTCCGCCTGATCATCTTACATTATCTTGCATCTTTGTCAGTGTCCGCCTGATCATCTTACATTATCTTGCATCTTTGTCAGTGTCCGCCTGATCATCTTACATTATCTTGCATCTTTGTCAGTGTCCGCCTGATCATCTTACATTATCTTGCATCTTTGTCTATCTCTCTCTTACCCTTCCTCTCTTTCGTCCTATTTCTTCCTGTCTTATTTTCCACTCTTGTCCTCGCTCCCTCTTCTCTTACACACTCAAACATCACATCCGCCCCCTTGCTTTCCCAACCCGTCCCACTTTGAACTTATCTATTTTTTTTAATGTCTCTCTCCGTCTGTTTATCTAACATTTTTCGCTGTGTCTCACTACATGCATCTCTGTCTCCGACCCTATCTTTCATTTTCTGTACTTATCTCTTCTTGTCTGACTCTCTGTCTCTTTCTCTGTCTGTATGTCTCTCTCTCTCTCTCTCTCTCTCTCTCTCTCTCTCTCTCTCTCTCTCTCTCTCTCTCTCTCTCTCTCTCTCTCTCTCTCTCTCTCCTTTACCAACAACACTGTCAAAGCATTTGTTTCCTTCACAAATGAAGTTATGAATCAACTTAGCTCTAAATTATGCCAACAACTGAACCTCAACGGACATTCCAGAGCTGTAAAAAACACGTTTCACACGGAACAAAAAATTTTGGAAGGAGTCAGGGCAATGAAAACGCAGTCCAGTAATAACAAATTTAATGATATTGCTACGTCCGGTTCTTCACACAAGCATGGGGGGATCACATATTATCTCATAGATGTAGCTTACAAACGGTTTTATTTTTTTGGGGGGGTATATAAGATTGCCTTATTTACGACATAAATCAAAGATGTACCACAATTTTTCTTAATAAGTCAGAAAAAAAAGGGACGGCGGATAAAAAAGAAAAAGGAAGAAAGGGAGTAGAAGTAAAATAGGAGCGAAAAAAGTGAAGAGGAAGATCGAGCAAGCAGAATAAGAAAGGGCATATAATTATATGCATATATGTATATATATATATATATATATATATATATATATATATATGTGTGTGTGTGTATATCTCTAGTCACTTTTACACATTTAATGTCAAAATCTCAATAATGTCAAAATCCCATAAATATAAAAATCATACAACCTAAGGAGATCTAGATCTAGATTCTTATGGTAATCACCTGCAATGTAAAAATTAAAAAGAACTGAGTCTTTTATAAATAAATAAATAAATAATAATAATAATAATAATAATAATAATAATAATAATAATAATAATAATAATTAGAATAATAATAATAATAATAATTATAATAATAATAATAATTAGAATAATAGAGAGGAGAAGATGAAGTAGAAGATAAAGAAGAAGAAGAAGAAGAAGAAGAAGAAGAAGAAGAAGAAGAAGAAGAAGAAGAAGAAGAAGAAGAAGAAGAAGAAGAAGAAGAAGAAGAAGAAGAAAAAGAAGAAGAAGAAGAAGAAGAAGAAGAAGAAGAAGAAGAAGAAGAAGAGGAGGAGGAGGAGGAGGAAAAGAAGAAGAAGAAGAAGAAGAAGAAGAAGAAGAAGAAGAAGAAGAAGAAGAAGAAGAAGAAGAAGAAGAAGAAGAAGAAGAAGAAGAAGAAGAAGAAGAAGAAGAAGAAGAAGAAGAAGAAGAAGAAGAAGAAGAAGAAGAAGAGGAGGAGGAAAAAAAAGAAGAAGGATGATTATCGTGATAATTATGATGATGAGGATCAGGATGAGGACACATATGCCGATAATAAAAAATGACAATAAAAATAATAGCGACAAGCTAACGCCCCTAAATTTCAATTCTGTTTAATAATACAGAAATCACCTAGAGTCTAGATCTATGTTTTCTAAATATTTCTCCAAGAAGTACTGTACCTTTTTCTCCGATAAACTACAAAACAGAATAGTGAAACACCGCAGAATTACTATCCCGTCAGAATCCAGAGCTAATTAAAACCTACAACCGCATCAGGACAAAGATTAGAGCAACACGAGTCCGTGTGACACAGACAACCGCGGGCTGGTTTTAACCGCTGTAACTCTTCTGTGACGGTACAAATATCTAGGCACGCACAACTCCCGGTCCGAAAATATCCCATTACCAGAATGATCCTCCTCTGGTGCAAGTCACCGGCAGTTAATATAAAATATCACTTAACACAGGTTGAAGAAACCTTGGTTTTTTTGTTTTTTTTTCTACTCGTCTTCTTTCTTCGAGACAAGCGGCGAAAAGACGAGATCTCGTCGAGTGGTGACAAAAGAGGACATGCGAGAGTAGGCAGAGACAAGAGACTGACAGGTGAACGGAGGTGCGAATACAAAAACAGTCTGGATTCGAATACAAAAGTAGAATCGAAATCGTCGCTGGATCGGTTTTTTCTTTTTGTGAAGCTGATTGAAAAGAGAGGAAATATTATTTTTTGGGGAATTTGTTATTACTTCGGTATGTACCTATTTGGCAGGTTAAAAATCATCACCAATTTCATGTAGTACAGAGTTAAACAAAAACTACCCGATAATCGAAGAGATTTAAAGCAACCTTGTAGCGTCATTTGCTGATGTATGTTGTAGAGCTATACACATATCTTGTCCCACTTGAATTATTTTTCTTCTTTTAGTTTGCAGTGTTATCCGTTCCGGTTCTTTTGTTTTATAAAAAAAAAAGCAAAATGTGTTTACTAGGATTAGAAGTTAATGTGTCTACCATTCTTTAAACAACATCGCAAATATAGATTTAAGAAACATCCGTTTATCATCTCTGACCTCAAGCTTTAACTATCATTGTAAGAAAAACACGCATCTTGTCTTCAGACACTGAGTTATCATGAAACCTTCGATGTACAGGTGCAGTTTAATGTCATAATTATAAAGATTGCATGAAAAAAAATTTCTATAAATAATTAATCATACTCTTTTTATTATGAACCAAGACTGGGCAGATTTGAAAAAAAAAAAGTTTTTATTAACCTCCTCTCATCTTTCCTTTGAGTATTTTTTTTCCCTTATGCCTTTCTTTTATTTCTTATGAATGCTTTATATTTAAGGAATATTTACGCACTACAAATTTTATGCTTTGCATTCATGATTTTCTGTTGTATAATTTGTAGATGGTTAACAGTATTATTACCTTCTCTTAGCACGGTCTCTATGACAATCAGTTATTGTTACTTATATAAGTGAGATGAATGAATTTAGATCTAGTTTTGACGTGAAATAAAACAAGTGACTCGTTTTCTTTGTGGTTTTTTTTTCATTTCTTTATTTTTCATTTTCGTTTCTGTTTTTCACAAACAAAGCAAATATCTTTTGTGAATGAGGTTGTATGACTTAAAGCGATTAGGCCTGCTAAACTAACGCAAGTTACCAACGTGTTTTAGGAGACGGCTCGACCTAATTATAATGTCAACTACTACGGTATTTAAGAATCGTGAACCTGAATCGATTCCACATCTCGTGAACTTGATAGAAGGACTGGCAGGCCGACTATTGAGACTAGATTACACCAGGGAACCTCATCTGAGCCACTTTACTCTTCTTACAAGCACCACCAAAAAATAGAATGGGGCGAGAAAGAAAAGTAGCCCCAGAGAAGAGGGGGTAACTAGGAGAAGAAAAGTATAGGTGGGGAGGGGCTGTTTCATGAAAAAAATAGTTGGGGGAGGGGTGGGGGGAAGGAGGGGGGGGAGAGAGAGAGAGAGAAGGAGAAGGCAGCGGGAGAAAAGGGAATACAGATATCCAAACAAACCTCGAGTGGTTTTGCCATGCTTTCCTTGTAAGTGTAAAACAGTACGCCTCGCTCGTCATTCCCCAAAGAACCTAAAACAGAGCCCTGTAATTATCATCTATTTTTGTAGGTTTTTTTCAAGCGCTGGAGATTGGAGTAGATCTAAACATTCTATGGAGTCCAAAGATAGTTAACTGTGAAGTTTTCATAGACCTTTTGTTCTGGTTATTTTTTTTTTTTTTTTTTTGCTTTTTTGAAGTTTTTCCTTGACGAGTGAAAGAAAAAAAGTAGCAAGAGTAGTAATTAGAAGAAGAAGAAGAAGAAGAAGAAGAAGAAGAAGAAGAAGAAGAAGAAGAAGAAGAAGAAGAAGAAGAAGAAGAAGAAGAAGAAGAAGAAGAAGAAGAAGAAGAAGAAGAAGAGAGAGAGAGAGAGAGAGAGAGAGAGAGAGAGAGAGAGAGAGAGAGAGAGATAGAGATAGAGAGAGAGAGAGAGAGAGAGAGAGAGAGAGAGAGAGAGAGAGAGAGAGAGAGAGAGAGAGAGAGAGAGAGAGAGAGAGATAGGGGAAATGAGCGGGAGAGACATTACTTTGCACACGATTTAAAAAAAAAAATTAAAAAAAAATTAAAGGATTACACATGTCGCAAAAAAAAAAAAAATAGAAAAAAAAAAAAAAACGAGACAAAAACGTGTTTCAAAAGAATAAACAAGTCTAGTTCGAAAATTTTCTCAGTAACCTTAACCCAAGCTTACCGACATATTTTTCCTTCCCTTTCTTCATACCTCTACTCGTACCATGGTGTCGTGAAAATAAACCAAACACTGGTTTAGCCGTTCAAGAATTTCCTCAAAACAGAGAAGCAGCACAGGAGGCACGACCGTCACAATACTGAAGAATGTCACGGTTTTACACACTGGCAAACACATTGTTAAAAAATTGTATAGTTTTTGGGAGTTTACAGTTTAGTAATGTCTTAGGAAGTATCTGTATAATTTGGAAACTTTGATTCCGAGGTCAAATTACAGCAGTGAAGTCACAGAGGATAGCTCTGAATTGAAATACTTGTAGAGCGTTTGTCTTGGAAGCTGCAAGGAGTTCATGTCTTGGGCTCGATTGTCTCAATCATCTTTGGAAGAGTTTAGGATCTTATTGATTTGGGTATTTCCATTGCCATTTTTTTTAATTTTTACTTTATGTAATCATACTTGTAAAAATTCAACCGGCCTAGGATACTGAAAATCTCAGAAGTAACTTATGTTGGGTTATGACTTGATCAATTGCTAAAAAACTGTTCGAACAGTTATTTTTTACGGAATTGAATTTCCCATCATGCTTTAATCGAAATTATGAAGAAAACTATTTTAAACTTAAACTTAATGAGAATTGGGGGGCAGTGATGCGCTCATATGGGGCATTTCTATTTACCTACATGGAAACGACATTTAATAATCTTTGTCAGTAAATATGAATTTATAAAACTGCTCTTTACTTCCAAATCCACTTTCATACACACTTCACACAAAGACACACACATAGCTCTCCGAACCTTCAATCGCCCAAAACATAAAACAAGTTGATTGGCGAGTCAAAATAAGTATAATTTGGTAGTCGCACTAATCCATGTACTAACTAGAACTGGACAGCAATTGTCCTTACAAGCCTAAAAACTGTTTCATACAGTGACAGCTGCTATTGTTGTTGTATGTGTCTACTGTATGCTTCAGTGTCGGTCATTGGTTACCTGACAAACTGTCGTAAACGGGAAATAATTGTTTTTGTAGCGCCATTTGTTGATTTTATTATTTATTCAAAATTTATGTTTATATCTTTACCTTTTAAACTTTACATTCGCATAGCATAATAGAAAATATCCTTATATGTTCTAATCTGGAAGCTCGAGCCCTTCTTTAACTTTCACCATGATTTATTTATCATTTGATTAAACAAAAAGTACCCAAGTGTATGTTTGCCAATGTGGGCTGGCCATGCAAATATTAGAGCAACGAGGTGAATAGTCAGGACCTTTAGAAAATTTTTGTTATGAAGAGGAAAAAGAGGAGTTTGTGCTGCAAAATCAATGCCCTAATTCCTTGTTCATTTCTTTAACTTTTGTTTTTTAGTAGTTCAAACTTTCGTTCATTTCATCTTTGTGTAATGATTCTCTTAGTAGTTTTGAATTGTGTTACATCCCTTACGCCTCTTTCAAAGTTCTATACAATGAAACTGAGTTCGGCAAGAAAGGCAGTGCAAACAACAAACTGCTCTGTAACTGTTATAACAGTTCCTCCGACTAAGCATTATCTTTACAGCGGACTTGAATGGCTTTGTTAGAACTCTTCACAGTCTGGAGTTTGTCTTCAATTCAGTTTGTTGCTAGCCATGCTTCAACCTCCGAAATATAACAACAGCAACAGTAACAACAACAACAACAACCCACAACAACAACAACAACAACAACAACAACAACAACAACAAAAACAACAACAAAGTAAAAACAGAACCAAAAGCAAAACAAGAAATACTGTACCGATATTTTGGAGATGTATCAAGTTTCTCATGGAGTATTTTTATTGTGTTATCCTCCTCCTCTCTCTGCTCCTCCTCCTCGTCCTCTTTTCCTGTTTTTTAACTTATTTACCAGCAGTAATTTTCTTTATTTTATTTGATTTACATACTTGAATTATGTCACGAGTCTCTGTATTCTACTCACGGTATTCAGATGGTAGGAGCACATTCAGGTTTCGAGACATTGAGTTGCTCGGCATTCAACATGGTACCTGCAGCTCACACCTTAAGTTTTATTTATCTTTAACATCTGTGTTTGCTTCTCCGTGTTTGGGGTGGAGAAAATCTTTGGTAACTTTGGAATCAGTTTAGCATTGACCTGCTTCAAGGCAAAATACCGCCTACCTACGACGATTGGTGAATGGTGAACTCATGTTGTACCGTTAACGCCCACAGTGCTCTGGCGTCACAGCGTTTACAGCAGTCCCGTCCGACAAACACAGCTTTTCCTGGGAGTTGTGCAAAGCAAACATTTTATTTCTGCAATGCATTATGTTTCAGATTCTCTGAGATGTCATAGTTTAATCACCGTTCATTCCATTCAGACGTGTTCTAACTCTACTTAAATATTCCTAACTCTATAAATTCCATTTTCGGATGTAAGGTCAACTTCAGGTTACATAGATGCTTGTATACACTAGTCAAAAGAAGGTCTAAGAAATCAAACCGCTTGTGTCTTGAATGTTTTGAAAGAAAAAAAAAATTTTGAAAACCAGCTAAACCATCCCGTATGTCTGACATAATTATTTCCATAACAAGGCGTCAGATAACTGAAATGGAAGAGCGATGGTCAGTCAATACTGGACTTTCGAGTTTGAGTCCTGTCTCCATCCATCTACATTTGATAGGAGCCTCAGTTCGGTCTGTGTAACAATACCATTGAGATAAAGATAACATTGAACAATCGTTCTTTACTCAAGGTATGCAGAACCAGATTCTTCCCCTATTATAACACGTCCTGTGCAGCGGCGCTGAGAGATTAGTTTCTGGCCCGAAATTAATGTAATTTAAGTTTCGTCTCGCAAAAAAAAGCCGACATTTACTTGTCCTATTCAGACCTAGTACCTGTACAATAAAACAAACAATACTGCGGTAACAATACATTGAAATATAATGCTTTCTTCGTAAGCAGAGTAGGGCGAATAGGCTGGGACCAAATCTACCTTTTAATCAATCAAAAGATATGCTTCACAAAGAAATAGATTAAGCTTTTATGTAACAGAGCAGACTTCACGCCCACCAGATCAACAAAATAATAGCAACGATAGTATGATACTCAAGCCACTTCTAACATGCGTTAACCCTTGCACATAATTAAACTCTTACTTTGTGGGATGAGAAAGATCACGGTTCAAAACAATTTTTTTTCGTAATTTCTCATAGATAAGTTTGTATGCAGGCTAAAGGAAACGGAAGGGGATTTTGTTGTGTTCCATGTTAAGGGGAGTAACTCTCAATCCTTCATTCCATCCAGCATCCGTGAAATGATAACTTATCCTGATGAAGGTCATACTTGCACTGAAATGTTCAAATGTCCCATTATTCCCATTAGTCTCATTAATATTTCAACCTTTCTCCCCAGCTTAAATGGATTCCAACACACCACACTTCGCTTGTCGAGTGTAAGGCAAGATAGCAATATTAAGCAGCTTAGTTACTACTCCCAAACAATCAATAGTTTATCGAATGGACATATTAATGGCATGGGAGAATACGGTTCTATTAACTGGTTTTATCTGCTCACTGCTTGAGGTGACAGCTGGCATGGCAAGGTTGAGTCGATAAAGTCTGGTCCTTGTTATTCACGATGGTCTTTAGACCCAGACCTGTACTTTCTATTTACATTTTGCATCAGCAGCATTCTCATCGCCTGGTTTTCTCTGTGCAATTATTTCTACTAAGGCGCGGTATGATAAAAAAAACGCGACTGCCTGGCTGTCATACAAATTGCGCTGCGAGGCTGTTGTCCATCAATTGCTGGCCAGTATAGTCTGGTGCAAAGCTTTAGAAATGTTAACAGAGACTCGCAAATGGTCTCATTGATTTGTTATCACCCAAAAATATCCCAGGAAGAGATGATACCAAAATGGCTTGGATACCACTGAGAAAATGAAAATAAAATTCCTACCCTATTCACCCAAGCAATGGCAAGTAGAGATCCTGAAATTTCTGTTTTATCTAAAAGATCTCCATCATTTATTTAACGAAAACATAAAGTTTGCCACAGCTCAAAGAGTTCGGGACATTAACCTGAGGAAGATCTACGGACGGGCAGTCAATCTTAGTGGTCACACCATTCCATACCATGACTGGACAAGGGGAGATATTTGAGATAATTCTCACTACATTGCGATCTCCAGACCTACCCCCCCCCCTCCCCACAAACCGATGTTTTACTACAGCCATACAGATACCCCGCTCTTTCCTTTCATTTTAGATTCAACTATCTTGGTTCAGTGAGGATATGATTGTATTCTTAATAAGAAGGTTTCAAACTTGTATCAGAAGAGGAAAAGAAGCAATGCAAACCTTATCCAAATACGGTGGTGTTTAGAACGACTTTTTTGCACAGATTCCTTGGTCGCATGATGAGTTTTGTTACTCTGAATTTTGTTACAGCATTGAAAAGCGAGCAACCTGCACTGAGGAGACAGTCGAATGATATGTCTGTTGTTAATTAAATTCGGTTCAGCTAAACAGCAGTAAAATTTGGTGACTAGAACAGCTCTTTCATCAGATTCATGATTCCACAACAGATGAATTGGTAGGCTGCTTGCTTGTTTTAAGAATTATAAGAGCTAGAATTTTAGGTGAAAATAGTAAAAACCTTCGCCATGAAACTCCATTTTTAGTGGTGTATTGGTATAAGCTATCTTCTCTTTGAGTGGCAAGGCGATGGGTGCCGAAACATCTATAAATCAATGGTTCTAATCCCACCAATTCAAGCATTTTCGGTCATTTTCACTTAAAAGCCTTACCTTAACTATTGCTGAGCACTACCTACAATAATATTCTAGCTCTCATAATTCTTAATATATTAACCCAGTGGTTTGCCTCCTCTAAATCTAAATTTGAATCTGCTTGCTTGATATAGTCTTCCGAATTTCATTTTGATCTACTTTTTCTGGCGTATGAAACAAAAATAATCTTCATAATCGGAAGGGGAGACACTTTAAGGCGAGACTCCAAACTAACATGTCGTTGTCGTGAGGCTCATATAATAACAAGAGAAGTGCGTGTCAGATTTCAGGTTGGAGCATAAAGCGAAACTGATATGGTTCTGTGGCTAGAGCCACCGATCTGCCAAAATAACTCAGCATTACCTTGGTTTCAGATCTTTCTTTGAGGGTTTCCTTAGTACCTTCAGATAATGGGGAAAGGTGAAGATGTCACTCATTTTAATGACGCTTAATTTCCAACTGGTTGTAAAGGTTTCAGATAAATATCCACAACAGATTTAGACAGATTGGTACTAAATGTAAAATAAGTTGTAATCCTAAAGTATTTCAGGTCATCAATAATAGATTTTCCTTTTCATTTTTTAAAAGCTTTGAAGGATGCAACGGAATAAGAAGACGAACATTTATTGTGTGCTGGGCTTATACTTATAGTGAGGACTGAATGATCAGCAAAGTTAGTTATTCCAAGAGAAGTGTAGGAAGAGAAATGATGGATAACTTGATATAACCTATACACAATTTCCTCTGCTCGATCCTATCTCCTTTGAGATCAGAGCTGATATATTCTATCCACCAGTCAGTATCAAGTAAGACTAAGAACCGTATTCATTTGAAGATGTAAGTTTAGACTGAAAAAAATGGACGTAGCTAGACAATTTTTTTGACTGGACTAGTCGGTATTCTTGGCAGATTTTGGCAGTAGACAAGCTGTGTCAGTAAAAAAGAAGGGAGAGTCTCTAAAATAGGAAACCATGTTGAAATTTTAAGGAAATAACTTTAAAATCTTGAAAATTAAGAAAAAAAAGATAATCTAGATTCATTATTCATTTGTTTATACCTTTAGAGTGGTGGATGAAATGTTTCATTTGCACCCAAACTAAAACTGTAGATCTAAATTATAAAAACACATAAAAGGGCTTGGAAACATCAAATCATCTGCTGGAATGGTTAGTTAAACTATTAAACCATCCCACTATTACTAGAACATATAAGTAAGCATTATTTATTTTTTGCTCGTCTAAAATTTAGATTTAAGTCCAGCCTCGAGTGAGGTGTAACTTTCGCCAAAATTTAGTACTATGAAATTTTTCATGAATAAGTCGTAGGAATAAATTTAATTTTTAGACTTAAACTAGTCAGACTTTTAATCCTAAGCCGTCTCAAGAATACAGCTCTTGAATGTCAAAATAAGGCTAGATATTCATCCAAAGACTTTTTCGTGGT
The DNA here is from genome assembly GCA_033675545.1 of Elysia crispata. Classification (NCBI taxonomy): domain Eukaryota; kingdom Metazoa; phylum Mollusca; class Gastropoda; family Plakobranchidae; genus Elysia; species Elysia crispata. Next base: position 186,992 of record JAWDGP010007026.1, read on the forward strand.
TCGAATAAGAGACCAGCAATTCTTGCACTTGTCAAATGGGCGGACATTTGACCAGTCAATTCTCGCTGGCACTCCAGGCTGATGTTGTCCGATTACAATAAATAGCCTTATACAAAGTTCGAACCCACACCTCTTAATGTATCAAGTAAAACGGTTTAGCGTGTGAACAGTGTTAAGCCTGGCGGCTGACTGTGAGGTTTACAAGTGGTTCCAGTGACCGGATTTGCCCTGCAGCAACATGTACATGATACTATTTTAAGTCATACCGATCACTTTGTCTAACAAAATTTTTGTAAAGAAAACCGCGTTTGAACTTGTTGATGACATCCACAAAAGTGTACCCTGCAATCAACCAATAGATGAACCGAAGACATTCTCCGGACAAGTTAGTTATCTCGTAATACCGGTCGGAGCGTTCTCACGTAATCAGTTTACTGCGCATGACTGACCCCATTGTAGCGGCCTGGTGACCTTATCACAGGGTCTGACGGGATGCCGAGGATAGCCTTCTCTTTATGGACCTCATCTCACCACTGGCTTGCAGCTGATGAGATCTGCTGGGGATTTCTCCTGAGCATTGTTCTCTGTGGGAAAAACAACATTCTAAGCGGGCTCTTCTTCTCCGGTTGTTTTCTCTCTACCTTTGTCAGAGGGATCGGATAAAACCATAGAGACAAGGAAGAATGAGGTTAGAGAAGACAGAGTATCATTGAAGAGGTACAATGAGTGGAGAAAGTTGGGAAAATAAAAGCAAGAATGCTTTGAGAGGACTGTGATGGGAAATTTAGAGGGGGAAAGAGAGTAAGAGGTTTATAGAGAGGAAAAGATATATATATATATATAGAGAGAGAGAGAGGAGAGAGGGAGAGAGAGAGAGAGAGAGAGAGAGAGAGAGAGAGAGAGAGAGAGAGAGAGAGAGAGAGAGAGAGAGAGAGAGAGAGAGAGGTGCAGAAAACAGGACATGCAGATACACAATAATACTAATAGAAAGATCTGTTACAAAGTAATGAAGTGGAGAGAATCAGCAGCATAAATTCAATAAATGTATTTCTTGAACAATGTATCTGAAAGACATCCCGAAACACAAGGAATATCAAATTAACTTTAGTGAAAATCTTTACCTTTATGGAGTTTCAGTCGCGACCTTTTTATTTGGCAGGCAAGTGATTAACAAACCAAACCACAACACGTCATCTTTTTCTGCCTTTAGAAAGTTAAAAACCGCACACGTATTAATTTTCGATTTTAGAAAATTCTGTTTCAAAACAAAGAAATTCAGGACTGAACTTACATCTCTCTGCTATTGAGACAGCACAGCAAAGACCTGGTCCGGTAAGACATTGAGAAGACAGTCTTGAAATAATACATGGAATGATGTGAACAATTTTTTCACCTTTTCTTGTCAGATTCGGAAGCTTGGTGAAAGCAAGAAAAGTTATAAATCAATGTGCCATGTATGCAGAAGCAAGAATAAATAACAACAACAACAACAACAACAACAATAGGAACAAAACAAAAAAAAAGAACAGTTAAGTATAGAACCAAATATTCAGAGGCTAGCAATGAGCAAACTTGGAGAAAAAGGCAATTTAAATATTGAATGTCATAACATTTATTAAGGCATCTGTTTTATATTTTCAGTTTTCTTACAAGATGATTAACATTCTTCTTTGAAGATCAATGACCTTTTCATGCCAGGAATGTTATTGATCTACGCCAAATAGTTTTTCTCTGGCCATACAAACCACATCCTAAATCAAAAAAAAAAAAACAGTAACAAGAACATCAACAAGAACGAGAGGAAGAAGAAGAAGAAGAAGAAGAAGAAGAAGAAGAAGAAGAAGAAGAAGAAGAAGAAGAAGAAGAAGAAGAAGAAGAAGAAGAAGAAGAAGAAGAAGAAGAAGAAGAAGAAGAAGAAGAAGAAGAAGAAGAAGAAGAAGAAGAAGAAGAAGAAGAAGAAGAAGAAGAAAAACAACAACAACAACAACAACAACACTAACAACAACAACAACAAAAATAACCACAAGACCACGACAACAACAGTATAGTAGCAGCAACAACAAGAATAAGTAAATACATGATTCCTCAGGAACAAAAGGTTAAAATTACATTTCGTTGTTCATATCTAACATATTAAGTTCTCTACAGCATGACCTTGACCGATGGGATCCATGAAGGTTTTTACCACAGAAATCTGCATCAGTAACTGACATGGAGGCATCTAAGAGCTCTATTATAGACAAGATTCTCTTTAGGAAAGTAGTTTGTGCGATTAATGGGATTCTCTTCCTTCTAATGGAAGTCTTTTAGCTCTGCTGTCTTGACTTTAAAAAACCCCGAACATACTTTAGAGCTAAGATCATCAGAGATCCAAGTCGCGCTAAAAGATTTAGGATTAAGGAGAATATGCCTCTTGTATTATTTACTCTCTATAATCTTTACTACTTTCTGCTTTCCTCTTTCCTTCCCTCTCTCTCCCTCCCTTTCCTCCTGTCTCTTCCCCGTTCTCCTGCTCTCTTTTATTCTGTCTGTCTCACCCCACACGCTCTCTAGTTTATCTATCTCTCTCTCTCCCTCCCTCCCTCTCTCTCTCCTCCTCCTCTCTCTCTCTCTCTCTCTCTCTCTCTCTCTCTCTCTCTGATTCTGTCTTTCTTTCTCTCAGTCAATAGCAGGTTAGACAGAGATACCTAGATAAGCCTAAGTGACATTACTCTTCTAGATTGTCAGTTTGATAATATGGTCTAATGGTTTTAGCTTAACTTGAGTCTGAAGTTAGCTGGGTCAAATCTCGGTGTGACATCACATTATATTTCACTCTTCTGTAGTTTCAAAGCATCTAACCATCAGCTTTGTATCCGTTGTTACGACATTCTTCTTTTAGAACTGTATCTGATTTTTTCCCGGTTTTTGTCCTTTCTCAAAATCAAGCGATTGTATCTTTCTGTTTCCATTCATCATCAGTGTATTATGACTTGGCGAAAAAATCTTTATAAATCTTTTAGGAACGATAAAGTCAAAAAGGTTTATTTGGTGCTACTTTTATACCCAAAATGGCATTAGCAAAATTGTATATTTTCATGAAAGGCTTTTACACTAAATGCATTTAAATACCTACTAAAATTTCGCCGTCTCAACACAGCCTCTTTCTGGCTTCAAACGCCGATATACTTAATTGTCTCATAGGAACAAACGGAATCCAAATATATTGAAAATATTTAGAGACTTAGAGCAGACTTGCCCGAGTCGGCATCGTTAATTTATTTTGATTAAAGCCCATTGAATGATTTAACATTGACCCAGGATTAAAGCCCACTGGTTCATTGAACATTGACCCTGGATCAAAGCCCATTGATTGCTTTAACATTGACCCTAGTTCAAAGCCCACTGATTGATTCAACATTGACCCAGGATCAAAGCTTATTTGGCCGAACTCCTGTTGTTCTTAGATTGTTTAGAACCACCTCGTATATGACATAGAATTGTGTGTGTCTATCTATTGCCAAGCTATTTGCCTTTTCTAACTCCTGGAAGAGCTGCTCCCAGATCTTGTAAAAATTGGATGCTCCTCTACTTTTGAGTTAGGGGTGCATGCGCGAATCTTTGTAAAGTCTGTCTAAAGATTTCGAAGGTTCAGCCTTGCTCGGGGCGAAAGGTAGCATATCGAATATTCAAACACATCGATATGATTTTCATTTATCCCTTTTTTTTTTTGGAAATACTTACTGAAATTCCACCGCAAAAGTTAGTGACAGAGATTTTCTCGCTTACTCCCGAAAATATTCCTTGAAATATTTCCAAACAGACGTCTAATGGGCAAAGAATATTTCTTTATTATCATTATTTCTATTTCATCTAATGTATAGTTAATCTCAACCCCTTAATTAATTTATGAAAAATTAAGCAGAAAGAAGAAGAAGGCCTTATACCATATCTGCATTACCCTGAAAACATACACACCTACACTTGCTAATAACTTCTGTCTCAATTTCTGCACACCTGCCGGTAACTAGACGCTTTGCCATGATAGGATAAAGAGTCATATCCGTTATTCAAAGTTACATCTAGATTAGATCTGGACCGTGTAACAAAACAAAACTAACCATACAAAATAAACTTACCTATGCTCATCCTCACAAAAAATTTCCCAGGTTATTTGCATAATGTGAAAATTATCAGATTTTGAGGTTTTTTGTTAATTGTGAATGGAGAAGTGCTAGTCCCTATTGCTTTACTAGATTACTAACATCATGGATGCCTAGTTAGGGTACCTTATGCACGCCGGTTCTGTAGATTTGAAGACTAAGATTTCCCATAAAAATAGCCTAAAAGTTCACTGCCCTGCGGGAATTCAAAGCTGCCCTTGTTATTCTAATCTGCGTGATAATGAATGATCCATGAATCAATTCGGATTTACTAAAACTTAGCTGATTATTCTTATTGAGCAGAGTGTATCAACTTATCTCGCGTCGAATTCAATTTTCAAATCCAAACCAGCCAAGATGCAAGGGTACTGGTCCTAATAAAGTCTGAGTTTGGTTTGCGTAAAAACAATGAAGAATACCTCAACAATACTGGACTTAGGACATGTTTATAAACGATTTAAAACCTGCTTCTCTCCTTGAAATGAAAAAAAAGATTCCATATTTCCTGTGACCCACATTCTTCCTCAGTCTTTGTGTGGAGTCTGATAATGAAACCTGCGAGAGGGAAAATCGTGCCTCAACTAAGTATAATTGTAGCAACAAGACCGGGACAAAACTTGACGGAATCAAATCGAAATCTTGGTGAAGTAGCCACAACCCCCATACCAGCACAATCGCCCAATCTCCACAAGTTCTTGTTTAGTTTTTCATTCCTGATGTTCGTGTTGACCATGCATGACTGGTCTAGCTCCGCGAGTAAACCTATCACAGGGAAGTGTTTGGAAACTCCCACACAGTGGAACAGAAAAAGTTGCCTGTTGAGATAAGAAAACTGAGCTCTCTCGCTCTGTCGCTCTGTCTCTCTCAGTCTCTTGGTCTGTCTGTCTGTCTATCTCTATCTATCTGTCTGCCTGCCTGCCTCTCTGTCTGTCTGTCTGTCTGTCTGTCTTTCTCTCTCTCTCTCTCTCTCTCTCTCTCTCTCTCTCTCTCTCTCTCTCTCTCTCTCTCTCTCTCTCTCTCTCTCTCTCTCTCTCTCTCTCTCTCTCTCTCTCTCTCTCTCAGTCTGGCTCCAATGTTTACTCTTTTCTTTCACCACTAGCTTTTCCCTCCTTTTTATTATCTCTCTCTCTCTCTCTCTCTCTCTCTCTCTCTCTCTCTCTCTCTCTCTCTCTCTCTCTCTCTCTCTCTCTCTCCGTCTCTCTTTTTTTTTTCTCGCTCACTCATCCTCCCATCACTTTTCTTTCCCACTATCTTCTCAATACCTCACATTGCTCATATTATCTTCCCTTCCTCTATTTAATCTCCTAACTCGTTCTCTTCCCTTTGTGTTATGATACCCAGACTTAGTTACGACTTGACTTGAGAGTGTTAATCCATAGACACAGTTCTATTTGTCTCTATCGATACAGTTGGTTCAGTTTCTTTAAATCAAAAGCGACCAGAGCTAGCTTGCTTGTGAATAAGGAAAACAATCCCGTCGGCAGCAACGTCACTGTCAGATAACGTAAAGCATTGCTCTAGCGTTCAATTTCGCTCTTTGTTCCAATGATCTAAAAATTTTTATTGCATGACATTATAGGCGATCTTCGTCATCAAACTGAAAACAATAATTATAAATTGTCGTAGTATAAAATTATGATGAAGAATAATAATCAGATTTTTAAATTTATCTTTTTTCCCAGACCAAAGGCGAAACGTAACTATTTACAAAGGACGAATAATGCATGATATAAAAAAAAAATTCATATCGAAGTTAACTAATAGGAAAACGACGAAAAAAGTGGTGTCAAACGTTCCAACCTGACATCCAGCAGACATGTCGAAGCAATCCCCCTTCTCAGAGCTAATCCCCTAAGCACACAATCAAACAGATTTAGAGTTACCCAGTGGATTACGGAGCCGTTGATTTCTGGCGCTCAGGTTGAAGCTGATAGGTTTTAGTAGATTGAGGAGCAGATTAGATTGGATTCTTCTCTGGATGAGACAGATACTTCAGCTCCCCCGCAAAGTATGTATTGAGTGTGTGTGTGTGGCGTAGGGGGTGGGGGGGGGGAAGAGGAGGAGCTTAAGGTGGGAACAGGAAAAAGCTAAGGCTTGCATGAACAAATAGTAAAAGATCAGGGGGCAAAAACTCCAGGTTTTGTATCAATAATGTATCTACATCTGGAATTTTGCTGTATTGAAAACGCTTCTAGAACAAACTTGTTCTTAATAGTCTAATGGACTGAAAGAAGGGAGTTATTCAACAAAACTATTTCTGAAATAATGTTTTCCATTATTTTCAATACTAGCTAACTTCAGAATCTTAATTCACTAACGTCATAAAAAATGTTTTCCTTGAAATTGAAATAAAAGACATATTGGTTATTAAAGTATTTATCAAGAAACACTTAAAAGGGATTATTTTATAAACTTAAACTTAAACTTCATAAGATGAATATTGGCATAAAAACATAAAAGCAAACTTATACAAAAAAGTTATGATAATAATAATAATAATAATAGTAATAATAATAATAATAATAATAATAATAATAATAATAATAATAATAATAATAATAATAATAATAATAATAAAGGAGAAGAAGAAGAAGAAGAAGAAGAAGAAGAAGAAGAAGAAGAAGAAGAAGAAGAAGAAGAAGAAGAAGAAGAAGAAGAAGAAGAAGAAGAAGAAGAAGAAGAAGAAGAAGAAGAAGAAGAATGATAATAATAATAATAATAATAATAATAATAATAATAATAATAATAATAATAATAATAATAATAATAATAATAATAATAATAATAATAATAATAATAATAATAATAATAATAATAATAATAATAATAATAATAATAAAAAAGCAAAGAAGTAAAAAAAAATGAAAATATGAAAGATGCACTTTTGATTCATAATCAATTTTAAAGAAGAAACTAGAAAACTAGCTCCGAATTATTAGAGATAACTTTTAAGAAAAAGAGATACAGAAAGTGACAATATTTATATTTTATATTTGAAAAATGTGTTGGCTTTGGTGCTGTGCAGGTTAAGGCAAGATTTGTAAGTGGATGCGAGATAGTGGGTGGGAGAGGGAGGGGGTGGGATATTCAATGCTTTTTAATCCTTACTGGGATTATTTTTCCGGTGAAGTAAACATTCCACTTAGATTTGATAGAAATTTTAACATGTAGACAGGATGTTTCAGATTCGACAGAGTTGTAAAACCTTTTTAATCAATCATTAGTCAAATAATTAACCAACCAGTCAAACAACTAATTAACCAATTAATAATTCAACCAATCAATCAATCAATCAATCCACCAACGAAGGTTTAAAAACTATTCAATCAACCAATCAATCTATCAATTAACCAGTCAATCAACCAACTAACCAATCAATCATGAAATCAACCAATCAACCACCGATACAATTGGTAATTTAATCAAGGCTTTCCTTTCGATGTCATTGGACCAGGGTTGTCACTGCCCGAATCAGATTAGAGATCAGAAGAACTAGCTGTCAGGTACAACTCACCGCTTTCAAACCAAGAAATTCGAGCGTTTTTAAGGGGATGAGGAGGATTTAAAAGAAGTTTACATTTGCTGTGTAACTATAGGCGTTTATGATGATGTTTTCGTGAAACAGATTGCTTGGTCCCTTTAATAGATCTCTGATAGTGTTCTGCTAGCTACGTCAGAGACAAAGAATTAGAGAAATGCATGTCTTTGATTAAATGAAAAGCACAGCATTGGTTCAAATTTAGAAATGAAAAATGATATTTAAAAAAAAATCGACATTAATCTTTCGCAGGAAAAGAAAAAAGTGTGGGATTCTAATCATTTACCTCAATAATCATTTCTTATCGCTGTGGGTTTCTCTTTTTACCAAAGAGTCACTCAGTTAGCATTATCAATACTTTTACCAATGCTTAAAGACTTAAAAAAACTCGCATAAGATTTCTAGAGGGTTTGTCCTTCGGTTTAAGTGTAAAAACAATCAATTGAGGTATTTTAAAGAGTTGTTCCAGACATAAAAAATACTTTTTTTCTTTAGTTTTCCTGCTATTCTTTCTGTATTTCAGGCGAATTCACCCTTGGGCCATAGGGCATAACCACCAGGTCCGGAAACTTAGAAGTGTTTACCCCAGGCAAGGGGAGACCCCTGTAATTAAGGTGACAGGTCTCTACCCAGATTAAAGTTTCGCCGAAAACCAGAGAGCGTTTGGTAAAGCTTTAGACCACGATCGATGTAAGTAGTTAGAGATTGTTGAATGTCTCCTAAAACTTTCTCACAGATCTCTTATACAGAGATCTCTTTGTAAGTTGTACAAAGAAGAGAACTTATAGCGTGCCGTCTTTTTAAGTCATTTTAAAAGTTATACTTGGGACCAATTTTATCTCAAATTTCTCCAATATATTCTAACCTCGTAGTAATAACAGTAAAGAAATGCGAAGAAGAAAAATATCAATAAATGTCATCATATCAGTAAATGTGTATTCCAAAAGAATGATCATTTCAACTTACAAAGTGTGCGATGAAAATAAATCAGGTTGAACACTAACTTCAGGTGTATGAAAATATAAATGTAACGTACTTAAAAATCTCGACAGAAAAATATCGAAGTGTTATACCTTAGGAGACGATTGACAAAATAAAGTCAATACAAATATTCACTTGAATAGTTACAACATAGCAATTTTTAATTATGACAAAGAAGAAGTTCAGAATATATATCAAATAAACTTGGCAATTTGATGCCATGACACAGATAGGAAGTATAGATGTCAATTTATATTTTAAGTCTGACACATAACGACAGAGCACTGTAGAGTGGCATGGGTATCGATGTATGATCAAGTCTGACACACGACAACAGAGAGCTGTAGAGTATCATGGGTGTTGATGTATGTTATAGTCTGACACACATCAACAGAGCGCTATAGGGTATCAAGGGTATTGATGTATAATCCAAGTCTTCCATAGGACAAAAGAGAGCTGTAGAATAACATGGGTATCGATGCATGATCAAGTCTGACACACGACAACAGAGCACCATAGGGTATCATGAGTACCGATGTATAATCCAAGTCTTCCATAGGACAACAAAATGCTGTAGAATAACATGGGTATCGATGTATGATCAAGTCTGACACACGACAACAGAGCGCCATAGGGTATCATGAATACCGATGTATAATCCAAGTCTTCCATAGGACAACAAAATGCTGTAGAATAACATGGGTATCGATGTATGATCAAGTCTGACACACGACAACAGAGCGCTATAAAATATCATGGGTATCGATGTATGATCAAGTCTGACACTCGACAACACAGCGTTATAGGGTATCATGGGCATCGATGTATGATCAAGTCTGACACTCGACAACACAGCGTTATAGGGTATCATGGGTATCGATGTATGATCAAGTCTGACACACGACAACAGAGCGCTATAAAATATCATGGGTATCGATGTATGATCAAGTCTGACACACGACAACAGAGCGCTGTAGAATAACATGAGTATCGATGTATGCTCCAAGTCTGACACACGACAACAGAGAGCTGTAGAGTATCATCTGTGTTGATGTATGTTTTAGTCTGACACACGACAACACAGCGTTATAGGGTATCACGGGCATCGATGTGTGATCAAGTCTGACACTCGACAACACAGCGTTATAGGGTATCATGGGTATCGATGTATGATCAAGTCTGACACACGACAACAGAGCGCTATAAAATATCATGGGTATCGATGTATGATCAAGTCTGACACACGACAACAGAGCGCTGTAGAATAACATGAGTATCGATGTATGCTCCAAGTCTGACACACGGCAACAGAGAGCTGTAGAATATCATCTGTGTTGATGTATGTTTTAGTCTGACACACGACAACACAGCGTTATAGGGTATCACGGGCATCGATGTGTGATCAAGTCTGACACACGACAACAGAGCGCTATTAAGTATTATGGGTATCGATGTATGATGAAGTCTGAGACACGACATCAAAGCACTGTAGAATAACATGGGTATAGATCTATGTTTAAGTCTAACACACGATAACAGAGCGCTATAGGGTATCATGGGATCGGAAAATGATAAAGTCTGACACACGACACCAGAGCGCTATAGGGTATCACGGGTATCAATGTATGATTAAGTCTGACACACGACACCAGAGCGCTGTAGAATAACATGGGTATCGATATATGCTCCAAGTCTGACACACGACATCAGAGAGCTGTAGAGTATTTTCTGTGTTGATGTATGTTTTAGTCTGACACACGACACCAGAGCGCTATAGGGTATCACGGGTATCAATGTATGATTAAGTCTGACACACGACACCAGAGCGCTGTAGAATAACATGGGTATAAATCTATGTTTAAGTCTGACATACGACAACAGAGCGCTGTAGAATATCATGGGTATCGATATATGCTCCAAGTCTGACACACGACATCAGAGAGCTGTAGAGTATTTTCTGTGTTGATGTATGTTTTAGTCTGACACACGGCACCAGAGCGCTATAGGGTATCACGGGTATCAATGTATGATTAAGTCTGACACACGACACCAGAGCGCTGTAGAATAACATGGGTATAAATCTATGTTTAAGTCTGACACACGACATCAGAGAGCTGTAGAGTATCCTGGCTATAGATGTATGATCAAGTCTGACACACGACATCAGAGCACTGTAGAGTATCCTGGCTATAGATGTATGATCAAGTCTGACACACTGTGTTGATGTATGTTATAGTCTGACACACGACAACAGAGTGCTATAGGGTATCATGGGCATCGATGTATGATCAAGTCTGACACACGACATCAGAGCACTGTAGAGTATCATGGGTATAGATGTATGATCAAGTCTGACACACGACATCAGAGCACTGTAGAGTATCATGGGTATAGATGTATGATCAAGTCTGACACACGACATCAGAGCACTGTAGAGTATCCTGGGTATAGATGTATGATCAAGTCTGACACACGACATCAGAGCACTGTAGAGTATCATGGGTATAGATGTATGTTATAGTCTGACACACGACATCAGAGCACTGTAGAGTATCATGGGTATAGATGTATGATCAAGTCTGACACACGACATCAGAGCACTGTAGAGTATCCTGGGTATAGATGTATGTTATAGTCTGACACACGACATCAGAGCACTGTAGAGTATCCTGGGTATAGATGTATGTTATAGTGTGACACACGACATCAGAGCACTGTAGAGTATCCTGGGTATAGATGTATGTTATAGTCTGACACACGACAACAGAGCACTGTAGAGTATCATCTGTGTTGATCTATGTTTAAGTCTGACACACGACAACAGAGCGCTGTAGAGTATCATGGGCATCGGAAAATGATCTAGTCTGACACACGACAACAGAGCGCTGTAGAGTATCATCTGTGTTGATCTATGTTTAAGTCTGACACACGACAACAGAGCACTGTAGAGTGGCATGGGTATAGATGTATGTTATAGTCTGACACATAACGACAGAGCGCTGTAGAGTATCCTGGGTATAGATGTATGTTATAGTCTGACACACGACAACAGAGCGCTATAGAGTATCATGGGTATAGATGTATGTTATAGTCTGACACACGACAACAGAGCGCTGTAGAGTATCATGGGTATAGATGTATGTTATAGTCTGACACACGACAACAGAGCGCTGTAGAGTATCATCTGTGTTGATCTATGTTTAAGTCTGACACACGACAACAGAGCGCTGTAGAGTATCATGGGCATCGGAAAATGATCTAGTCTGACACACGACAACAGAGCGCTGTAGAGTATCATCTGTGTTGATCTATGTTTAAGTCTGACACACGACAACAGAGCGCTGTAGAGTATCATGGGCATCGGAAAATGATCTAGTCTGACACACGACAACAGAGCGCTATAGGGTATCATGGGCATCGATGTATGATCAAGCCTGACACGCGACAATAGAGCGCTGTAGAATATCATGGGTGTAGATGTATGTTATAGTCGGACACACGACATCAGAGCGCCATGGAGTGTCTTGGATATTGCTGTCTGTTCCTGATTCGGTACATAGTATCAAAGAGCTCTAGATTGATATGAGCTTCTATGTATCATCTAGTAAGAAGAACGAAAAGATACTGAAAATTTTATTTCTAGATGCTCATAAACACCAATGTTTGTTATGAAGATTTAACACCTTTTCTAAATTCCAGACATATGTTTTACATAGAAACGTTTCGATTTTAGGCACTTTATTGCGCCCTTTGTTGGTTTGAACTTGATCAGATATAATTGAAAACATACGTTTTTTATAACACATAAATTTAAATTAGTATAGCTAGGTGGATAAAAAAAAGAGTCTATAAAAATGTCAAGACCACTACTCAATTAATGTTTCATACACAAGACGGCGTCTTCTGTGTTTTACTATTGGTGAGATGGTTAGTACTTTAAACTTTAGATCAAAAGGTCCAAGGTGATAGTCCTATTGAAAACGAAGTTGAGCGTTATACTCCTTTGTAAAAGTATTTTACACCAGTTTTACATTGGTTATTAATGGGTTCCTACAAAACTTGGTGATGTATACTAGAGATAAGTCAAGAGCATGGCAGGGATTTTATTTACTTGTTTACTGCTAACTATATACGTGAAGTGCCCTAATTCTATGAACCTTAAGGCCAAAAAATGAATTTTCACTTTCTTTGTACGCATTCTAGATACTTTTGCTGTTATTTGAACGTCTGCTGAGTTACTCAAGAAACCGAGTCGATGTCAGACTAAATTATCTGTTGCCAGTCCGTCCACCGCCCCTCCTCCCCCCACCACACACACCTCTGCCCTCTGACCATCAACTCTTCCTCT
>JAWDGP010007028.1:0-21717 GCA_033675545.1 Elysia crispata
CCCATCAGGAAATCAAGCTGGTTTTGGTAAATGCACAAGTTAGTCAGACATTAAAACAATATTTTGGAGTAAGAAGTAAGTCAAACACACTTAAACAGACATCAGATAATTGTGTTTGTTTTATAAAGTTGCAAGTTGGTCAGTCATGAGTAAAGCAACATTTTAGAGTCAAAATGGCCTTTTGGAGCACAAAGTAAGTCAAAAATACTTAACACATGAGTAAAGCGACAGTTTTGAGTCAAAACGGCTTTTTGGAGCAAGAAATTAGTAAGACATACTTAAAAATACATTTACGAATCAGACAGGGCTTTGTGAGGCAGCAAGTCAATCTTATATAATCAAACACACATCCTAAAATCACCCTGTATACTCGTGTATGATTTACTTGCAGCCACACAAGGCCAGCTTAGTCTAACTCCCTGGTGTCTCTTTAATCGTTTCTGACGTATTTGCGGCTCCCATAACCATAGTGCGAGTTAGCCTGTAAAAATATGTACTTGATCGTTCTTAGTGATTTAACTTATTAGTCTAGTCTATTCAAGCCAGCGTGTTTTTGTAACATCCACGAGTATAGATGAGGATGGGTCAGTGGCTGAGTGCCCGGTCTTGGCTCGGCCAGACGACGGATGCCGTATCGAGGTGCAGGTTCGATACGTCTTGATTTTACCTGGCGTTCGTCTTATGTGTCGCGGCCTCCAGTTCGATCTAGGTTTAGAGCTACATTGTCTATACTAGAAATGAAAGAGTTCGATCTAGGTTTATAGCAACATTTCCTATACTAGAAATGAAAGAGTGATCCATAAGGATAGTAAACACGAGAAAGAGAAGGAAAAAAAAAAGATAGAGAAAGATGAACAGGGTTCAAAGAATGTTACCATAATTGACAATTTATTTTGTTTTAAGGATCTGTTTTGAGTCTTCAAGTTGACTCCGTTAATCCGTGTACGACCGTTCTTTTTTTCTGAACACAGCAATGCCGCTATAAATGTTAACCCAACTGATGTTAGAAATTTCAATGCAAGTAAAGTGGATTAAAATTCTCAGAAAAAAACCAGCAGAATCGTACCTAAGGTCAGACTGTAAAGGAGGGCAGATAAACCGTAACGTCTTTTAATTTTTGTTTAGAGATTGACTACTGGTTATATATACCAGAATATGTTATATATACGAGAATATGTTATAAATACGAGAATATATAATTATAGATTATTTAAGACTGAACCAGCAGTCGATAGTTTTGTAAAATGCAAATCTAGTTCAATATTTTTAAAAACCTGTTAAAATGTTTTAAATTAACATTAAATTCTATAGCATTGCCTCTTAACTCTTTATTTTAGCCTTACAATGGGTGTTTAGACAAATCTTGGCTTAGATTGCTAAAAAAGTTCTCTTTATCAGCTTTAAAGAAGGACGTTAAAATAGCATTTGTTGAGAAACTTTCCTGGTTTACCTCATCCACGCCAGTCTTCTTGATGTCAGGTCTAATTGCGTGTCACTGATAGAGGGCGCACATTGTGTTATTTTTAATCATCTTGGAAGGGTTGGTGATTGAGGAAGAATGTTTCTGCAGGAATATGAAACTGGTACATGGTGGTTTAGATGGGTAGATAGATTGTCAGAGACAGGAAGAGAGGGGGGGGGGAGGGCGAGAGAAGGTGAAAGAGAGAGAGAGAGAGAGAGAGAGAGAGAGAGAGAGAGAGAGAGAGAGAGAGATTGAGCAAGTGGAGATATATTGGGTAAAGAGTAAGGGAAACAAAGAGCAGCAAAAAGAAATATGAAAGAAAACCAGTACAATTTATGTGGAATTTAATAAAAAAAAACAATCAGAATACGAGAGAGAAAGAGAGAGAGAGAGAGAGAGAGAGAGAGAGAGAGAGAGAGAACGAGACTGTGCAAAGAAGAAAGAGAATGTCATGTGGTGAATAGAGAGACGCTTTTGAGTGAGGGTGAATAGATAATAAAGAGAGAGAGGGCGACATAGATAGAGTAAGAAAAATATAGAAAGAGAGAGAGAGAGGTTTGGAGAGAGAATAACCTACATTGTGATACGTAAAAAAGTAGTTGAGATGAATCTTTAATTTGTGAAGCCACTTCAAACAATAAGCTTTTGTCAATTTTTCTTTAGTTACTAAATTAAGAACGGCTTGAGTTCCGATTAAAAAAATCCAAAGATTTTCGGCATGGCACTCAGAACAAACAAGAATCATTTTTGCTCTTCTTGTTTGGTACCAAATATTATTGGACTAATTACCGTGTTTTCTCAGCAGTATTGCTGGAGTGCAAGGAACTGAATTGCACGTTTGTTTAGAAAAATTATCTGTTAGATTGAAGAGCCAGGCTTGCTGTAATTAGAATGATAAGAATAAACAAAGGAAGTAAAAATTAAAACCACAGAGCACTAGACGTGAGATGGCTTGATGCAGTGGTCTCAGTGTAGCTGACCCAACTTTACAGAAATAACACTGAACTCTCGAGACCATAGCCGCTCTGGTAATCCAGGAAGGTTAAAAGGTACATCCAACTAGGAAACAATAATTGTCTCTCCCAGAATTTTGATTTATTCAGCTGCTGATATCGATTAGGCCCGCCACTGTTTAACTGGACTCTCTACGTTTTTTTTTAATTGTAACTGTTTAAACTGTAGAATTGCCCAGAATCTTTTTTCAAACAAAATTATTTTTATGCGATATCCAGTGAAGAACTAGGATGTCTTTTAAATGTTTACTTTTACGTTAAAAGAAATAAAGTATATTCTTTAAAGCAGTGAAGGAAAAGGGTTTTATCTTGTTCAACCCGACAGTGAAGTTTTATTTTGAAGGCATTTAAACATTATCTGTCCAGCCAGCAATACAAGGTTATCAGTTGAGCTTGATGATTTACACCTAACGGCGAGAAACTTGTGAAATAGATGCTAGTTCTACACTTTGTGGCATCGCCCATGGTTTTCCTGGAGCTGTAAAATACACGAGATCAATGCTGCTTGTGTGATAGATATCAGCTCTAACATTGAAAAGTTGGACCTGCAGCCGAGATGTGTTTGTTTGATGTTTTGGGCCTGAAACTTTTAGTTCTGACTCATACAGTGACAGTGTTTTCAACCAGTGTTTCTAGCGGTGAGTAAAAACCTCTGTGATTTTTTTCTCTAATTTTCATGTCTTTCGTTTCAAAAAAATAAAACGATGATCCAAACCGATTTGATTTTTTAAGTAAAGTGAATCTAGTGAATCGAGGAAGTCAGCTGTTAATCAATTCTATTTTTTATCAATTATCTTGTCTTACACAAACGTAGAAATGTCTAAAATATGTGTTAGAGTTACAAAAGTTAGCTAAACGTTTCTCACACGATACAAAGTCTGACGTTCGAATTAGACAATTTTCTCTTCACAGTTCGGCGAGATTCCCAACTGAGATGGTGGGAGAAAATACACCGTATCGATATTAATTAATCAATATATTTGTGTGAGAAATGGTTTAAATATATACGTGCAAACATCAATGTATTTTAAAGCTAATATATATATATATATATATATATATATATATGATAATATTTATATACTATGAGTGTATGGATATAGAAAAAGCACTTTAAAAAAGTATTAATATTTGCACGTTTTTCTCTTCAGATTCCTCTGTCCGACATAACCCTTTTCCAATCCCAAGCGAGCAATGAACAACACTACTTTCATGAATCTCCTACTACAATACAAACCATCTTTGAGACAAAAAGAACACGAAACGTCATTAACTGTCTGAAAGTGATATTCTCACATGCACAAAGCATGCAAGTGGACTATTTGAGTAATCACATCCCAACCTAATCTTCTTCCTAGCTCTCGCCGGAAATGCAATAAATGTCTGCACTGGCTCTTATTCTTGGATGGATCGTTGCCTAAAAGCACAAATCTCAAACAAAGTTAAACCTGTAAAAATGGCATTCTAGTTTGCTTGTGCTATTTTATCTCAAGCATCGCGGAAAATTTGCTAAAATCAAAATCGATTAATCGACCATTTTAAATAATCATTGGCAAGTAGATTTAAGACCTCCCAGCTAATGATTGCCACGTTCAGGCACTTTTTACAGCGAAGTGAGAGCCTTCTACTATGTTTTAAAAAAGATTTGAGAAGAGATTTGGATAAAATCAAGATTTGAAAAAAACTCTTTTCTTACAGTTAAAATTAAAGGAACGTCCTCGGTATAGATTCGCTTCAACCACGGTAACCTACTAGCACTAATGTTTAATCCCTTAGAAAACAGATGAAACAATGTCAACCGTACCACCTCTCTTTACATTGCACTTTCTCCGAGTCCTACACTATGAACGTTTCTTCTCATGACTCAACTCTGGACTTACTGTTATCCAGGGCAGACATCCTGTAGCAAAGACTGGTTCGGTCCCACCTGCCAGTACCAGTGTCACTGTGCTGGGTCTGCTCCATGTGATAAACACGATGGTTCCTGCAGCTCAGGCTGTCACCAGGACTGGTTTGGACCTGCCTGTCAATATGGTAAGGCAGAGTGAAACAACACATTAACAAATCGAAATGTGGGAGCTTAGAGAAAACGAAATAAAATATGTTTGAAACCGTAAGGTAGCGTGATAGCTTTATGTTGTAACTGAACAAGATATCAACCCCCCACCCCAACCCCCAAATACCCACACACTCACACATACATGAGTAAAGCTAAGGGTCCAGGGTTTGGACATCATAGGCCAGAGTTAGATACCTTGGTGGCACTGGTCAGGTGGTGGTGTTGCTACCTTGTCTCTTGCTGATGTTCATCAAAAGGTTCAGCCTTCGTGCACACAATATTGAATATAATTATTTCTTCGTGCGATAAGAAGATAATTGTGGATAAGAGAAAAAAAAGAAGAGAGTTACAGGTTGAGATTTTATATGTAGATAAGAGAGAGAGAGAGAGAGAGAGAGAGAGAGAGAGAGAGAGAGAGAGAGAGAGAGACAGACAGACAGACAGACAGACAGACAGACAGACAGACAGACAGACAGACAGACAGACAGACAGACAGACAGAGACAGAGAGACAGAGACAGAGAGAGAGAGAGACAAAGACAAAGACAGACAGACAGATAGAGATCGAGAGTCAGTAACATAGTGAGAGAGATAGAGATAGTGAGAGAGGTATAAGGGGGTGCGGGAATAAGAGAAAAAGGGGGGAAAGAAATAATAGCAAAGGGTATTAAGAGTGAAACATAATTATTGTTTCTAAGAAGTATGACTGGTCGAATAATCAATCAGAATTAAAATAATGATTTACATTTTCACACATACAAAGCTCTTAGTTACTTCAACCAATGACAAATGAGATGATTATTAGGCAGCATCAAATTGTAAAGAGTATTTAATGTATGAAGTGATTGTTTGGCCTTTGCTTGCCATAACCTAATTTTATTACATTCATTCTAGCACGGATGGGTTTTACCGTCAATGGAAACTTCAACTCAAGTTGGTTAACAGACAACAATGACACAACCTGTAACAGGGAGAATCTCCGGTCTGTCACTGTCACACTGGACACGGCCATCCCTCTCACCTGGCTCAGAGTTGTGGTCAGTGATGCAGGTACTGGACAAGGTTTACTCTATGATTTGTTACAATTACCGAGGTGGTAGGACTTTCGATTTTCACGTCTGTCTAGCACGGTTACCCTCATTATCAGGTGTCGGTTTTATCAACTTTCTTAAGGGAAAAAATATAAGCTTTCCTGGACGATTGGGTCTACTCGATTACATTTTAAAGAAAACCGAAAAAGCTGTCTAGAAATGAATATAATTATCATAATAATTGAATCAAAACCTAAAAAAAATATCGCCGTGGTTAGAAAACGAAGCAACAGACAGATAAAACTTACTTCTGTTGAATTCACTAGTCCAGCGCTCTTCCAATAAAGACCATAAAGTAACCACGCATTACAAACATGTTGCAGATATTTAATCTGCTCGATATCTGCTCAGAAGACAAACATAACTCTGCATCACGGCTTGGCTATCTCTGAGACGAACAGTATCAGATGCAATGGCTCGGTTTATCGTATAATACGGGCAGAGTGAGCTCACAAATAATCGTGTCTTTGTCCGAACACTAGGAAGTTATGCTACAGTACTATATCGAAAATTCGTTGTGGAAATTATAATTAAGTCAATTCCTTATTTCTAACTGAGGAAATACATGTGTTTACAGTTTGGTGAAGATTTGAAGGGTATTAAAGACATCTACACTGAAACCAGTACTTAGTTTTTGTAATTCATTTAGCTGATATGTGTTTTTGCATTTTTAAATGTATTATTGGTTTAGGATGCAAAAATATTTCTTTGCTGAGTTTGGTTTTTAAGTTTTTGTTTTCTATGCTAGGTACATCTGAATTTTCAAGAATTGCTTTCTCACCTTACTTTTCCACAGTTGACTTCAAAACAGTAGAGATTTCTTACCGAAGTAAAAGCTCGAACACACAATGTCCTGAATCAAATTTTGTCGAGATAAACAAAGTCACAGCGGACTTCTCTTGTCCAACAGAATATCCTGTCACCAACGTGACACTCTCTGGTCTTGGTAATAGCCTCCTCTGTTCTCTGTACATCAATGCAGGTAAGACCTTGACCTGATTCAGGTGAGAACTGTTGTTTCAAATCAAATGAAAACATGAGCGTCTATGTGTGTGAGTCAGTGACACCTCAGCCAGGATAACCTATATCTCACTGGGTGATCAGGCTGGTTTGTTTATTGGTCTGTAACTCTGTACATCTGTAGCGCCGGAGTGGAGAGAGTGTTTTGATATTCTCATTATCCAAACGGTAATGAGCTTTTTTGACCCAGTTTGGATTGTGATCTCTAGTCCTGATCGCTGATGTGAATTTTTCCTAGGTAACTATTTAGTTCTTATGAAGAGAAATAGTGTAATGTTCTATTCTAGAATACAATAGTTGTAGGCGCTAGGCTTTCTCTTCTCTATATGGCACAAATGTTGCATCAAGCAATCATAAGACGAGCGTAAGCAAGACAAACCTAGAGCATTAATAGTTTTGAATACGATTAGATCAATCTTGATATTTAGGAACGTTAATTAATAGAGCGATCTACCAGCAAATAGAAGTTCCTCTAAGTAAGGGAATATATGAAAGTTGGAATCTGGTGTTTAACAATGAAGGTTTTACTGTATAAAAGGCCATAAAGTTACATTACCAAAGTTTAAAAATATTTTGTGAACTTTTTTTTTAATTAAAAAAAAAAACATTTTGGATAGGTAAAAATTGGTTTTTAGTAGAATCGTAAGAACTGTATATTGATGATTGTGATGATCTATATTTTTTGTGACATATGCTGAGTATCGTTTTCTTCTCTTAGCATTACCATAGTGGATAGTCATGAGAAGGAAATTAAAATGTTTCAGAAGAAACGCTTTGAGAGAGACGCTTTTACTTTGGATGTCACTTTCCTCTCACACTCTCCCATCCCTTACCCTTTCTCAAAACTGTTTTTGATATTTTGATTAGTAGCCTGTATTTATTTATGAAAGGTTTAAATCCTAATTCAAAACATTAACGAAATTTATTGTAATCTAAAATTTTTAAGACAGTCCAGTCTTATATTGCAGGGGTCAAATAGGAAATTCGTAGTTGGAACACTGACAATAATACTTTCGGGTTCAAGAGGGGCTTTATGGTGGTATACCTAGGATGCGCCTATTTTTGCTTTTAAATACGAGGTTCATAGTAAGGAAAGTTGTGATATTAAAATTTTCGGTATCAAATAGGAGGTTTATTTTCGAAAGGATGGAATCTTGCAAGTTGCTGTATGATGTGATTCTATTTTTTTTCAATATCAATCACCTGTACAAATAAATGAAAATTTGGGACACAAAGTTGCTATTTTTACAATAAAAATTGTTTTATAACAAAAATTTTAATTCAAATTTCTTCCTCAATTGATCTGTACCAGAGCATGCTATTCTCTAGGGCTAGAGTTGTAACCAGATTTACCTTTTTCTAGGGCGGAACGTGGCGCTCAAACAGCCAGCGGAGCAGTCTTCATTGTACGAAGATAAGGCTAACAAGGACGCATTTGTCGCCCAAAACGCTGTAGATGGAGAGATTCCCAAGAATTCCAAGGCTTCTCGCCAGTTAACCTGTACTCATACAAAATCCGAAAAGAGATCTTGGTGGCAAGTTAGCTTCACAAATCATGTGGAAATAACTAGATTCGTCATTGAAAACAGACGAGGTGAGTAGCAGCCACCTTTAACTTAGATAATTTTCATAAATTATTTCACTTGAATATGGTGTTTGAAATATATGTCCCTATCCATTTAACGTTTTTAAAAAGATAACAGTGTACACAAAAAAAATAAGTCTCTATTTTCATGAACAGAAAAAAAACCACTTGGTTTTAGTAGATCCTAGGAACGCTACATGACAATGTCACCACGTCCCTCCCTCATCCTTGGTTGTGTCGGTGGTGACACACAGGGATGGAGAAAGGCAAACCCAGCCACAGAAGATGGTTATATTGCCTGATAACAAGTCGGTGTGACTGTTACCTAAAACTATTTTCGGTTTAGAGTACATACATGATGTTCAAACAAACCTGGACAGGCGTTAAAAGATTCACCTGTTATGCTATTGTTTCTTAGTTTCTTACAATAAATTGATTATTCATTTCATACAAATATTTAAAGAGTTATGGTAATGCATCGCATGAAATGTGTAGTGTTGAGTACATTCTAGCAAGGATCTAGTACTTTAGCAGTCTCTGGTAACGATTAGTCCTGATTCAGTAAAACCTGTGTGACCAAAATACTTTTTGTTTCGCAAGGGCCATTTATTTTTTTGAAAAAAAGTGTCGGTTAAGATACATGCTGAAGGATTTTACAATCGTGTTCTTTCAATGAACAATCTTAGTTTTAGAAAAGAAATCAAAAGAAAAGGCTTGTGAATTCTGTGCGTTTATTCCTAAATCCGAGAGTCCAAAACTCGTAAAAATGAAACCCGTGTGTTGACACATTCAGGAGTTCACCGATTAAAACAAACATTACTTAATTCAACTGCTCGTTCGTCGTAATATTTTGTTTATTACCAGCGTGTGTTTGGGTGAGGCTTATCATTGAAGTTCATTAGAACATCCGAGGTATTAACAGACTCGTAATGCACACCACTCAACATTGGTTTTCAACATTGGAGAGTTTAGAACTAGTTACAGCGAAATCCTCATTGTATTCTCAAACAGTAACGAAATGTTAAGAAATATCGAAATACCTAAACAGGTGTTTACATAATCGATGCTCTTGGGAGAACAAAAATAAGTAAAAATAAAAACAATTTTAACAGCATACCTCACGAAAAAGATGTTTGTTAGTGATTGAAAACTAAAAAAAAAATCCAAGGCGGTCGTGCCTCATTTTTTTTTCAATAACACTCTCATAATCCGTTACAATGATGCCATTCTTTCCTGCCGATACAGTTTACTTGAAAGGTAAATGACTTATATGTTCCAAGGTGTCACATCTGTATAGTCCTAGGTAGTATTTGTTTTCACATGAAATCTTACATGATAAGCTTCAGCGAAACATAATTATTGTTGTTTGAACATCGAAAAGTGTATATTTCACCCATTTTGATAAAATTATGCATGCATTTTTTGCTACTCACTACTCTCAACAAACTATTCAAACTCCGCAAAACTATTTGAAAAAAGTGTGCTTGATTACTACCGATTTTGTTCAAACGCTATATAATATAAATAGTTTTACTTACAGCTCAAAACTCTTCATAAGAAAGAAAGTTTGTACAACTGAGCGACGTGCACAGTCAGCCAATTAGCCCACTAGATCTACATGATTTAGCCTTTCTATAGAGACTAGAAATAAAAATTGTTTGAAACAAGAACAGTTAAGTGTTGTCTTGGGAAATACTCTCGTCCCCTAATATTGTGCTGCACATGTCCATCGGTAGTAAAATTAGTAAACAGACATTTGATACAGTAAGCTGCTACATAATAAAAAAGAAGAAGAAGAAGAAGAATAAGAAAGAGCAGAAGAAGAAGAAGAAGAAGAAGAACAAGAAGAAGAAGAACAAGAAGAACAAGAAGAACAAGAAGAAGAAGAAGAAGAAGAAAAAGAAGAACAAGAAGAACAAGAAGAACAAGAAGAACAAGGAGAACAAGAAGAACAAGAAGAACAAGAAGAACAAGAACAAGAAGAACAAGAAGAAGAAGAAGAAGAAGAAAAAGAAGAAGAAGAAGAAAAAGAAGAAGAAGAAGAAGGAGAAGGAGAAGGAGAAGGAGAAGAATAAGAAGAAGATTATTATCATTATTAATGAAAATAGTATTTTATTATATTTTATTATTGATGCTAATATTATTCACATTTTTTAATTGTTTTTGTCATTATACATTTTTAAAAACAGTATTTTCTACATTACTATGATAGTTTTTTTTTTTTTATTTTCTTTGTTTTTCTTTTATTGAATGCTATTTTTTATATATGAAAAGGAATGTGACATTTTTTGAAACATACAATTGTGTTGTATGTGAACGAATACAGTCTTAAGGTGAGGTGAGAATACTTGAAGAAATAAAATTGATATGCTTTTTGTATTTTTCGCAGATTGTTGTAAATGGCGTCTGAATAATTTTTCATTGACCGTCTTCCCGCCAAACGGTTCTTATCCCTCAAGGTCGTTCAGAGATCCAGGTAGAAACCAAATCACATACACCATAGTACCCTCTCCCAGGATCAGCTTCCCGGTGAAACATGTCAATATCACTGAAGGCTTCAACAAAGAAAGAATTTTAACACTCTGTGAGGTCTTTATATTTGGTGGTAAGTTGAACGTATTCTTGACCAGATTATAGAAACATATAGATGTTTAATTTTTTCAAACATGGACATTGCTTATCAAAATCATATGAAAGTTGTCAAACAAATAATTATATTAAGATAGCATCACCATGTTTCTCTTATTTTCTAAACCTCTCATTCTCTCCCCGTCTCTAATTGTTCTTCTCAATCTTCCCTCCCTCTCTCTCTCTCTCTCTCTCTCTCTCTCTCTCTCTCTCTCTCTCTCTCTCTCTCTCTCTCTCTCTCTCTCTCTCTCTCTCTCTCTCTCTCTTTGTCTCTCTCTCTAAATCTGCTGCTTTCTCCCTCTTCTTCCTATAAATATCACGCTCTCTGTGTCTTTGTTATAATAATAATTCTATCAATACTCACATAGATGGTAATAGTCTTGGGTTAACATGTAAGGCATTATATGTTATCTATCCTGAAATAGAAACTGTAAGAGCCTCTCACAATATTCAATCAATCAAGTGCCTGGCTCTTCAGCATAGACCACCATAACCTTCCACGCATCTCGCATCCTCTTCGCTTTAAGTGCATCTGTCTCTCGTCTTATATTGTGCCAATTTAGCCAATTTGTTAGTCCATCTAGCATCTTGTATCACCTTTTTTTCCCGCTGCGTTTTTCTCTGTTCGTCACATGTAGGGAGGAATGCTTGCTCGATATTTATATATTGGATTTATGAGTTCTCGTGTTGTGTGAGCGACTCGTAACACTGCTTTGCTTGATTTCAATGACATTCGTATCATTCTCCTTGGAACCACATTAATGTTGTCTCTTGATTTTTTAAGCTATTTTGAAATCGTCCAGGCCTTTTATGTTACACCAAAATGTGTTCAGTATATTACTCCAGGGCGCTTTTTCCTCTGTGTATAAAAATGTAATTTCCCACAACTCGCAATGATGTTGTGTGTTCCAAGAGTATGATTTTGATCTTTCGTAGATCTTTTCATCTATCTTAAACTGTGTTAGTTGTGTGATTACCTTATTATATTGCAGTATCACGCAATTTGTTGGTACAGTGGGCGAAGTATAGGTAGGTCTCTTTTTGTACTTCCAATTCTCGTTAAATTGCAGTTCGAAGGACTGCATTTGTTGCACCTTTCCCTCCACAAATCCATCCTGTTCCTTTGCTATTTCTGGTCACATTTTGTATCTGACTCGCATCATGATGATTCATAAAAATAATTTTGTATTATGAGTCATCAGACTGAATGGCCTATGTATCTCACGCTCAGCTGTCTCTGGTTTCTATAATTATAGCTTTGGCAATGTCTGATAGAATCTGACCTGGGTCATAGAATTCGTTAACAAATTAAAGTATTTTTATAAGCTCTGTAGTCTCCAAGTGTTTCTAAAAGCTCTTTTGATATACTGTCTGGGTCTGTTGCTTTGCCCGATTTTTTTTCTTATTGCTGTCCGCTATCTTTGCGTCAATTTATTGTGCATTGAAATTTACCTTTATAGCTACAGTGCTGATACTATGCTGTTATGTTCAAACGTTGCAGCATAAACTGAGTCTTTGTCTTTTACCTGGTTTGCCATTAGTCATACCTTGTCATCTGCCTAGCACTCATTTACCACATGCTTTGCATGGGTTCATGGTAACCGTAGTATTTGATAGGGGGTGGCGCCGTGGGTTCACGGTAACCGTAGTATATGATAGGGACTGGCGCCGTTGGTTCATGGTAACCGTAGTATGTGATAGGGGGTGGCGCCGTGGGTTCACGGTAACCGTAGTATGTGATAGGGACTGGCGCCGTTGGTTCATGGTAACCGTAGTATGTGATAGGGGGTGGCGCCGTGGGTTCATGGTAACCGTAGTATGTGATAGGGGCTGGCGCCGTGGGTTCATGGTAACCGTAGTATGTGATAGGGGGTGGGCTGTGGGTTCATGATAACCGTAGTATGTGATAGGGGATGGCACCGTGGGTTCATGGTAACCGCAGTATGTGATAGGGGCTGGCGCCGTGGGTTCATGGTAACCGTAGTATGTGATAGGGGGTGGCGCCGTGGGTTCATGGTAACCGTAGTATGTGATAGGGGGTGGCGCCGTGGGTTCATGGTAACCGTAGTATGTGATAGGGGCTGGCGCCGTGGGTTCATGGTAACCGTAGTATGTGATAGGGGCTGGCGCCGTGGGTTCATGGTAACCGTAGTATGTTATAGAGGGTGGTACCGTGGGTTCATGGTAACCGTAGTATGTGATAGGGGCTGGCGCCGTGGGTTCATGGTAACCGTAGTATGTGATAGGGGGTGGCGCCGTGGGTTCATGGTAACCGTAGTATGTGATAGGGGCTGGCGCCGTGGGTTCATGGTAACCGTAGTATGTGATAGGGGGTGGCGCCGTGGGTTCATGGTAACCGTAGTATGTGATAGGGGGTGGTGCCGTGGGTTCATGGTAACCGTAGTATGTGATAGGGGCTGGCGCCGTGGGTTCATGGTAACCGTAGTATGTGATAGGGGCTGGCGCCGTGGGTTCATGGTAACCGTAGTATGTGATAGGGGCTGGCGCCGTGGGTTCATGGTAACCGTAGTATGTGATAGGGGGTGGCGCCGTGGGTTCATGGTAACCGTAGTATGTGATAGGGGCTGGCGCCGTGGGTTCATGGTAACCGCAGTATGTGATAGGGGCTGGCGCCGTGGGTTCATGGTAACCGCAGTATGTGATTGGGGGTGGCGCCGTGGGTTCATGGTAACCGCAGTATGTGATAGGGGCTGGCGCCGTGGGTTCATGGTAACCGCAGTATGTGATAGGGGCTGGCGCCGTGGGTTCATAGTAACCGTAGTATATGATAGGGGGTGTGATGTGATAGGGATGGCGCCGTGGGTTCATTGTAACCGTAGTATGTGATAGGGGCTGGCGCCGTGGGTTCATGGAAACCGCAGTATGTGATATGGGCTGGCGCTGTGGGTTCATGGTAACCGTAGTTTGTGATATGGGCTGGCGCTGTGGGTTCATGGTAACCGCAGTATGTGATAGGGGCTGGCGCCGTGGGTTTATGGTAACCGGAGTATGTGATAGGGGCTGGCGCCGTGGGTTCATGGTAACTGTAGTATGTGATAGGGGGTGGCGCCGTGGGTTTATGTTAACCGAAGTATGTGATAGGGGCTGGCGCCGTGGGTTTATGGTAACCGCAGTATGTGATAGGGGCTGGCGCCGTGGGTTCATGGTAACCGCAGTATGTGATAGGGGGTGGAGCCGTGGGTTCATGGTAACCGTAGTATGTGATAGGGGGTGGTGCCGTGGGTTCATGGTAACCGTAGTATGTGATAGGAAGTGGTGCCGTGGGTTCATGGTAACCGTGGTATGTAATAGAGGGGTGGCGCCGTGGGTTCATGGTAACCGTGGTATATGATAGGGGCTGGCGCCGTGGGTTCTTGGTAACCGGAGTATGTTATAGGGTGTATGAGGGGCTGGCGCCGTGGGTTCATGGTAACCGCAGTATGTTGATAGGGGGGTGGCGCCGTTGGTTCTTTGTAACCGTAGTATGTGATAGGGGCTGGCGCCGTGGGTTCATGGTAACCGTAGTATGTGATAGGGGGTGGTGCCGTGGGTTCATGGTAACCGTAGTATGTGATAGGAAGTGGTGCCGTGGGTTCATGGTAACCGTAGTATGTAATAGAGGAGGGGCGCCGTGGGTTCATGGTAACCGTAGTATATGATAGGGGCTGGCGCCGTGGGTTCATGGTAACCGCAGTATGTGATAGGGGGTGGCGCCGTGGGTTCTTTGTAACCGTAGTATGTGATAGGGGTTGGCGCCTTGGGTTCTTTGTAACCGTAGTATGTGATAAAGAGTGGCGCCGTGGGTTCATGGTAACCGCAGTATGTGATAGGGGGTGGCGCCGTGGGTTCTTTGTAACCGTGATAGGGGCTGGCGCCTTGGGTTCTTTGTAACCACAGTATGTGATAGGGGGTGGTGCCGTTGGTTCATGGTAACCGCAGTATGTGATAGGGGCTGGCCCCGTGGGTTCATGGTAACCGTGGTATGTGATAGGGGCTGGCGCCGTGGGTTCATGGTAACCGTAGTATGATGTGATAGGGGCTGGCGCCGTGGGTACTCGGTTTTGCCAATGGAGTGCCTTACTTTCCCATCACAACACTCAGGCTGACATTGTTGATTACAGACAAAATTTATTTGTCTGTAGTATATCTAACCTGCACGATCAATCTTTTATATTCTAGTTCCAGTTTAAAAACATCAATGACCGACTAAAATGTACAAGCATATAAGTAATAGTGTCTTTCTTCCTGTCTATCTATGTCTTTCTGTTTCTTTCTGTGTCTTTCTTCCTGTCTATCTATGTCTCTCTGTTTCTTTCTGTGTCTTTCTTCCTGTCTATCTATGTCTCTCTGTTTCTTTCTGTGTCTTTCTTCCTGTCCATCTATGTCTCTCTGTTTCTTTCTGTGTCTTTCTTCCTGTCTTTCTAGGTATCTCTTTTCTTTCTGTGTCTTTCTTCCTGTCTATCTATGTCTTTCTGTTTCTTTCTGTGTCTTTCTTCCTCTCTATCTATGTCTTTCTGTTTCTCTCTGTTTCTTTCTGTGTATTTCTTTTTGTCCATCTGTGTCTCTCTGTTTCTTTCTGTGTATTTCTTTTTGTCCATCTGTGTCTCTCTGTTTCTTTCTGTGTATTTCTTTTTGTCCATCTGTGTCTCTCTGTTTCTTTCTGTGTATTTCTTTTTGTCCATCTGTGTCTTTCTGTTTTTTTCTGTGTCTTTCTTCCTGTCTATCTAGGTCTGTCTGTTTCTTTCCCTGTTTTTCTTCCTGTCTGTCTGTGTGTCTCTGTTTCTGTCGTTGTCTTTATATCTGTCTAATTGCCTGTATTTTTCTGTGTCTTTTTTCTTTCTTTCTTTCTCTCCTTTTCGGATTTCGAAACTATAAGAATTTTTCTACTTGTTTGGAATATGTTTGTTTTCTCTTTATATCTTATGTTTTGTTTACCGTTAACTTTTTCCATTAATAAGCATCTAGGGAAACGCAAATATGTTAAGGAAGATAATTAATATAGAATAAAAAAGAAATATTTTTCGATTTACATTCCGTGTAAAGTAATATCCATGTATGCTAATCCGTTAAACAAAATCGTCTAGATTATTGATTTGGTTCTACTTTTCTTATAAAAATATCAGTGATTTAATACCAACTTGCTTGCTGCGCGGGCTAAGAATGACTCTTGTGATGTGTATTTGTATATTGGCACTCACTGCATGCTACTTTCATACTATTTGAAAGATTAACTTTGATGAGAAATCATTACATGTAATCAGCTCCTATACAACGTTACATAGAAAGTTTTTCAACTCACCTTACTTAAACTTGTCTGACCGCCAGAGATCCAGTGTCCAGCGAATCGATATGGACTAAGGTGTGAGCGGCAGTGTTACTGTGTCAACCAGACCAGCTGTTTTGTCCACAGTGGAGGTTGTCCGTCTGGCTGTGCCCCTGGCTACACTGGACTGGAATGTAGTGAAGGTTAGACATGATGCTTTAGGAGAATGAGCAAATGGAGAGGCGCAGTGGTTATCACACCCCTGTGCCCATTTTTTCCAATCCAAGATATAACTTTAAATGTAATAAAACAAGATCATGACTTAATTGTAAACAAAGAAAATTCTATACTTTGACACTGTACACTTAAATAAATTATGCGACTGAGGGGGTAAAATCGTTTTTTCACAAGCAATCCAAGGATATTCATTTTCAAAATTTTCAAATTCATTTCGTTCTGGACAACTTAACGACTGGTATGTTTTACAGAGTTCAACCCAAACATTTACCAACGTGTGTTATCAACATCACTCAGATCTCTGTCCAACTCTCCTATGGTAGCGCTTCAGAAAAAAATGCCTTTATTATCTGGTCATCTGACCAAATACTTCTTGAAATAGCTATGTCTGACTTGACAAGAGTAAAGGTTTAACCATTGACAAAATTAATGGTAGGTGCTTGATGGAAATATTTATAGAACAAACTATTGAGCTCGATTCATTTTATCAATTGGGAAAATGTAGTTATTAGATTATAATATATTTGCTTAGAGGTGCTGTAGCAAGACTATGAAAAAACAGACATCAAAAAGAAGCTTTGAAAACCTAACTTAAGAGTACTACAGAATCAAAAAATAAAGTAAACAGCCTAGTATATACTTTTATTATATTTATCAAAAGATTGGCGACCTCTGTGTAACAAAGCTCGTGCTCCCAACATTATATGATATTTGTACTCATTTCTTTCCTCATAAAAATATCAGTACGGCTGTGGGTCAATTGGAGGATCCAAAATTAGAGATTCATTCTTTCTTTAGGTTTGTTTTATAGTCTGGAAAGCTTTTTATAGTGAACTAAGAAGCTGAAACTGTTTCAAATGTTATTTTTCTTTTAAGTGATAAAATCTACATAAATAGAAATATATCGGTTAAAGAGTTTAAAAGTATTGTTGGTCTTAGTCACACATTGTAGAATAAAATTTAAATGCTTAACTAAACTCTTGGGCACATGTATGATTATATATAAGTTTAAGGATCCGTAGTATATATGGGTGAAAGAAGGAAATAAAAAGAATTTGAAGGGTAGACAATCACCCAACCTGAACTTATGAGCACAGATGTAGCACAACATTACATTGAGACGTCACGCATTTATTGGCTTCATCAGTTACTAAAACTGGAAAACGTTTATGTTACATACTTTATTAGTTCAGGTTGGATGATAGTCTATTCTGAAATTTACCTTAGTCACAAGTAGTAATTATTACTTTGATTTGTAGCAAAAACAGAACATGTCATATTTATAGAGAACGTTTTAAATTTGACTGTATTAAATCTTAGAGTATATTAGTTTTGATTACGCCAAGATTAACTCATTTAAGATTAGATTGCATAAAGAAAGATAATGCTTTTTTTTACATTTAGATGTAAATATATAGAATCATAAAGATCAAATATAAATGTATAGTGTAAAAATCTATGTTTGAGGCGATGCTAAACTTGTGTTAATAGATCTGTTGCAAAGCCAAGTTGTTTCATCAAGATTTGGATACCAATTTACTTACATAAACGATAAGGGAAGGTGGGCTTATCAAATGACAATTTCGCTTAGAACGAAGGCAAAAATGTCTCTTCAAGTGAATATTTAAAGTCTGAAAAGCAAATTTATATAATCTCATTAACCCGGCACTGGACTGTAGCGGAAATATTTAAATCGGCATAGGCGTTAATACCGTAATCTAGAAAGAAAGTGTGTTGTTGTTTTTTGTTTTGTTTTCTTTTATTTTACAAAAAGCTCGATATGGGAAGAGATAGAAATATTGAAATACTCGGCATCAACAGTTTAGTTTAGAAAGGTATATTATGGATGTTAAATTCAGTTTGGTTGTGAAACTATCCTTTGAAATTAGTTTTCCTGCATCCGCAAGTACGACAAACAGCACCATTCCATCGTAAAGAACCTATCCAAAGGTATCGACAAATATTTTAGTAAATTAAAAAAAAAAATAAGAATTCTTCAAACAAGCCAGCCCCAAATCCAACAACGCTCTCAAGACAGGCGGGTTCAATCAACCGCTACACTACAGTGATGCTATAAAATCCACATACATCAACAAGAGAAAAGATACGAAGATCAGTGAGCACATTTGGGAACTAACATTTGGTGACAAAGTCACCAACCGCACTATCCATTGGGACATCATTAAAAGAGTCAAGCCACATACACCAGAGAAAAGTGTATGCATCTTTGTTTAGGAGAAAAATACCGACATTTTAAATAAACGCCTTCACCAAACAGAACAGAAAAAAGATCTTTTCTCTTTGCATTGCGCCCATAAAACGATTCCTATTGTCTAAAGTCAACATCAGTCATTACCCATAGCAATTTGACGAGAGCCGCACAGACTTGAAACTCTGGAGTGAAGACCAAGAACATCTAGGTAATTAATTTTGTTATTATCATTATACACACACATATATATAAATATATATATATATGCATGTATATATATATATATATATACATATATATATATACAGTTTTATTCGTGATATAAATCAGAAGCTTGTTTCTTTTATTCTTTGTATTAATGGAAATAAATTTTATTGCGATTTTTTAACCAGAATGTCAAAGTGGAAATTACGGATTTAAGTGCTTATATACCTGTAGTACAACATGTGGTGGGGAGGACAACTCTTGTAACCAGACCGATGGAACCTGTACACAGGGATGTGACCCAGGTTTCACAGGGAGATTCTGTGAAGATACCTGTAGCGCCACCTGTGGAGGGAGAAACAACTCTTGTAGCCAGACAGATGGAGCCTGTATGCAGGGATGTGACCCAGGCTATACAGGGAGGTTCTGTCAGAAAAGTATGCAAAAGTGATAAAAACTTAAAGAGACTGAACTTTAAAAAGGGCCATGAAGGACAGGAATATTTTATGCGGAATAGAAAAAATGTACAGAAACCAAAGACCTCCGTACCTTTGCACTAAAACCGAAATCAGTTCACTGCTGGTAAATGAAATTAATGCAAACCTACTGAAAAGCTGGTTCATCTATCATCTACATATTCGAGTACTACCTTTATGATGTAAGGTGTAACTTGTAAACATCTCTTAGAATTATGAATTTTTAAAATTGTGAAGGCACAAAGGTTTTCTTGTTGTTCTTGAACAATAAAAGCGAAAAGAAGCAAGAAGAAAAAACACAGCCTACGACATCGACATAACGGATACAAAATAAAAAATGAAAGGCAGACAAAAAAAATTATTCTGAGGTATACAGCCAAGTGGGAAAAATCTTACAGAGGGAAACAAAAAAAAACAAGAACAATAAACCACACAAGGATATTTCAAATTTATATATGAGAATATCTTTGTGTGGTTTATTGTTCTTGTTTTTGTTTCTGACGAAGGCCTCAAAGGGTAGAGCTCACGTGTTTTGTTTTGTTTTTTTAATTTTCATAACACAAAAGCAATAATTCTGTTCACCTTCATTTTTTGCAACTGCCAAAGATGGTAATGATGTGCTTCAGTTATCTTTAATTCATTCAATAACTCTATTTAGGTAATTTGCAGGGCGTAAATGTACGTTTATTGTGATCTGGAACCAAGCGCGTACTTGCATCTTTTAATCAAGTTATTGCTTAAACGGAGATAAATACATGTATGTAATTGACAAGAGATGCATTTTTAGATAAGATTTTGGCTTTGTTCTTTATCAAAACATATGCAATATTAACTACACTTTGCTGCAGACATGAGCTGATGAAGTATCTATCAATCAATCATTTTATTTATATATATATATATATACTTTTTTAAATAAAACTCTTTGTTATTTTAAAATCATTTTCTCTTTTTCATTGCTATCAATAACTTAATGAATTTTTTTCTTATGTATTGATAGGCGCAAGAGACAAATGAGGTATAACTGTCAAAATAATTTCACATAAGAGGGCGTAAGTGTGGCACAGAAGCTGAACTGAATAACAAAGACATTCAAAACATTCTCATCAACCTTTTCGTATTTCGCAAGTAATTTTGCTAAAATCTACAAAAACTAATTTTCTAAGTAGCTTCCTAAGGGTATAAAACCATTGTTTCAAAAAATTACCAACAATTTCGAAAAACTTACAGTAAAATAACGCATTTTGCTTCTTCATTTTTAGAAAGCTCTCCGGAAACACAGGAACTTCACACATACGCCAGTTGGTGACGAGTTGATAGACAGAGAAACACAATCAGATGAATCGATAAATCGAGTGAGAGATTCAGAGATATAGTGTGGAGGAAGAATTGTTTAAGTAAATATAAAAAAAACCATGAAAAACTTAGTTACTACCAATCCACATCCGTTGTATATAAAGTAAATACTGCGTCTTTTTTAATTACGCAGTATGCAGTAAACAATAGATCTGGTTCTTTTTTCAGTGTGTCCTAACGGAACGTATGGTGTAGGATGTTCTCAGAACTGCAGTATCACCTGTGGCGGGCCAGACAGTCTGTGTCATCATGTTGATGGAAACTGCTCCAGTGGATGTGACGCTGGCTTCAAGGGAGAACACTGCAAACAAAGTAACATCAATACAGTATACAGAGTTATCTCTGCTCTATGATAAGACAACAATAAATGGAATATATGAATTCGTGCACTCGTCCTTCTAAGTGCGCATGAATTATGTAACTATAATTATTGTTCTATACTTTAATATTTACTTTTTCCAACATTCGATGGTTACTCCAGCCAATCCATTTTAAGAGTCTTAATCCTGATTTCTTTCGTCAGTCAAAGTTTTTATGCATCGTCAGGTAAAAACCTGGTTCATTTACCCCTACAACATGAATGATTACATTACTAAACAAGTATTTCCCTACCAACGGAAAGCTCCATCAGGTTATAAATTATCTGAACTTAAAATACATTTGTAAGAATAACATGAAAGACATAATCAATAACCACAACGGAACAATCTTTAGCGCAAACCGCCTAAATAGGGATAATGTGTATATATAAGGACAACATTTAATGCCCACGGCAATGAAAATTGTCTACAAAAACGAGTGATTTATGAGGTCAAGGTAGAAAACTGCCAACCAGAAGAAATGATTATGAGGCCAAGGTAGAAATTTGTCAACCAGATGAAGTGATTTTGAGGCCACGTTGGAAAGAAAAAAAATAGATTGATCACACACTGAATGATTGCAGAAAGCGACTGAAAAATAATCAGAATCAAGCCATCTCTAACCTAAGAAACACACGTGTTATACGTGTGTCGTACCCTTCACTTTGCCTGGTCTAGCTTCTTATCTCCAGTGCTCTCTTTACTATCATCATGCTGGTTAACTACTCTGTCAGCTATAACCTCTTATCTCCA
>JAWDGP010007030.1:0-37500 GCA_033675545.1 Elysia crispata
GAGAAGAAAATGGAGGACCCCATGGGCTGGGCATCGAAACATACAAGGAAAGAAAATGGAGGACCCCATGGGCTGGGCATCAGAAACATAGAAGGAGAGAAGAAAATCGTGGAGAACCCCAATGGGCATCCAGAAACATAGAAGGAGAGAAGAAAATGGAGAACCCCATGGGCTGGGCATCAGGAAACATACGAGGACAGAAGAAAATGGAGAGGCCACATGGGCTGGGCATCAAGAAACATACGAAGAGGAGAGAAGAAATGGGGGAACCCCATGGGCTGGGCATCTAAAATATCCAGAGAAGAAAATGGAGAACCCCATATGGGCTGGGCATCAGAAACATATACAAAACATACGGAGAGAAATTAGTTGATTGGTGTCAAACAATCATATTATAGGAAACACCACATGTATTCCAGCACAAAAAGGAAAAAGAAATGGACAAAGAAAAGAGCTGAGTGATGGAAGCAGAAAGCAGATTGAGGAATTATATCCTGATTCCGAAAGGGTTAGAAACAACAGGCTCAGCTTCTCTCTCTGGAGCAGACTGTTATAATGATCATGTTCCATTGGCTGCTAATTTAAACTGAAACTTAAGAAAACCCCAAATAAAGCTAAGAACATCAAACTTGGCTGTAGTGTATTAAAATCCAACCAGACCAACAAAAGCATCGTGTGGCTGTTCAAACTAAACTTAGTCTTAGGAGAAGCTGAGAAAGTGGAACAACAATGGGCAAAATTAAAAGTAGGCATCAGAGAAGCAGCAGACATCAGTAGGACAAATACCAAGAGTCAAAAAGAAAACAAAACAAAGATGGATGACTGAGGATATTTTGGACCTTATGAAAAAGAGGCAAGTAGAAATAGTTGGGAATAATACGAAACATTGCATAAGGAAATCAGGAAAAAAAATGTGATTAAGCCAAAGAAGCAGATCAATGACAAGTGCAGAAACATAGAACTATAACACAGAAGTGCAGAGCAGAGAATGCACAAAAACAATGAAGAAATCTCTGGAAAGAAAACATGCTCATCCATAGCATATCTTAAATAAAAAAGAAACGGTAATATCATTTTGGAAAAAGAAAAAAAACCCAGACAGATGGGCAGAGTGCCTAAGAGAACTTTTTGAACACCACAGAAATGATTACAATATATTGAAGCATAATTTTGTTGTTCCACTTATGAAAGATGAGATCTGGGCAGCAATACAGATGAAATTAAGCAAAGCAACAGGCCCAGTGAGTATATCAGTGGATGGAACTGTAAGAAGCACTTGAAGATTATTATTATTACCCAACGAAATCTACCCACAGGTCAGATTCCATCAGACATCTCCAAATCTATAGAGCACTGCCTAAGAAACCAGGTACAACAGAGTGTAAATTGCATAGAATGATCAGTCTTATGATTCATACTACCAAATACTTTTAAGAATCATCATGATGCAAGACAAAATCAAGCCAAAATAGCAGAGGAACAGTGTGGCTTTGTGGAGAGAAAAGGTACAACAAATGCAATCTACACCCTTTGAACTATAATTGAACTAGCTCTGGCAGTACAAAAAAAATAGATAGACCTCTTTAATAAACCAAAGCATTTGACACAGTGCGACATGAGATAATCACATTAACAAATTTGAAGATAGATGTAAAAGGATAATGAGTGATCAAAAACATATAACGGGGCTGGGAACAGACAGCAGCTATGCGAGTTGATGGGGAATTCAGCTAATTAAAAAAAAATAAAGCATGGTTTCAGACAAGGATATGTGCTTCCCCAGACTTTTTCTTTGTCTGCAGCGAAGTTATTCTGCCAAACCTAGAAGGATGTCCAAGAATTAAGGGGGAAGGTACAAAATTAGCAACTTTAGATACTCCAATCACATTCTATTAGATGCAGAAAATAAAGAAGACTTGCAACAATTATTTGACATTGAAGAAGAAAGCAGTAAGAAAGGATTGGAATTAAATAATGATAAGACAAAGTAATGATCGGCAGTTAAAACAATGAGTGTCCACAGATCAACATCTTTATCATAGTGAATTAACTCAAGCAAAGGGATCAATTCAAATACTTGCGTTCGTCAATATCAAGTGATGGATGCAACACTGAAATTGTATTAAGAATAGTGCAAGTAAAAAAGAGTTTTCAGAGAATGAAATCAATACTAATAACCACATCTCTATTCACACGATAGGAAAAAGGTTGGAGTGCTATATTTAACCCATTCTGATGTATGGATGCAAGGCCTGGACAATTTCAAAAAAGGTACAAAAGAAACTGGAGACAACAGAAATGTGGTTCCTTTGGAAAATGCTACAAATCTCATGGACTGCAAAGAAATCCAGTGAAAAAGTGTTATAAGCGGACACAACAAAATAACTCATAAATAGAATAAATTAAACACCAAGCAATCTTTTTTCGCCTTGTGATGAGATGAGAGAAACAAACATCTTGTGACTGGAACAATTGAAGGAAAATAGCGTGACAAGATGTAGGACTAACAAAGTGGCTCAAAGTAGGATGAGTGACTAAAAACGACAAGGGATAGAGGTGCGAGAAAAGTCATGATCGCCTACGCTAAAG
The DNA here is from genome assembly GCA_033675545.1 of Elysia crispata. Lineage (NCBI taxonomy): Eukaryota > Metazoa > Mollusca > Gastropoda > Plakobranchidae > Elysia > Elysia crispata. The sequence continues at coordinate 2,590 of JAWDGP010007030.1, forward strand.
ACCATGGCATCTGATTGATTATGTGACACATCAAAGAACTTCCAACATCCATAAGTTCACCCACATGTGCCATATTAAAGCTTTGGACCAAGTACAAAATGAAAATGAAAATTGCTCAACTTTCTGCCTAGTCTGCTTATGGCCTTGGACACAAAAATTTAAACTACAGGCACAATGGACAGTTCAGTTTTGGAAAAAATGCATATCCATTTATTAAAAACTATAGAGGGCAGATGGCACATTTTCTGATATCTTCAGTGAAAGTTTCCGAACAAGTGCTGCAGGACACTTTACACTGAAAGTCGCATATTTGCAAATCCAGTCACATAACCTTACTAGGCATGCTGCAAGCTGTTCAGCTATGTTCATGATCAATCACACTTAAATCCAAAATTGAGTATTACTTAATGTCAAAACCAGCTATGTTTGTGATCAAACCACACTTAGATCCAAATTGAGTATCAGCTATGTTCATGATCAATCACACTTAAATCCAAAATTGAGTATTACTTAATGTCAAAACCAGCTATGTTTGTGATCAAACCACACTTAGATCCAAATTGAGTATTAATGTTAAAACCAGCTATGTTCATGATCAAACCACACTTAGATCCAAATTGAGTATTAATGTTAAAACCAGCTATGTTCATGATCAAACCACACTTAGATCCAAATTGAATATTTAAAATGTCAAAAATGAAAAATAACTCACGATCAGGATACATTGGTGGAACTGCGACCTGTGCCACTTCGGGCCTGAGCCTCCCATCTCTTTGCAGGAGATTCAAGCTTTTCAATTCCCTTGTATTTCGTCTCACCTAAAAGAATAAAGAAATCACAGGTTTCAATTATTCAAATGCTGGAGTGTACTTGAAACCTATGATATATAACCATTATGGATTCAGTTTGATGTTGGTGTACGAGTGCCACTGATTAAACATAAAAATTATTAGTCTTAAATATGTGATACTAGTATAAAAATTCAATGTCATACAAGTTCTTTAAAGTGTTGGGTATAGGTTTAAATGACAAAAATAACAGCAACAAAACCAAAAAAAATGAAGACTGCATGAATCCATCATTTAATTGCTTAATGAAAATAGTTGCAACTGAAAATAAAATGAAAAATTGTTGAAAACCCATATCTAGGATTGCTAGATATAGTCCACCTAATGCATATTCATCTATTTTTTTTTTTAACCAAATAAATGACCGCTTGCCATGGCACACTGACAAGACAAGACACCAGATTAAGATTTATCCATCAGTTGAACGACTTAAACTGAGGATGAAAGCTCCTCATGTAACTCTCAACAAGAATCTAAATCATCCAAACAGAAATGACAAGGCAACAATGTGAAGTTTGAGCGTTCAAGGGCGTGTTAAGCTAGGGAAAAGGAAGATGGAGAGCTTGTTAGCTGGATATTTTTAAAGTTCACACATTGGGCCTTGGGCTGTGGTCCGTCTGCTTTGGCCTGCAAACATTGTCTACGTCCTTTCATCTAACAACTCAGTTGTTTTGGCATGTTTGTAACTTTTATGTTGTAGTTTTCACAAACCAGCATTCTTTTCTCTGAAACATTTTAACTTTTTCAGGGGCAACAGTTGTCTGGTGGTCCATACACTAAAACATGTTCAAAGATAATTACTTTGAGTGAACAGCTTTCTCAATGATTATTGATAAATTTCTGTCAAAGTTTAGCTGTTTGCTTTTCTGCAAAATGTCTAAGTAAATGATGCTCCTATGACTTTTTAATGACCAAGGCTATTCCCGCATAAACTACATTTCTCTGACTTTATATGTTATAATTTATGAATGGTGTGATTGATTTCAACGGTTGACTGTCTATTGATTATCTTAGCATTTTTCTTTTATGAATTTCCATTTCCAAGAAGCCTGTCAAAATCTCTAATTCATTATGTCTTTATGATTTGATATCTGAAATAAGCATTCTTGGAGAAGAAGCTTCTGCGTGAAAATGAACAACAAAAAGACTGAAGTAATGGTCATCATTTGAAAAAGTGTCCACAGATAACATAACAGCGAGAATTAACTCAAGCAAAGGGCTCAATTCAAACACTTTTTAAGGGAATCACAAGTCTTCTTTTATCGGTATAGAAATATCTTAAAATAAATTTGGACAAAACTGAATTTGTCTATTTCCCCTTCATCAGTTTATGTTCAAAACTAACTTGACTAGTGATACAAAGCAGTCAGCAAAAGCATCATATGACAACCACAAAGTGTCAAAAGAAAGCACAATTAATGACGCAACAAGATTAAGAACAGGTCCTAAAACTTTTCACCACAAAAGCATTTGAAATTCAAAGTGGTTTTATTATTGCCAGGGCTGTGATGTTTTACTTACATATTATGAAATAAGGCTGCGTGTTTATAACTTGAAAATATACCTCCAAGGGATGGTGGTACTGCTTTTGTAAGAAAGAAATTAATGAACCTAGAGGAAGTTACTACAAAGATGCATACCTCTATATAAGTATATAAGCGGTAAGTCTTTTCCCATGTAATTTTTTAAGTAAACCTGTTCTTTTACACCTGTCAAATCAAACAAATATTTCAGCCATCCTCTTTTTAATTAACTTCTGAAATCACTCAATAAGAGCAGCGTAGACGCCATAACAACCCCAGCCCACTCCAAAGTAAAAAAAAATATATAAAATAAACAGTTTATGAACAGAGCTAAGTGGAGAGTTTTTTTTCTGAGCTCAAACTAAGAGGCTGAATGATCTTTTGTAAGCCATTTTCAACTGGGTCAACTAGACTTAGACAATATGCATTTTGGTGAATACAAGAATGTTTAGTCTTTGAAACCAGATGAAGAAATAACACTACACTATTGGAAGTAACGGCAAGGTCTGGATCTGAAAGTGAAGAGGAGAAAATATTTTTTTCTGATGAACAAATAATAAAGTAAACAACTCGATGGCACCAATTATCTTCGACATTTCAACTGCAATACAATCTTGATATTGCAATTGGAATTATGAACAAACAGAAAAGATATCGATATTTATCTTATCTCACATGCTCTTCATCAGTGAGGAAAAAAATCCCATGGTACGATTTTCATTTTTATTCCTTTTCTGTAAAATCTTACATAAATATACCAAACAGGTTCAAGCTTACAGATAAAAAGTTCCGTCAGGTATGGCACAAGGGGAGGATTTACAGAGGATCACTTGACTGATCAAAACATACCAAATTCTGTATATTAACCGAAAACTCTCATCCCTGTAAATTGTAATCTTTAGGTTATTTCTTAAGTTCAAGCGTTCAAAAACACTGACTTTAGCTGTCAAAACGCAGAACTGCAAGTAAGATTTATAGTTCAAAAAACTATTTTTTTTGCAAAACTTACTTTGTGGACTTATTCACATTTGGGAAGCAGCCATCAATATAAACCTATTTATGTAGATTCTGTTTACTGGCCAAGGGAAAAAAAAGATAAACTGATCATATCTAGAATCGTGCCAAACAAAACAAAACCACCACTTAAAACCGATTATATCTAGAGTCATGCCAAACAAAGCAAAAACCGTCACTTCAAAAGGGTTGTAAAAACTAGTCTCTTGTCTCCCTAGACAAGATTCCTGCTTTACCTACATACACGTTTTAACTGTTAACACTAAACAGACAATTACACCGCTCTGAAATCTGAATTAATATGGCAAGATTTCATCACAGCCTGCTCATGCAGAACAAAACGTTTCTAGATCAGAAGGCTTTATAATATCTAGTTGACCCTTTAATGTTTCAAGTATTGAAGGACCTCTTACCCAGTGTGGTCGCGGCTCTTGTTTACATGACAGCCATAATGGTATTGCAAACAGTACCGGATAAAAAGCAAAACCAACTGAATAATACTTCTTTTCTTTCTTCAATATATTTAATCTTTTACTCCTATTTTTTTTTCCTTTAATCGATACAGAACTCAAGACAAGTCAGTAATGATCCGGTTGCCCCCAGTATCCAAAATATGACTGCCGTGTAAACTAAAGAACTAGAAGTGCACTGGGTCAGGAGTCCCTTGGATATCTAAATCTGCTCAATTTTTCATAATTTTAAATCAGGAAGCTAGGTCAAGACAAGAGTGGGCCTTCGTTTAACAAGTTGATTTTTTACCTAAAAAGCCTGCAGTGCAAACCCAGAAAAGAGCAAGTCACAACCTACCAAGCACATTCTTACCGTGTATGGTTTACATGGCAGCCACCAGGAACTCTAATCAAAATGGATGTAATGCAATTTATAAGGCCTAGATCTCTATCTGTTACCATAGATCTAAATCTAGATATTGCTTGAGGGAAAAATTACTTATCAAATCACCATACGCTGCCATAGCAAAATTCATAACGGCTGTGATATAAATTCTGTAGCAATAAACTGCATTAGTGGCCAGAAGAGAAACATGCATAAACCTGTGAACCAACATCTGAACAAGCTAAATCTAGAACATCCACCTATAGATAAATTTACAATCATGATTGCCCTTCATGTGAACAGATGGGGAAGACTACATTGAAAAAATGCAAATTTCTAAAATACTTAAATAGACGATTACCTCCTGAGCCATACAACTGCACTGAAGAAGAGCAAACTTTACAATAATAAACAGCTGGGGATGATGACTATAATAAAGCAAATTTTATAACAATATCAGATACATCTCCTCTAGAGCCATTCAACTACTTAAAGAAAGCAAACTTTATAATAACAGATACATCTCCTCTAGAGCCATGCAACTACTTAAAGAAAAGCAAACTTTATAATAACAGATATATCTCCTTCAGAGCCATATAACTACTTAAAGAAAAGGAAACTTTATAATAACAGATATATCTCCTTCAGAGCCATATAACTACTTAAAGAAAAGGAAACTTTATAATAACAGATACATCTCCTTCAGAGCCATGAAACAATTTAAAGAAAAGCAAACTTTATAGTAACAGATTTATCTCCTGTAGGGCCATACAGCTACTTGAAGAAAAGCAAACTTTATAATAACAGATACATCTCCTTCAGAGCCATATAACTACTTAAAGAAAAGGAAACTTTATAATAACAGATACATCTGCTGTAGAGCCATATAACTATTTAAAGAAAAGCAAACTTTATAACAATAGATATAACTCCTCCAGAGCCACTTGGAGTACAGTTTTAAAATATAAAGAACCTTGAGACATTGGAATTCTTCCATTGTCCTGTAGACAATCTTTAATTGAAGGAGAGATCTATAGCGAAAAACTTTAGTGCAATCCTCTTCTCAATTTATCGCTACACCAAGACCATATAATGTGGTGCCAATGACCCAATAGAGGTAAATGTAGTGCTTGACCTGATGTGGAAAACAAAATGCTCTCCAAGTCCAAAACAAAAAAAATGTGCAACTGCTCAGATAATTTTATAGAGAAAATTAAATCAAGGCTCAATTTTTTAAAAATTTATTTGGTTATCATGGATGGCTATAGCTTATAATAATTCTAGATCTAGAATCTGTATGTTTTGCAAGAGAAACTAAGAGTAGCAAGTTAATAAAATAGCTTAATATGAATGCTTCTACCGTTCCTTGTTGACTAATTACGGATCTGGTTGATATCTTAAATATTTAACAGTAAAGAGACGATGGCAAAAGAAGCAGAAGTGGTGTTAACATTTGCAACCACCTTCTTAAGAAAAGGTGACAATGCTTCCATGACACTTTTGTCTTTACATTGGAGAAGGTCAAATTTTATTTAATTTTAAAGTTTTTCAGTTTTTCACTCCATTAAAATAGAGTAACAATTATTTGCCTTAAAAATGTTATCCGCTTTGAAAATGGTAAACCGCTGAGAACAGTTTGTTAAATGTTTTTTGGTTCATTATAACAAATTTGGCACAACCTTTGATGAATTAATTACAATAAATATATAGTGAATTTTCTAGAACATTTACTAGCCTAGATGCATTACTTTTTAAAAACTGTTTTGTACCATGTTGTTCACTGATCTCAACAGATTAAAAATCAATATGCATCACCATATATTTAGTGCTTTTGGAGGAGATAGCTGAGAAAGAAATCGAAGTTGCCTTTTATAATATATGTAGATGTATCCCTTTTGCAATGCCGAAATGAAGACAATCCTGCCTCTCCTTAACTCTCCAAACCAAGGTTTATGAAAAGAGTAGGGCCTTTTTGTGCCTTAGACTGCCCAAGGCTTGCCCTCCTGCATTAACTGTGTTTGCTGCATCATTAGGTTTAAATCTGTTTTACCTTAGCAGACAGGTAATAACTTCATGTTTCAGAGAGGTTGTCCCCTTTAGTGTCTGGGGCTACTATTATGTCTTTAACTGTTAATGATATTAGACTCAGTTCGCCCATCTGCTATCCCAGAGGCTGCTTTTGTAACGTCTTCCATGAATAACTGTGTGTCACTTACTGCAAGCATTCAGATTGTTCTGTTCTTCACCCTCTCCTTAACCATAATTGTATTGTGACTGGGCCTACCCTGACAACTGTCTCAAAAAAAAATGTGTCAACAGATCTAGATCTGTAGGCCTAACTTGAATATAATATAAAATATGCACTAACAGATAATAAATCATATAAACAGTAAATAACTCTCCTGGGTTGTCCAGTGCACAAAGTTACTTCTCCGGTATAATAATTTTTCCCTGCATCAGTTTGGGAAACCACTCTTTTTCACATTTGTTTGGATGCAAATCTAGATCTAACATTGCCTTTGTTTGTCTACTATAAAAGGTTAGATCTAGACTAGATCTAGATCTGGACAAGACCAAGATCTAGATCTAGCCTTGAATATGTAAAATATGAATGAGTGTATTCTCTAACCTCTCCTCTTTGTTGTCTGACTGGTGTATTTTTTATAATTTTACAAGTTTGAACAAGTACATTTTCTTTCCTTTTTTTCATAAAAATTATGTGTATCAGTGTAGTTACAGTGTGTTGAATTTATTTATTTTCCCAATGGGTGTGTCACTAAAAGATTAAAAAAAAAGAACCAATGGCTCCTTTCTTACTAAACATGTACAATGCTGCTAGGATAAATAGCTACAAACACAGCAAATTTTGTGTATGTGTGTGAATAACCTTTTGAAATGTAGTCTTTTAAAATTACCTAACAAAGGCCCCTGGCAAGGAGCATTTCTCTTGATAGGAGCCAGTGCTGAGTGAGTTAAGCGAGTACCCAACCACAGCATCTAGGTTTGGAATTTGTGTAGACGAGAGTGGAAAAGCGCCGATATATTTTTTTTTAACGAATTTTTTTCTTGAGGTCACTTCAGCCAGACAGTGACACGCTGGATCTAGATCTAGTAAACTTTCACATGCAGGCAAATTATTACTTAATGGATTATTTAATTTTTTAAAATTAAAAAAAAATTTTTTTGGAGGGGGGAAGGGTCAGTTGTAAAAATTGTCTACATTCAAAAAATCGTTTAAAAAAAAAGGATTTCGTATAATAGATCTAGAAATTGCCAACTGGTCTGATCTAGATCTAGAATCTAGGTATCACAATGCCAAAGTTTCAAGCGAAAAAATTTGAGAGATCTAATCTTATCTCTCCCTATATTCCGATACGGATTTCAAGACTGCAATTGATGGGTTTTAAGCTTGGTAAGAGCCGCAAGGAATCCAAACTGAGCCATGCTGCGTTTCTAATTCGTAAACTAAAGCCAAGGGCACAGCCACTGTCACTTTAGGAATTGCCAGATTTTCTAGCCCAAAATGACCAGAGAAATTCTCTGAAGGCTAACGGTGTTGAGCTAGAAATGAGGGAGGGAAGGGGATAAAGGGGGTTGGGGAGGCAGGAAGAGAGAGAGAGAGAGAGAGAGAGAGAGAGAGAGAGAGAGAGAGAGAGAGAGAGAGAGAGAGAGAGAGAGAGAGAGAGAGAGAGAGAGAGAGAGAGAGAGAGAGAGACAGACAGACAGAGATAAAGAGACAGTGAAACAGAGAGGCAAAGGGAAAGAGATAGAGAATGTTCACCCATTACTCTATAACACTTACCCGCAACGGTTCGTAATGGCCTGGTGTCGGCTCAATAGCCATTTCTTCGTCAGGTTTAGGCATAGGTGGCTGTAAACCTCGACCACTTCTCAAGCGCATCATATTTATTGTTTGGATTTATTGAGTTCGTAGTGTACTGTGGTGACGTTCTGCCAACAAAGAATAGTTATATCATTAGTCTATCCGAATATTTCGAAAGTTGTACCATAATAGTCATCAAACATTTTCGATAATAATAACAAAAACAACAACAGCAGTAATAATAATAATAATAATAATAATAATAATAATAATAATAATAATAATAATAATAATAATAATAATAGTAATAACAATTATAATAATGTACTAGAGCTAGGCGAAAAATTAGGACCATCTAAAGTAGCATTTTTTTTTTAGAAAACCTAGGCACTTCAAATTTGGCATAAAATTGTAAATTGCCGTACGAAGGACTGCCGAATAATCATGTACGCATCATGCTAGAGAGGGCTTCGTATGATCGGACCATAGAAAAAAGAGTGGATTTGTTTTTGTGTTTTTTTTTATGTGGAAATCATTTTCAAACAATGTATTACTGATTAAAAAAAATCCCGCATCAAATATCCTTTTTAATATATTAAAGCAATGTACCGGATCGGAAGTCACACCATTCCTCTAAATAACGGAGTGGTGGTATAATTTTTTCGACAAAGTTATAAATATCGGGGATAGATGTTTACAGCAGCTAGGCTCAAATAGGTCAGACCTAGATCTAGATTATACTTTGATGCTAAGAATTTCATAAGGATAAATCAAGTTATATGATTATGTATTCACAATGATAGAAATACCTAGATTTTAGGCAAAAATTGAAGGCACATATCTGGATCATGTAGGTAAAAGGATAGATATCAGGAGCAGTAAATTTTATGCGGCAATTTCATACACACACCCATCCCACCCTCAGCATAATGGCACCAGGGACCCGTTCGCAGAATTGAATTTCTGCTTGTAATAATAATAATAATAATAATAATAATAATAATAATAATAATAATAATAATAATAATAATAATAATAATGATGATGATGATGATGATGACGAGGAGGAGGAGGAGGAGAAGAAGAAGAAGAATTTCCCACATAGTTATTTGCTATAATGCAGATACTATTTACCTATTAGATCTTGATCTTAGACATTCGTTTAGCAATTTTGGAGATTTGTTTGACATTCAACTTTTACTTATATTCGAGTTCTTTCACTTATAATAAAAAAACAATGAATTAAATTAGAATAGAAAGCATTGAAATCTGAGACTACATTCATGGACTGTAGCGTTATTTCCAGCTCTAGATCTTAGTTCTAATCTAGCTTTACAAGAAAACCAAAAGACGTCTGTGCATACCTGTAGTTGGCGTTCAAGTGGACGAGAGAGACGCGGAGCAGGCGCGCCAAATCTTGTACCACGTGGTCTCTGAGTAGAACTCACTAGGTTCGGACCTACCGTAAACCTTTGCTAAATCGAGAGGCATCGATTAGTGTTGTGTAATCTTTACACATCAGGCACACTTTGTCCTCAACAAACATTTAATTTAACCTTGAGTTTTGATGTTTCAAAAGAGTTTTAAAGTATATTTCATAGCTGAATTTAACCTTCAACCGCCATGGAACTTGTTGCCAGCAGCGGCGTCGCTCGGCTCGGGAGTTTGGTGGGGCTGCACAATGTCAGCTATTTTCAAGTAGTTTGATGAAGGTGGCTAACAGATGTAGAGAAAAAAAACACATGATTGCTCTTGAAACAAATAAATTCGATGAAAACTTTCTCACTAACCCGTAACCACAGCCCTTTTTAATACTTCCTGAGAATGAATAACACAACACTGGAACATCGGAGTGCTGTGTTGACCGTAAGCAACACGGAGAACAAAGCGAACTTCAAATCTAGCGCCACTCATCATTACACTGTGCCAGCCAGCCAGCTGATTCTTAAGCCCACGAGTATTGACGCGACTGGGCAGTGATCGGATGAAGGAGCGGGCCTTGTGGCCAGTAGGCCATGGGCTGACCCCTTGGTAGGAATCCCTGCCCACCTGATGCTGATGGGCGGTCGGCTGCTCTGCTGGCATGCACCAATCTTTTGTTAAAGCACATGTAGTTCGTTTTAATAGAAATGCAAGACTCATTTACTTATCTTTTAACTTGATCATTCACTCATTAAAACAGTAGTTAAAAAAATCTTTCATTAAAAAAAAATCATGAATATAGCTCTGAAACAAGCTTTTATATAAGTCGTGTCATAATTTTGAAAAATTACGTGATTACTTAGTTAATTAATATGATTAAATGACTGCTAGCAAACAATGAGCTGCATAAAACTTGAAGAAAAATTACAGTCAATAAGAAAAAAAATTTTTATAAGACTCACCAAAAAATCATGTCCTAAACACAAGAACTGGATCTGTGAGCTTGATCCAAACATAAATCTTTTAAATTATTACTACAGCGTATGTTACCCAATCAAGTTAGAATACCCAAACAAGGAACATTGGCCAATAAATAAACACAGTAAGGCACAAAATAATTTTACAGTGATAATGAATAATAATTTACAGAGACTATTTGCGTGGAATAGTGTGACAAAAACTTCCCTTACAGTGATAATAAATAATAATTTACATGGCTATGTGCGTGGAATGGTGTGACACAAAGTGAATTCAGATAATAAACTACATAGACTAGATGCGTGGACTGGTGTGAAACAAAGTTTTTTTTTACAGTGATAACAATATACATGACTAGATACGTGGGCTGGTGTGACTTCATAAGCTTATTTGATATCAATAGTCAGCCGAGAGAGAATACTTAGAGAGTGTGAAGACAAGGTGTGATGCATTATAATCACACCATTTAAACTTCCCAAGGGCTCTAAACTTTTCTATGTTGGTTATTGTTGGATGTGAAGGCTCTGTTCCTTCTTTCCCAAGCAGGCCCAGTCCTACTCTATGTGGGTTACCGTTGGATGTGAAGGCTCTGTTCCTTCTTTCCCAAGCAGGCCCAGTCCTACTCTATGTGGGTTACTGTTGGATGTGAAGGCTTTGTTCCTTCTTTCCCACCCAGTCCTACTCTATGTGGGTTACTGTTGGATGTGAGGGCTCTGTTCCTTCATTCCCAAGCAGGCCCGGTCCTACTCTATGCGGGTTACTGTTGGATGTGAAGGCTCTGTTCCTTCTTTCCCAAGTAGGCCCAGTCCTACTCTATGTGGGTTACCGTTGGATGTGAGGGCTCTGTTCCTTCTTTCCCAAGTAGGCCCAGTCCTACTCTATGTGGGTTACTGTTGGATGTGAAGGCTCTGTTCCTTCTTTCCCAAGCAGGCCCAGTCCTACTCTATGTGGGTTACTGTTGGATGTGAAGGCTCTGTTCCTTCTTTCCCAAGCAGGCCCAGTCCTACTCTATGTGGGTTACCGTTGGATGTGAGGGCTCTGTTCCTTCTTTCCCAAGCAGGCCCAGTCCTACTCTATGTGGGTTACCGTTGGATGTGAGGGCTCTGTTCCTTCTTTCCCAAGTAGGCCCAGTCCTACTCTATGTGGGTTACTGTTGGATGTGAGGGCTCTGTTCCTTCTTTCCCAAGCAGGCCCAGTCCTACTCTATGTGGGTTACCGTTGGATGTGAAGGCTCTGTTCCTTCTTTCCCAAGCAGGCCCAGTCCTACTCTATGTGGGTTACCGTTGGATGTGAAGGCTCTGTTCCTTCTTTCCCAAGCAGGCCCAGTCCTACTCTATGTGGGTTACCGTTGGATGTGAAGGCTCTGTTCCTTCTTTCCCAAGCAGGCCCAGTCCTACTCTATGTGGGTTACCGTTGGATGTGAAGGCTCTGTTCCTTCTTTCCCAAGCAGGCCCGGTCCTACTCTATGTGGGTTACCGTTGGATGTGAAGGCTCTGTTCCTTCTTTCCCAAACAGGCCCAGTCCTACCTATGTTGCAAAATATGTGGAGTGCAATGATGTTCAGATATGTGCCGTTTGGGAATGGTTTTTTTTTTGTTATAAACTGACTCCTGTATGTGGTCAAGGAATTATCAATGGTAGCCTGAATGTCTGTGACTGATTGTTCCTTTAAAGAATTTGTATGTGAAATGTATTTATGTTTCTTTAAAGGATTTGTATGTGAAATGGGTTTATGTTTCCTTAAAAAATTTGTATGTTATGTTTGTTTATGTTCCTTTAAAGAATTTGTATGTGAAATGTGTTTATGTTCCTTTAAAGACTTTGTATGTGAAATGTGTTTATATTCCTTTAAAGAATTTGTATGTGAAATGTATTTATGTTTCTTTAAAGGATTTGTATGTGAAATGGGTTTACGTTCCTTTACAAAATATTTTTTGTGAAATGCGTTTATGTTTCTTTACCGAATTTGTATGTGAAATGTGTTTATGTTCCTTTACAGAATTTGTATGTGAATGTGTTTATGTTCCTTTACAGAATTTGTATGTAAAATGTGTTTATGTTCCTTTACAAAATTTGTATGTGAAATGTGTTTATTTTCCTTTACAGAATTTTCATGTGAAATGCGTTTATGTTCCTGTGGAGACTTTGTATGTAAAATGTGTTCATGTTCCTTTACAGAACTTGTATGTGAAATTTGTTGTTCATGAACTTGAGAAAATGCGTCATTCAATTGATTCAACTTGCGTTTTGATGTGACTTAGAAGAATTTGTTTAATTATGTAGAGGCTTTGGTCCTAGAGCTGCATGTAGTTGTGAGCTCTTCATAATCGTATGGTTTTATGTTTTATGACATTGTTTGTCTACAAATGATCTGCTGTGGTATGTTTGAGGTGTAATTCTGTGTTTTGTGAGTGTGGGGTCTAATGATGGAGCTACTGGTCCTGATCTAAATTTTAATTTTGCACCTTCTATTTGTGATCAAGCCTTTTATGTATTTTCTACTTCTTCCCAGTGTCTATCCTTGTTTCTACTCCTATCAGTATGAGTTCTTCCAGTCACTTCGCCACATATATTACGGCCACTTTTTACTAACCCAGTCAGGTGTTCATCTTCTTCTGTTGTAATTTTCACGTGAGTTTCCTCTAGGTGTTTATGATGTTTAAAACTACGCCTAGAAAAATGTGTAGATATGGGGGTGTTATGTTTTTTAGCTCTAAATTAATTAAATATGGGTTTTGGCAATTGCTATAACTAGGAACTTGTGTTTTATTTCCGCTCTGTGTTTGATAAGCTGCATTGTGAGCAATCAGTGTGTCTAATGTTCTTGTGCTGAAATGATATTTGTCTTGATTATGTATGGAGCGCCGCGGTATTAAACACCACACACAAAGAAAGGTACCTTGGGATCCTGACAAACCATAGACTTTATGGAGAAAGCCATAGTTCACATTTAAAAAAAAAACCAGTTATTGTTTTCTCTCGCCACATAAGAGAGTGAAGAGCAGCAAACTCATCCCCAAACCCATCCTCTAACAACCTAGCAATATTCTGATAAGAATTTCGCACAGTTGCTTATGCGATCACTATTGCGTTTTTCTGTATGTTGGGCTTTTGTGTGTTTTCGATTTGGAGTGTGAATTAAAATGAATTCCTACCATGATCAGCTCCAACCTTAACCAAAATCTCACAGTCAGGCATGTTATGTTATTACTATTGCAGGTAAGTATATTTTTCTCGTCATATAAATCTGACTATCTATCTATCAATCTGTTAAACCCCGCCATTTTACATAAAACATGTCTTCTGAAACTCGTACTCTGCTTCACCTAAATATGATTTCTTGTCCACTCCAACGAAATTAGAAACTAGTTCCTTAGACAATTCCCACATGTAGTACTCACTCTGAAGCTGATCCCTAAACTCTTCAAGAGTCTTTAATGTTTCCTTCCGCGCCTCGAACTCAGTCCTAACTCTTCTTTCATGGTTAAAGTTTGTTCTCCACTGAGTTTCAACCTCTGCTTCACCCCTGTCTTCTTACAAATCTCATTTCTACCAAGTGATGGAAATCTTTAAAGCGCGAATGTTACATGTGTGTCTTCTGCTGTTGATCTAACATTTTCTACTAATTTTGCTCATTTTCTTTTTGTTGGTGTCCTTGCTATATGTGTGGCCTTTCTTGGTTCAACAACTTTTTGTAGTACTCTGAGTTGTCCACTGGTCTTGCATTTTATATTGTCTTTTTGTGTGGGTTAGGGTGCTCCTTTATTCTAACGAGATGTGTGTTTCAAGTTTTCTCCTCTTTTAAAAGAGTGAGATCTACTGGAAAATTAAGGGAATTATTTTATCGTCGGTGATGTTGAACTATCTGTTGTGGTTGGACCAGAGGGTTTGATTGGTGTTGATGAAGCCATGGCGGTATTTGGAATGGGCAGTGTTTGATGCTCGCTAGATGTTATGTCTATGTCATCTACCGTGCCGTTAAATTGTAATTATTGTTTGTATATGTTCTACGTCTGTACATCTGTTGATCGTTACTTCCGCTACCTGTGTGGCTGCTAGTGGTACAGTTAACGTTGTATCTTCGTTTTCTAAAGTATCTTTAGTGGATGGGGGTGTATTTGTGCCTGCAAATTTGTGGAAGTGGTTTATCTAGTGTCGTGTTTTCAATCTGTAAATAGTGGCTGGTGGTATGAGTGTCTGAGTGGGTTTTATTTTCTCTCGGTCGTCTCTATGAGTTAAGGAAAACTTGCCCGTTTAGCAAACGCAGATCCGTTTAACAAAATTAAAGAGTCGATGATAGCACAGAGGGCAGTTCATAAGAGTTTTGTTTTCGTCTAGGTCACACCGTATAGCTCAAGTTGTTTGTGCAACAGCCCTGGCCGCTTTCTAAGTTGTCACAGTTCTTCGTTTTTTCCATAACGATTATGTTTGCCTTACATTTAGGGCTTATTTCGAAAAACAGTCATTGTCCTTCGACATGTCGATTACTAACACCAGGAGAATATCACCACTACGGTCAATGCTGGAGTAAGACTTTTTATATGGTTTTATGTCCTTCTTAGTTAAAGTAAGTTAGCCATAATATTATGTTCGGGACATTTCATTTACATATTGATAGTGAAGATCTTGAGTATGTTCCATAACGGTGTAAAAAAATTACAGTAAAAAAAAGAGAGAGAGACACAGAGAGAGAGAGAGAGAGAGAGAGAGAGAGAGAGAGAGAGAGAGAGAGAGAGAGAGAGAGAGAGAGAGAGAGAGAGAAAGAGAGAGAGAGAGAGAGAGAGAGAGAGAGAGAGAGAGAGAGAGAGAGAGAGAGAGAGAGAGAGAGAGAGAGAGAGAGAGAGAGAGAGAGAGAGAGAGAGAGAGAGAGAGAGAGAGAGAGAGAGAGAGAGAGAGAGAAACAACTTTTAAAAACCAATGGAGCAAAAAAAATGATTTGTATGCATCTTTTATCTGAAATTGTCTTATCATGTTGACACAAAAGAGGTAAACTTTTAAAGCTTTATTAACAAACCAAGTGAACAAAATGAAGCTGTAAAACACACCCTTTTAAAGATTAAAACACAGGATTTTCACAAAAAATCAGAAAACAAAGTTGATAAATCTAAAATCAAGAGGAATCTTGTGTTGGGTGATAAACTGTTTGACTGTAGCCTGTTAACCAAAGACAAACTTTACTATTATCGAGCATTGCATCAGCAGCAGAGCGCGCCTGGCAGTGCTTGATTCACTGGAGACGCTCTCCGGTAAGGACATATGTCGGCCTCCAGGCTTGAACGAAATTGTCGCTGACAGACAGTTTTGAGAGTTGTGTGGTTTCATCATATCTACGAACTCTACTTGTTTAATGCATGCATGAAAAAATTGCAGCTTGCACCAAAGCTTTGAATGTCTGTCGTTGAAACAAACATGGATTCATCTGTGATACAAAGTGTTGGTGTGGTTTGCGGAGAAGCAGTTGAAGTTTTTGAGACAAAATGTGACAAGTGTCTTTTAAAAATAAAACAGCTGCACCATACTTTTTCATTACAAGAAAATATGTAGGACTAATACATAAACGTTCTATTTAAATCAAATCTCTCAATGTGAGAGAAACAAATAAAAAAAAAAGATTTGAATCTTGTCTATAAAAAGTTATTATGTTATAGCTCAAACTGAGCCATTGTCATAACATTAAAATGAATAAGTCATGTTTTGTTTGTTCCTAAATTCTTCACTTACAGACAGAAATGATAACTCCTTCATTCCTAAAATATATTTTCATCTTTCATGTGTGGATGTATCTTGAATCCTATGCATTACAACATTATCAACCTGATATAAAACTTGAAGATCTGTTAAACTTAAGTGAGAAATATATCCACTGCCAATCAACACTATGAGAAATATTGCAGGTGGGCCTTGGGCAAACCAAAAAATCTTGCTCAAGCCTGGAGATGTGTGTGTGTGTGTCAGAGGATACAAATTTGGGCTCATACAGAATTTATGTTAAAATTGAGTATTATTTATGGGCCTTTCTGTATTTCACATTTTTACATGCTAATATAAACATGAAGTGACGTCATAGGATCCAAATTCCAGTGGCAGTTCTGTATTAAGGAACAGCTGTGCCTCAGGTTTTTATTATAATAGTGTTAGGCAGAAATGACTTCTAGGATGATATCAGGAAATATTAACGTTTTAAGTTAAAACTTTCCTTAGACAACCAACGATAATTAAATTTGGATAAATTCACTATGCATCTCAACGACCCATCTTTTTTCCAGCCTTCCCAAACATTTGACCAAAACTGACCATGTTTATGCTGCACTTGATGAATGGCATGAAATTCTCCAAGTCCCAGACGGTTTGTTGCAGGCCGTGCCTGTCTTGATGACTAAATTGATACTCGTGGCCGACACCTTTGTGCGGGGGAAGAGATACAAACTGTACTAAACTTGTACACCTGTATACCTGCTGTCTGATTACGAACTCCCGTGTGGTATACCTTTTCCATTTATCCAGACAGGGGAAGAGGTTGCCCGCCCCACCCCCGTGTGGTATACCTTTTCCATTTATCCAGACAGGGGAAGAGGTTGCCCGCCCCACCCCCGTGTGGTATACCTTTTCCATTTATCCAGACAGGGGAAGATGTTACCCGCCCCACCCCCGTGTGGTATACCTTTCCAAGGTTGCCCAGGTATACCTTTTCCATTTATCCAGACAGGGGAAGAGGTTGCCCGCCCCACCCCCGTGTGGTATACCTTTTCCATTTATCCAGACAAGAGAAGATGTTACCCGCCCCATTATTACACCCTGAATTCACAAGCTCTGGCATGGCTATTCTCACAGCTCTACTCATATTTATTAAGAGTTTCAAAAGTTTTGTCAGGTAAGAAAGTTTTTTTTGTTTTTGTTTCATGACAAGAAAAAAAGCACCGCTAATCAGAAGAGTTTTCTTCATGCATATATATATTATATATATTATATTATATATTATATATATATAAAACATCTTAACATGATGTTTAACTTTCTCATGCACCATGCTCTTCTTATAGCGATTTACATAAGCCTCTTTTTGAAACGGCATTGATCTTTCTGCAAAGGCTTGTTTTGCATAAATCGAAAGATTAGAAACGAAGACGCATTAGATGGGAAAATAAATGTTAGCATGGCGACCCGATTTTGGTCTTTGTAAAGAGGAAAAAAAAAAAAGAGAAAAACGCCCCAAGCGACCGTGCATTATTCTGATTGCACTTTAGAGTTTCACACCAAACTTTCACTATCAATCACTCACTTTCAAAGTTCAAGCCTAACCAAAGAGAGAGCTCCGCTTTTTACAGTCCTGATTTAGAAACAATTAATCACAACCAGGACTTGACCTTGTAAATACATCAGAAAATTTTCAGTGTTCTGATTGATCTATGACCAGTAAATGAATCACTTAATAAGTTTTAAATTCAGCGCCACGTTTGTAACTTTTTTTTTGTCTAAAGCAACACTAAAAAACAGGTGAAGTTGTAGATTTAATTATTCTGTTAGCGAAAGGTTGTATTTACAGGGGTTAAACAACCAATCAATTGGGAACTTGAGCATGTTTAAGGCATGTCTATTGAGATTGTTACTTGATTAAAAAAACCCATAAGTATCACCACTAATTATTTTTATAAAATCGATAGAAAAGGATAAACATGAGATACATATCAAACTTAAATGTTTCATGTCTAAGAGAGAGATAGAGAATGAGAGAGTGAGAGAGAAAAAGAGAGAAAGAGAGAGGGAATGAGAGAGTGAGAGATAAAGACAGAGAGAGAGAGAAAGAGGGAGTGAGAGAAAAAAAGAGAGAGAGAGAGAGAAAGAGAGAGAGAGGGAGGAAGATAGATAGATAGATAGAGAGAGAGAGATAGAGAGAGAGATAGATAGAGAGAAAGACAGAGAGAGAGAGAAAGAGAGAGAGGGAGGAAGATAGATAGATAGATATAGAGAGAGAATGAGAGAGTGAGAGATAAAGACAGAGAGAGAAAGAGAGAGAGAATGAGAGAGTGACAGATAAAGACAGAGAGACAGAAAGAGAGAATGAGAGAAAAAAGAGAGAGAGAGAGAAAGAGAGAGAGAGAGAGAGATAGATAGATAGAGAGAGAGATAGATAGAGAGAGAGAGAGAGAGAGAGAGAGAGAGAGAGAGAGAGAGAGAGAGAGAGAGAGAGAGAGAGAGAGAGAGAGAGAGAGAGAGAGAGAAAGCAGAGAGATTAAGTCAGACAATCTTTCACCCAAGTCACTGAGTAACTATTCTTAAACTTCTCCATGATCGTTATGAAATCGTGTACCTACTTTATAGATTATTGCCATGATGGGATTTTTCCATATTTTTTAAAAATCTCAATTGCGTTTGTCCTTTGTTTTTTCATAACTTATATTTCTATATTCTTTTGTGGGTTTGTAAATTAACAAAACATGTTAAAGTTCCTTTTCTTCTTGGTAATCCCCTTTGCTTGAAGTCCCATTACATGATCAATGTTTTTATGTTTTCTTTGGCTGATTTTTAAAATGTCTCCGGTAATCAATACATTTATTCATAACTTACTTTCATTCCATTGTTTTATACATCTTTATTATATTCGAAAACTGCAATATTACGTCTTCCCTTTTTTCTGTGTTTTTTAGCTGCTTCCATTATGTTGTTATATGATGCCCTTTGTAAGAAGATGCAAATTTACTTAGATTCTCATTAAGATAGCCTTCCCTGAGGCATATTTACACAATATTAATTCATTGCATATGATCAAATGAGGAAAATCAATGACAGAAAAAGAAAAGAAAGAAGGAGAACAAGAAGAAAAAGAAGAAAAAGAGGAGGAGGAGGAGGAAGCAGAAGAAAAAGAAGAAGAAGAAAAAGAAGAAGAAGAAGAAGAAGAAGAAGAAGAAGAAGAAGAAGAAGAAGAAGAAGAAGAAGAAGAAGAAGAAGAAGAAGAAGAAGAAGAAGAAGAAGAAGAAGAAGAAGAAGAAGAAGAAGAAGGAGGAGGAGGATGAGGAGGAGGAGGAGGAGGAGGAAAAGGAAGAGGAGGAGGAGGAGGAGGAGAAGGAGGAGGAGAGAAAGAAGAAGATGATGAAAATAATAATAATAATAATAATAATAATAATAATAATAATAATAATAATAATAATAATAATAATAATAATAATAATAATAATTTAATAAAAATAATAATAAACTCCTGAAGGTATTATTTTCTAGTTTATTAATGCCATTACTCTTAATTCATTTCTCTGATTAGAGGCTGTTTCTTCGAAACGCTAATGGTGATTATGAAAGTAAGAAAATATAGCTATCGACAAGAGATTTTTGCTTTCTCTTAGCACTCGATGGCCATACCTATGATTAGTATGTTGTGTCTATACACCTGGTGACTCAATAAGTGTGGCTTGCTGTTTCTTTTCTTTTTTTTTTCCCGTCCTTAGTGACATACCTGATTTGAACCAAGTCTAAAAACATCAAAAGCAACAAAAATTGGACCGCGAAAAATGCTGTGCTTATAACGAACAAGAATATTCTGTAACGTCGGGTTGATGGGCACTTCTTGTGATCCCGCACTGTCCCGCACTGTCCCGCACTCTATGATCCAAGTGCGCTAATTTGAACAAGGCAAAATTATGTAGGTAGGTTATCTTGGAATTATTAGAGACATGAGAGGTTTATACGAAAAACTAGTGTCAACGTCCTGTGCAAATTGTCGTCGGTTCTTTTCTTTTGAAAACAAATAAGGAAAACTACTTCAATTTAAGAGTTCAAAGTATGTATAGTATCAACATAACGCTGGCAGGCGGCGAAAATGTCATCCTATAATCAAAATATCTAACGTACTTACTCTTTTGTCGTTTCCTTCCTCCGATTTTGCAGTTCTTCCCCTTGAAAACTGTTAGATGTTAACGTTAATGTTATTCTTTATATTCTTTCTTAGTTGACCATACTTTCACCTCTCTGCAACCATCTATTCTCCGTTTTTATTTATCTCCCCCTTTCCCTCTAATCTTTCTTCATTCTCTCTATCCGTGTCGACTTTGTAAGTGAGTTTCTTTATCTGTATCTACTTCTCTTCTCTCTCTCTCCCCCATCACCCCCACACACATACTCATGCATACCTCCTAATGCTTCCCCACCTTCTCTCTCTCTCTCTCTCTCTCTCTCTCTCTCTCTCTTGTAATTGTATTCTAGCTCTCTTTCTCCTCTTGTTCAATTTTAGCGCGCTCTCTCGCTCTCACACTTTCCTCTGGGTCTACCTTGTCTATTTGTTTGAGTCTCTCCCCAACTCCCTTTTCCTTAACTCTTCCCCCTTCCCGTTCTGTCTCTCTCTCTCTCTGTCTGTCTGTCTCTTTCTCCAAGTGGTAATCCTGGCGAATCCAAACTTTTGATGCGCTCAACGTCAAAGTGGAATGGAAATCAGCCTTACAATAGTGCCTGATATTTTAAGCAGCAGATCTGGGATTGTAATCTGCCGTATCAGAGTACCTTGTAGTACTCAGATAATGCTTTATAGTACTCTGATAGTACTTTGTAGTTCTCTCTTACTAGCGTATTGTTCACTGCTCTAGTCTTACAGCCAGTCAACGCAAGGAACTTTAATCTTCGTTGTGACTAACATATAAAACACTAATAAGCAACTTTTTAAGAACCTACAATTTGATCAACCTATGGATAAACCTGAACCTACTTAACTGAATTTCTGACAAATTTCAGGTAAGTTTTAATATTTATAGTGTGGTCTTTTACAAATATTAATGAGACTGTAGATAAGATATTAATCTATCTATGAGTTATCAAAGCAATTTCCTTCAGCACTATTGTGTATATATTTATCTTTCCTATTGTGAATTTACTGTTTCCCTAAATGCATTAAAATGCTATTTAAAGATAGTATAGTCGAAGAAAGAGAGAAAGAAAGAAAGAAAGAGAGAAAGAGAGAAAGAGAGAGAGAGATAGATAGATAGATAGATAGAGAGAGAGAGAGAGAGAGAGAGAGAGAGAGAGAGAGAGAGAGAGAGAGAGAGAGTATAGGAGATTGAGTAGGCTTAAGTTCTCTAAATTCTAAAGCATCATTACTTTCAAAGCGCGCTTAAGGGGAACGTACAAGTTGCAAAGAGCGACAGCTTAGAGCTAGATCTAGGGCCCAATGGGACGGCAGTAAAACCATCTCATCTTTTTTTTTTTAATCTTTATTGATGTCAAGAAAGGCAGTTAACTCCCTCAAATTTTTTTTTTGCGCTAGTTCACCATTACAAACTGGCAATGTTATTCTTATGTTTCAACTGTTGGCCAGGCTCAACCGAAAAAGCAATTGAGGAGAATGATGGGTTCGAAAGTCGGCCAGCTATTAAAAAACTTAATCACTTCTTAATTTAGCATGACCGGTTTTTAATAAATTTTTTGCATCTGTTTAAGTGTGAATTTTTGTGTGTAAAGGTATCGTCTGAAACCAGATGAAAAGTTTTTTTTGTTTCTCCAATGCCATGAAATAATCAATATTATACCTTGATTTTTCTGAATTGCCCGCAAAGATTAACAACCTGGTGACCCGTGAGAGATTTCTTATGAATGCGAGTACTTCGCAGTAAGATAACAACAAATGAATGATCACAAGTACAAATATCAGTTCCAACTACCAAACTTTATTGCTGAAATCTTGCATCTATAGATGTGCACTTGATCCGACTGTGCATCAAGAAACTTTGTTTACTTTTTATTGAGTTGAATATTTTATGCCAAAAAAAAAAAAAAAATGAAACAACAACAACAACAACAACAACAACACCCCACCAAAAATGAAAAACACAAAATGACTTTTAAAAATAAGGATACTGTAAAATATAAGATGTAGAACAAAATTATCATCTTGAAATCATTCCATCCAATAAAACTCGTAATGTTTATTTATATATATATATATATATATATATATATACACACACAAATCTACTTACTTAATCAGTAAATTGCTCAATTTTTAAATCAAAGGTGCTTAAATATTTGTAAATATTGTAGTGTGATGCAAGTAACAATTCCAACCTGTAGAGCAGCCAGCTTTGATCTACCCATCCATGTCTCCATGCATGGACCAGGTGTTCACATATGGAGATATGCACTTACTAGATCGAGTTCAGCTGGAAATGATAGAACAAAAAAAAAAAAAATCGACTTCCAGCTACTTTCATTTTCTTCTTCGATCTTCTCTTCTCCAACACTTATTCCTGTTACTGATCTTAAATATTTCTTCTATTCCCCCCCCCCCCCCCACCCCCGCCTCTATTTCCAGGTATATGCCTGTATCATACTTCCATATCTGTGACGTCATATTTCTGTTTTTCTGAAGTCTTTCGATTCTACCCATCCTTCCTTTTCTGCTCAACAGAAATCCAGTCTGTTACTCTCACCCACCCTTCTCTTTTTCCCTTCTCTCTCTCTCTATCTCTGTCTGTCTGTCTCTCACTCTCTCTCTCTCTATCTGTCTGTCTGTCTCTCACTCTCTCTCTCTCTATCTGTCTGTCTGTCTCTCACTCTCTCTCTCTCTATCTGTCTGTCTGTCTCTCACTCTCTCTCTGTCTCTCTCTGCCTCTCTGTCTCTGTTTCTTTCTCTCTCTCTCTCTCTACCCCTCTCTCTCCCTCTCTCTCTCTTTCTCTCTCTCTCTCCCTCTCTCTCTCTCCCTCTCCCCCCTCTCTCTCTCTCTCTCCCTCTCCCCCCTCTCTCTCTCCCTCTCCCTCTCTCCCCCCCCTCTCTCTCCCTCTCTATCTCTCTGTCTCTATGTCTCTGTCTCTGTCTCTCTCTGTCTCTGTCTCTCTGTCTCTGTCTCTGTCTCTGTCTCTGTCTCTCTCCCCCCTCTCTCTCCCTCTCTCTCTTCCATCTCTCTCAATCTGTGTATTTCACAAACATAAAGCTCAGTACGACACCGCACATTCTTCGGCGCCGCAGCACTGAAAGCTCTTCCGTCATACTTTTCAGCTCTACATCTTCTACATTCAAAAGTTTTTTCTTCCTTGTTGAACGAAGGGCCAGTGATTTTAAGTAAGTGCGGTGGTGGGGGGTGGGGGGGGGGATCACAGGGCGCTGGTTTATCATTACATCGTGACACACAAAGCGTCCTCATTCGGCTGATGAGGTTAACAGCTTCTTGACAACAGAGTTTATAAACCCATCGAATGCCTTTGACTCGATATTGCAAAACTTGAATATCGGTCATAGCAGGGTGACTTTTAAGTCACATTGTATACAAATAATCCATAGTCCACTTTCCCTTGGAATACTTATTTGAAATTTTCAATCTTTGTTTCTCTTTTAGAATAAAAAAGGGCCAATAGCGTGGCAGTAAAAGGGTTAATGAACCTGAACAACTTTACTCAATCCTTGCAGACTGAGCGAGGAAGCAATGCACGTGCAGTGTTTGAGCGCTGATTGCTCAATATTGTTAACGTTTGTTTCAATGGGTTCTTTGTCTCAAGCTGTGACAGTATAGAAAAGCACCAGACGATAGGAATAAGAGAAATCTTGATTGATTAGTCATTTGAATGGAAAGTGAAGCGAGACTAGCACAACTGCTGTAGAGTGACAGGCTTTTAGCACGTTCCATAATGGGCAGTCTTGAGCAGGGTAGAACTGGAAACAAAAGAGGCGAAATCAAAAGATGCAATAGTTCAATAAAATCAAAACCCTAGAAATCCCCGAGTGTGTGGGGCCTGTAGAGTACTGGGGAAATTTTACCATATTCTCTTACAAGACTTTACCAAGCTTAGAAGCAGAGCTGAAATGATAGACCATCCAAGAGTGAGATTTGAATAGGGCTGTAGAATACTGTAGAAGTTCTACCACGAAAGACATCAGGTATAGGGAATAAGATTTCACAAAGAGTTATGCCACCTAGTTGGAAGTCATGAGCTCTACTTGAAGTTATTGTAAACATATCAAGCAATAGCGTCTGCAAGAATGCGCACTGGTGTGAAATTTGAAGGAAAGAAAAAGGGAAACATAAAACGTGCACATCATAAAATACTTTACAACAAAATCATCTGGATCTTCGAAATACTTCTGATTGTTGAACAGATCTCACGACTCCCAACGAAGTGGCATAACTTTTTGCGAAATTATAAACTCTCTATTCACTCATAAGAGTTTAGCAAGCTTAGAACCAACGCTGTAGTTATAGACCATAGCGTCACATCCTTGTCCGGGCTCCACGTCCTCATTGCGTTGATGCAAAGACCATAAAGAGAATCACTTCTAGAGAGATTACTATGTCACACAATTAAGCCACTTGATAGGAAATCGTGGGTTCTGTTTAACATAGAGAAGTATTTCAAGGATCTCCGCAGAGCTATTTTAAATACAATATCTCCTTTTTTTCCTTTGAATTTCCCCAACCTTGGGTATTCCTCATTTCACACGCTGTTGTTTGATACACTAACAATTGCTTGATACGCTAACGATTGCTTGATACACTAACAATTGCTTGATACGCTAACAATTGCTTGATACGCTAACAATTGCTTGATACACTAATAATTGCTTGATACGCTAACAATTGCTTGATACGCTAACAATTGCTTGATACGCTAACAATTGCTTGATACGCTAACAATTGCTTGATACGCTAACAATTGCTTGATACGCTAACAATTGCTTGATACACTAACAATTGCTTGATACGCTAACAGTTGCTTGATACTCTAACAATTACTTAATACTCTAATAAAATTGCTTGTTACGCTAACAATAATTGTTTGACACACTAACAGTTGCTTGATACACTAATAAAATTGCTTGTTACGCTAACAATAATTGTTTGACACACTAACAGTTGCTTGATACTCTAACAATTACTTGATACTCTAATAAAATTTCTTGATACGCTAACAATAATTGTTTCACACACTAACAGTTGCTTGATACACTAACAATTACTTGATACTCTAATAAAATTCCTTGATACGCTAACAATTGTTTGACACACTAACAATTGCTTGATGCACGAACAAAAACTTACAACGAAGCTCATCACTTCTAACTAAGGTACATACATAAGTCTTTATGAAATCGCTTGATCTTTAATTCCGACACAGACCAAAAATAAACAACACACACACACAAAAAAAAAAAAATCACACGGACAGAAGACTTGCAAATATTTTACTGGCAAATAACCAGCTATGACCTTCACCTTTACCTTTCGAGTTACAACTTAGCATAAACCACGAATCCATCCCTAGATCTGACTGTGTGACATCTCCACTTGCTGCCTAGGGCTACCATTTTGCCTTATGTTTCTCGTCTCTTGGGGCTAAGCATCGAGATTTTAATGAGTGTTTTAGTAGTAAAAGTGCACTGCAATGACGTGAATGGTAAATCATCGGGTTTTTAGAGACGCGCTGGACAAAGGCTAGCACCGGTCACAGATTCTAACACGCGCCTCTGGTCTCTCACGGGAGGCTGTTTTGTCAACAGCATCAGGGAAAATAATCTGAAATAGAAGTCATTAGTTTATTCAGAGGACTTTAAGTCTTTTTTTAAAATGACAATGGGATACAAGTCGAACTGAAAAAAGTGAGGAAAAAAAAAACCAAAAATAAAACAAACAAACAAAAACAAAAAAAACCACGAAAACAAAAAAACAAACTGAAATGCATACAACTAAGTCACAGCTAATTCCACTTGGCCGCCTCAATGAACTTGATGTGTGAAAGCTTTAGGAAGAATAACTTTTCGAAAAAAATGAGAAGATTATAAATTCATTGACACTAATTATATTGAGCTCTGAAGTAATTATTATTGTAAGTGATGCATTCCTGAATGTGATAATGTTAAACCAGCTTAATAATAAACACAAAAAAGATTGAAACTCCGTATATTCAAAATATCATTAGCTGCTTTTGAACTTAACACATGCATGTGTTTATATGACATTAATTTTAATAACATGAATGTCTCTGATTGTTTATCTGACCAACTCCATGTCACCTTAGTCTCTGTTTCTTCTCTTTCTGCCATCAACTGTTCCTCTGTCCCTTCACCTGTCTCTGTTTCTTCTCTTTCTGCCATCATCAACTGTTCCTCTGTCCCTTCACCTTAGTCTCTGTTTCTTCTCTTTCTGCCATCAACTGTTCCTCTGTCCCTTCACCTGTCTCTGTTTCTTCTCTTTCTGCCATCATCAACTGTTCCTCTGTCCCTTCACCTGTCTCTGTTTCTTCTCTTTCTGCCATCATCAACTGTTCCTCTGTCCCTTCACCTGTCTCTGTTTCTTCTCTTTCTGCCATCATCAACTGTTCCTCTGTCCCTTCACCTGTCTCTGTTTCTTCTCTTTCTGCCATCATCAACTGTTCCTCTGTCCCTTCACCTTCACCTGTCTCTGTTTCTTCTCTTTCTGCCATCATCAACTGTTCCTCTGTCCCTTCACCTGTCACTGTTTCTTCTCTTTCTGCCATCATCAACTGTTCCTCTGTCCCTTCACCTGTCTCTGTTTCTTCTCTTTCTGCCATCATCAACTGTTCCTCTGTCCCTTCACCTGTCTCTGTTTCTTCTCTTTCTGCCATCATCAACTGTTCCTCTGTCCCTTCACCTGTCACTGTTTCTTCTCTTTCTGCCATCATCAACTGTTCCTCTGTCCCTTCACCTGTCTCTGTTTCTTCTCTTTCTGCCATCATCAACTGTTCCTCTGTCCCTTCACCTGTCACTGTTTCTTCTCTTTCTGCCATCATCAACTGTTCCTCTGTCCCTTCACCTGTCTCTGTTTCTTCTCTTTCTGCCATCATCAACTGTTCCTCTGTCCCTTCACCTGTCTCTGTTTCTTCTCTTTCTGCCATCATCAACTGTTCCTCTGTCCCTTCACCTGTCACTGTTTCTTCTCTTTCTGCCATCATCAACTGTTCCTCTGTCCCTTCACCTGTCTCTGTTTCTTCTCTTTCTGCCATCATCAACTGTTCCTCTGTCCCTTCACCTGTCTCTGTTTCTTCTCTTTCTGCCATCATCAACTGTTCCTCTGTCCCTTCACCTGTCTCTGTTTCTTCTCTTTCTGCCATCATCAACTGTTCCTCTGTCCCTTCACCTGTCTCTGTTTCTTCTCTTTCTGCCATCATCAACTGTTCCTCTGTCCCTTCACCTGTCTCTGTTTCTTCTCTTTCTGCCATCATCAACTGTTCCTCTGTCCCTTCACCTTAGTCTGTGTTTCTTCTCTTTCTGCCATCATCAACTGTTCCTCTGTCCCTTCACCTGTCTCTGTTTCTTCTCTTTCTGCCATCATCAACTGTTCCTCTGTCCCTTCACCTTAGTCTGTGTTTCTTCTCTTTCTGCCATCATCAACTGTTCCTCTGTCCCTTCACCTGTCTCTGTTTCTTCTCTTTCTGCCATCATCAACTGTTCCTCTGTCCCTTCACCTTAGTCTCTGTTTCTTCTCTTTCTGCCATCATCAACTGTTCCTCTGTCCCTTCACCTTAGTCTCTGTTTCTTCTCTTTCTGCCATCATCAACTGTTCCTCTGTCCCTTCACCTTAGTCTCTGTTTCTTCTCTTTCTGCCATCATCAACTGTTCCTCTGTCCCTTCACCTTAGTCTCTGTTTCTTCTCTTTCTGCCATCATCAACTGTTCCTCTGTCCCTTCACCTGTCTCTGTTTCTTCTCTTTCTGCCATCATCAACTGTTCCTCTGTCCCTTCACCTGTCTCTGTTTCTTCTCTTTCTGCCATCATCAACTGTTCCTCTGTCCCTTCACCTGTCTCTGTTTCTTCTCTTTCTGCCATCATCAACTGTTCCTCTGTCCCTTCACCTGTCTCTGTTTCTTCTCTTTCTGCCATCAACTGTTCCTCTGTCCCTTCACCTGTCTCTGTTTCTTCTCTTTCTGCCATCATCAACTGTTCCTCTGTCCCTTCACCTGTCTCTGTTTCTTCTCTTTCTGCCATCATCAACTGTTCCTCTGTCCCTTCACCTGTCTCTGTTTCTTCTCTTTCTGCCATCATCAACTGTTCCTCTGTCCCTTCACCTGTCTCTGTTTCTTCTCTTTCTGCCATCATCAACTGTTCCTCTGTCCCTTCACCTTAGTCTGTGTTTCTTCTCTTTCTGCCATCATCAACTGTTCCTCTGTCCCTTCACCTGTCTCTGTTTCTTCTCTTTCTGCCATCATCAACTGTTCCTCTGTCCCTTCACCTGTCTCTGTTTCTTCTCTTTCTGCCATCATCAACTGTTCCTCTGTCCCTTCACCTGTCTCTGTTTCTTCTCTTTCTGCCATCATCAACTGTTCCTCTGTCCCTTCACCTGTCTCTGTTTCTTCTCTTTCTGCCATCATCAACTGTTCCTCTGTCCCTTCACCTGTCTCTGTTTCTTCTCTTTCTGCCATCATCAACTGTTCCTCTGTCCCTTCACCTGTCTCTGTTTCTTCTCTTTCTGCCATCATCAACTGTTCCTCTGTCCCTTCACCTGTCTCTGTTTCTTCTCTTTCTGCCATCATCAACTGTTCCTCTGTCCCTTCACCTGTCACTGTTTCTTCTCTTTCTGCCATCATCAACTGTTCCTCTGTCCCTTCACCTGTCTCTGTTTCTTCTCTTTCTGCCATCATCAACTGTTCCTCTGTCCCTTCACCTGTCTCTGTTTCTTCTCTTTCTGCCATCATCAACTGTTCCTCTGTCCCTTCACCTGTCTCTGTTTCTTCTCTTTCTGCCATCATCAACTGTTCCTCTGTCCCTTCACCTGTCTCTGTTTCTTCTCTTTCTGCCATCAACTGTTCCTCTGTCCCTTCACCTGTCTCTGTTTCTTCTCTTTCTGCCATCATCAACTGTTCCTCTGTCCCTTCACCTGTCTCTGTTTCTTCTCTTTCTGCCATCATCAACTGTTCCTCTGTCCCTTCACCTGTCTCTGTTTCTTCTCTTTCTGCCATCATCTACTGTTCCTCTGTCCCTTCACCTGTCTCTGTTTCTTCTCTTTCTGCCATCATCTACTGTTCCTCTGTCCCTTCACCTGTCTCTGTTTCTTCTCTTTCTGCCATCATCAACTGTTCCTCTGTCCCTTCACCTGTCTCTGTTTCTTCTCTTTCTGCCATCATCTACTGTTCCTCTGTCCCTTCACCTGTCTCTGTTTCTTCTCTTTCTGCCATCATCTACTGTTCCTCTGTCCCTTCACCTGTCTCTGTTTCTTCTCTTTCTGCCATCATCAACTGTTCCTCTGTCCCTTCACCTGTCTCTGTTTCTTCTCTTTCTGCCATCATCAACTGTTCCTCTGTCCCTTCACCTGTCTCTGTTTCTTCTCTTTCTGCCATCATCAACTGTTCCTCTGTCCCTTCACCTGTCTCTGTTTCTTCTCTTTCTGCCATCATCAACTGTTCCTCTGTCCCTTCACCTGTCTCTGTTTCTTCTCTTTCTGCCATCATCAACTGTTCCTCTGTCCCTTCACCTGTCTCTGTTTCTTCTCTTTCTGCCATCATCAACTGTTCCTCTGTCCCTTCACCTGTCTCTGTTTCTTCTCTTTCTGCCATCATCAACTGTTCCTCTGTCCCTTCACCTGTCTCTGTTTCTTCTCTTTCTGCCATCATCAACTGTTCCTCTGTCCCTTCACCTGTCTCTGTTTCTTCTCTTTCTGCCATCATCAACTGTTCCTCTGTCCCTTCACCTGTCTCTGTTTCTTCTCTTTCTGCCATCATCAACTGTTCCTCTGTCCCTTCACCTGTCTCTGTTTCTTCTCTTTCTGCCATCAACTGTTCCTCTGTCCCTTCACCTGTCTCTGTTTCTTCTCTTTCTGCCATCATCAACTGTTCCTCTGTCCCTTCACCTGTCTCTGTTTCTTCTCTTTCTGCCATCATCAACTGTTCCTCTGTCCCTTCACCTGTCTCTGTTTCTTCTCTTTCTGCCATCATCAACTGTTCCTCTGTCCCTTCACCTGTCTCTGTTTCTTCTCTTTCTGCCATCATCAACTGTTCCTCTGTCCCTTCACCTGTCTCTGTTTCTTCTCTTTCTGCCATCATCAACTGTTCCTCTGTCCCTTCACCTGTCTCTGTTTCTTCTCTTTCTGCCATCATCAACTGTTCCTCTGTCCCTTCACCTGTCTCTGTTTCTTCTCTTTCTGCCATCATCAACTGTTCCTCTGTCCCTTCACCTGTCACTGTTTCTTCTCTTTCTGCCATCATCAACTGTTCCTCTGTCCCTTCACCTGTCTCTGTTTCTTCTCTTTCTGCCATCATCAACTGTTCCTCTGTCCCTTCACCTGTCTCTGTTTCTTCTCTTTCTGCCATCATCAACTGTTCCTCTGTCCCTTCACCTGTCTCTGTTTCTTCTCTTTCTGCCATCATCAACTGTTCCTCTGTCCCTTCACCTGTCTCTGTTTCTTCTCTTTCTGCCATCATCAACTGTTCCTCTGTCCCTTCACCTGTCTCTGTTTCTTCTCTTTCTGCCATCATCAACTGTTCCTCTGTCCCTTCACCTGTCTCTGTTTCTTCTCTTTCTGCCATCAACTGTTCCTCTGTCCCTTCACCTGTCTCTGTTTCTTCTCTTTCTGCCATCATCAACTGTTCCTCTGTCCCTTCACCTGTCTCTGTTTCTTCTCTTTCTGCCATCATCAACTGTTCCTCTGTCCCTTCACCTGTCACTGTTTCTTCTCTTTCTGCCATCAACTGTTCCTCTGTCCCTTCACCTGTCACTGTTTCTTCTCTTTCTGCCATCATCAACTGTTCCTCTGTCCCTTCACCTGTCACTGTTTCTTCTCTTTCTGCCATCATCAACTGTTCCTCTGTCCCTTCACCTGTCTCTGTTTCTTCTCTTTCTGCCATCATCAACTGTTCCTCTGTCCCTTCACCTGTCTCTGTTTCTTCTCTTTCTGCCATCATCAACTGTTCCTCTGTCCCTTCACCTGTCTCTGTTTCTTCTCTTTCTGCCATCATCAACTGTTCCTCTGTCCCTTCACCTGTCACTGTTTCTTCTCTTTCTGCCATCATCAACTGTTCCTCTGTCCCTTCACCTGTCTCTGTTTCTTCTCTTTCTGCCATCAACTGTTCCTCTGTCCCTTCACCTGTCTCTGTTTCTTCTCTTTCTGCCATCAACTGTTCCTCTGTCCCTTCACCTGTCACTGTTTCTTCTCTTTCTGCCATCATCAACTGTTCCTCTGTCCCTTCACCTGTCTCTGTTTCTTCTCTTTCTGCCATCAACTGTTCCTCTGTCCCTTCACCTGTCTCTGTTTCTTCTCTTTCTGCCATCATCAACTGTTCCTCTGTCCCTTCACCTGTCACTGTTTCTTCTCTTTCTGCCATCATCAACTGTTCCTCTGTCCCTTCACCTGTCTCTGTTTCTTCTCTTTCTGCCATCATCAACTGTTCCTCTGTCCCTTCACCTGTCTCTGTTTCTTCTCTTTCTGCCATCATCAACTGTTCCTCTGTCCCTTCACCTGTCTCTGTTTCTTCTCTTTCTGCCATCATCAACTGTTCCTCTGTCCCTTCACCTGTCACTGTTTCTTCTCTTTCTGCCATCATCAACTGTTCCTCTGTCCCTTCACCTGTCTCTGTTTCTTCTCTTTCTGCCATCATCAACTGTGTCTCTGTCCCTTCACCTGTCTCTGTTTCTTCTCTTTCTGCCATCATCAACTGTTCCTCTGTCCCTTCACCTGTCTCTGTTTCTTCTCTTTCTGCCATCATCAACTGTTCCTCTGTCCCTTCACCTGTCTCTGTTTCTTCTCTTTCTGCCATCATCAACTGTTCCTCTGTCCCTTCACCTGTCTCTGTTTCTTCTCTTTCTGCCATCATCAACTGTTCCTCTGTCCCTTCACCTGTCTCTGTTTCTTCTCTTTCTGCCATCATCAACTGTTCCTCTGTCCCTTCACCTGTCTCTGTTTCTTCTCTTTCTGCCATCATCAACTGTTCCTCTGTCCCTTCACCTGTCTCTGTTTCTTCTCTTTCTGCCATCATCAACTGTTCCTCTGTCCCTTCACCTGTCTCTGTTTCTTCTCTTTCTGCCATCATCAACTGTTCCTCTGTCCCTTCACCTGTCTCTGTTTCTTCTCTTTCTGCCATCATCAACTGTTCCTCTGTCCCTTCACCTGTCTCTGTTTCTTCTCTTTCTGCCATCATCAACTGTTCCTCTGTCCCTTCACCTGTCTCTGTTTCTTCTCTTTCTGCCATCATCAACTGTTCCTCTGTCCCTTCACCTGTCTCTGTTTCTTCTCTTTCTGCCATCATCAACTGTTCCTCTGTCCCTTCACCTGTCTCTGTTTCTTCTCTTTCTGCCATCATCAACTGTTCCTCTGTCCCTTCACCTGTCACTGTTTCTTCTCTTTCTGCCATCATCAACTGTTCCTCTGTCCCTTCACCTGTCTCTGTTTCTTCTCTTTCTGCCATCATCAACTGTTCCTCTGTCCCTTCACCTGTCACTGTTTCTTCTCTTTCTGCCATCATCAACTGTTCCTCTGTCCCTTCACCTGTCTCTGTTTCTTCTCTTTCTGCCATCATCAACTGTTCCTCTGTCCCTTCACCTGTCTCTGTTTCTTCTCTTTCTGCCATCATCAACTGTTCCTCTGTCCCTTCACCTGTCTCTGTTTCTTCTCTTTCTGCCATCATCAACTGTTCCTCTGTCCCTTCACCTGTCACTGTTTCTTCTCTTTCTGCCATCAACTGTTCCTCTGTCCCTTCACCTGTCTCTGTTTCTTCTCTTTCTGCCATCATCAACTGTTCCTCTGTCCCTTCACCTGTCTCTGTTTCTTCTCTTTCTGCCATCATCAACTGTTCCTCTGTCCCTTCACCTGTCTCTGTTTCTTCTCTTTCTGCCATCATCAACTGTTCCTCTGTCCCTTCACCTGTCTCTGTTTCTTCTCTTTCTGCCATCAACTGTTCCTCTGTCCCTTCACCTGTCACTGTTTCTTCTCTTTCTGCCATCATCAACTGTTCCTCTGTCCCTTCACCTGTCTCTGTTTCTTCTCTTTCTGCCATCATCAACTGTTCCTCTGTCCCTTCACCTGTCTCTGTTTCTTCTCTTTCTGCCATCATCAACTGTTCCTCTGTCCCTTCACCTGTCTCTGTTTCTTCTCTTTCTGCCATCATCAACTGTTCCTCTGTCCCTTCACCTGTCTCTGTTTCTTCTCTTTCTGCCATCATCAACTGTTCCTCTGTCCCTTCACCTGTCTCTGTTTCTTCTCTTTCTGCCATCATCAACTGTTCCTCTGTCCCTTCACCTGTCTCTGTTTCTTCTCTTTCTGCCATCATCAACTGTTCCTCTGTCCCTTCACCTGTCTCTGTTTCTTCTCTTTCTGCCATCATCAACTGTTCCTCTGTCCCTTCACCTGTCTCTGTTTCTTCTCTTTCTGCCATCATCAACTGTTCCTCTGTCCCTTCACCTGTCTCTGTTTCTTCTCTTTCTGCCATCATCAACTGTTCCTCTGTCCCTTCACCTGTCTCTGTTTCTTCTCTTTCTGCCATCATCAACTGTTCCTCTGTCCCTTCACCTGTCTCTGTTTCTTCTCTTTCTGCCATCATCAACTGTTCCTCTGTCCCTTCACCTGTCTCTGTTTCTTCTCTTTCTGCCATCATCAACTGTTCCTCTGTCCCTTCACCTGTCTCTGTTTCTTCTCTTTCTGCCATCATCAACTGTTCCTCTGTCCCTTCACCTGTCTCTGTTTCTTCTCTTTCTGCCATCATCAACTGTGTCTCTGTCCCTTCACCTATCACTGTTTCTTCTCTTTCTGCCATCATCAACTGTTCCTCTGTCCCTTCACCTGTCTCTGTTTCTTCTCTTTCTGCCATCAACTGTTCCTCTGTCCCTTCACCTGTCTCTGTTTCTTCTCTTTCTGCCATCATCAACTGTTCCTCTGTCCCTTCACCTGTCACTGTTTCTTCTCTTTCTGCCATCATCAACTGTTCCTCTGTCCCTTCACCTGTCTCTGTTTCTTCTCTTTCTGCCATCATCAACTGTTCCTCTGTCCCTTCACCTGTCTCTGTTTCTTCTCTTTCTGCCATCATCAACTGTTCCTCTGTCCCTTCACCTGTCTCTGTTTCTTCTCTTTCTGCCATCAACTGTTCCTCTGTCCCTTCACCTGTCTCTGTTTCTTCTCTTTCTGCCATCATCAACTGTTCCTCTGTCCCTTCACCTGTCTCTGTTTCTTCTCTTTCTGCCATCATCAACTGTTCCTCTGTCCCTTCACCTGTCTCTGTTTCTTCTCTTTCTGCCATCATCAACTGTTCCTCTGTCCCTTCACCTGTCTCTGTTTCTTCTCTTTCTGCCATCATCAACTGTTCCTCTGTCCCTTCACCTGTCTCTGTTTCTTCTCTTTCTGCCATCATCAACTGTTCCTCTGTCCCTTCACCTGTCTCTGTTTCTTCTCTTTCTGCCATCATCAACTGTTCCTCTGTCCCTTCACCTGTCACTGTTTCTTCTCTTTCTGCCATCATCAACTGTTCCTCTGTCCCTTCACCTGTCTCTGTTTCTTCTCTTTCTGCCATCATCAACTGTTCCTCTGTCCCTTCACCTGTCTCTGTTTCTTCTCTTTCTGCCATCA
>JAWDGP010007030.1:40000-45000 GCA_033675545.1 Elysia crispata
TCGAAGAAACTACGGCAAGTCTTTGCACAGTTTTCCTTCCGGAAGTGAGCACTATGAAACCACAGCGGAGTGAGCTGACAGTTTACTCCCCTGCGGGTGGTCCTCATCTGTCTCCCAGGTCATTGATTTTCAATTCCACTTTATACCGCGCGTAGAGGATGTAAACAGTGTTGGTGTCAAACACAAAAAGGTCGCGATGGCCTTGGAAGCGAAGCTCTCTTTATGAGTTGAAGTTGGGTCGAAAGTTGGAGGCCGGGATGGCGGGGTCAGGGGGGTTGGAAAAGGGGCAGGTGGGTGTGGAGGGAGGACAAGTGAATTCGATTGTAAAGTCAATGCTACAGAATAGAAGACAAAAAAAAAAACAAAACCTCTGACATCGTCAAAACATATCACTGCCGCTAAGAAAAATGATAGGAATATCGAGGACTAAAACAAAAACACAACAAAACTAACGATACAAATAAAACTATTAGAACAAAGAAACAGTGACGAGAATCATTACAATCAAGACAATGATACTCGTTCGAAGCTTTATTGTTATTCGATTTGCTGCAATTAGATTAACCATTATAGCTTATGCTGTCTTATTTATTACTAGTGATAATAACAATAACAACAAACAACAACATTTAACAATAATAATAATAAAATAATAATAATAATAATAATAATAATAATAATAATAATAATAATAATAATAATAATAATAGTAGTAGTAGTAGTAGTAGTAGTAGTAGTAGTAGTAGTAGTAGTAGTAGTAGTAGTAGTAGTAGTAGTAGTAGTAGTAGTAGTAGTAGTAGTAGTAGTAGTAGTAGTAGTAGTAGTAGTAGTAGTAGTAGTAGTAGTAGTAGTAGTAGTAGTAGTAGTAGTAGTAGTAGTAGTAGTAGTAGTATTAGTAGTAGTAGTAGTAGTAGTAGTAGTAGTAGTAGTAGTAGTAGTAGTAGTAGTAGTAGTAGTAGTAGTAGTAGTAGTAGCAGAAATAAACGAAAACCAAGAAGTAGCACCATTACAACAAACAGCTAAGAAGCCGAAACTCTTTTTGATATACAGAATAAGGAAGAGCTTTCAACCATTATAAAATATGCCACACGGATGACAATCCTAACATTCCACATCCATTCCTTCAGTGGTTGACGAAGCTTCAGACTTCACGGTTTCTGTCTCAATCACTGACATCAGTTGCTCTCTGTCTCTCTATCTCTCTGTTTCTCTGTCTCTCTCTCTGTCTCTCTCTCTGTCTCTCTGTCTCTCTGTTTCTCTGCCTAAATGCTTGTATCCGTCTGTTTGTGAATATGCATTCTCCTGTATGCCTAATTTCCATTTGCTCTCTCTATGTCTCTG
The DNA here is from genome assembly GCA_033675545.1 of Elysia crispata. NCBI lineage: Eukaryota > Metazoa > Mollusca > Gastropoda > Plakobranchidae > Elysia > Elysia crispata. Next base: position 41,342 of record JAWDGP010007030.1, read on the forward strand.
TCTCTCTGTCTCTCTTTCTCCCTGTCTTTATCTCTCTGTCTCTGTCTCTCTGTCTCTCTTTTTCCCTGTCTTTATCTCTCTGTCTCTGTCTCTCTTTCTCCCTGTCTTTATCTCTCTTTCTCTGCCTCTCTGTCTCTCTTTCTCCCTGTCTTTATCTCTCTTTCTCTGTCTCTCTGTCTCTCTTTCTCCCTGTCTTTATCTCTCTTTCTCTGTCTCTCTGTCTCTCTTTCTCCCTGTCTTTATCTCTCTTTCTCTGTCTCTCTGTCCAGCTCTGTCTCTCTGTCTCTCTGTCTCTCTTTCTCCCTGTCTTTATCTCTCTTTCTCTGTCTCTCTGTCTCTTTTTCTCCCTGTCTTTATCTCTATGTCTCTGTCTCTCTGTCTCTCTTTCTCCCTGTCTTTATCTCTCTTTCTCTGTCTCTCTGTCCAGCTCTGTCTCTCTGTCTCTCTTTCTCCCTGTCTTTATCTCTCTGTCTCTGTCTCTCTGTCTCTCTTTCTCCCTGTCTTTATCTCTCTTTCTCTGTCTCTCTGTCCAGCTCTGTCTCTCTGTCTCTCTTTCTCTGTCTCTCTGTCTCTCTTTCTCTGTCTCTCTGTCTCTCTCTCTTTCTCTCTCTCTCTCTCTCTTCTTTTTCTATAGTTTTCTTTGTCTGATCTCTCTTCCTCTCTGTCTCTGTTTATCTCTGTCTCTGTCTCTCTCTCTATTTCTCTGTCTGTCTGTCTGTCTGTCTGTCTGTCTGTCTGTCTCTCTCTCTTTCTCTCTCTCTCTCTCTCTCTCTCTCAGACCGTTTGACAATCTTTCACAGCCCGTCTCTTCCCTTTCTCTCTATTTCTTCTCTCATTCCCATTTATTCAGCTTTAATTTCCTTTTCCTCTTGTATGCCCAGCTTAGCAAATCAGCCAACACACAGATGCTAATCGTAAGAAGAACAATTAGCAAGAAACCAGAAATCATTAAAATCATTGACAAAAAAACGAATGATAGCTTCAAGATAATTGTGTCATGAGCGACGTATCTTTACCATAACCCATAATTTCGCATGTCAAATGACAGCAGCTAAATATACGCCTAAGGCAGGAATACCGCCAATCAAACCTGGAACAGAAATGTCACAAATGATTTCTTGGTTTCAAGGAGAGAAATTTGAGCATGTTGGAATACCGTGATTAGCCGCGACTCACAGCGATAATTTATCAAATCAAGCGGTTTTAATGTGGACTCCCCTCAGGGAAATAAACATCCGTAAACTGCAATCAATGCCGCATGTTGAGAATCAGAATTCACGAATCTAAAATTTAAGCTGAAGAATCCCGTGACTGCTTAGTTATAAAAATCGGGATAAACTTCCAGGGCTAAAGGCCATCGTTCTCTTCTGCCATCTGCACCCGTTAATTGCAAAGAAAATGAAACTTGTTGACTGCGGCATGTTGTGTTCCTTTATTGTAAAACAACTTTAATGGCTGTTTCCATTGCGTCCTGTATAGGCCTGTTTAATTTCTCATTAAGTTAACAGAGAGAGAAAAAAAAAGCCAGAATTGCGGAAAGTTAGCCCTGAAGCTTACTTGCTCAATCGTCTGGGCATCTTTTGCTGTTTTTTTAAACAACTAAAGATCTAGCAAACTCATTCTGTGTAACTATTTTCCGATACAAGAGCGTCGCATGAATTTTGATCACGTCAGACGAGTACGACAATTACGTTGATGTATTTTAATAATCTTGGCAATGGACGTGTTTTGCCATATTTCAAATAAATTATCAGTTGTAGAGAGCTGGCTCGAAAGCTATGCCAAATTGGAAACTTTTTTTTTTCATTGGCTGTTAAAATTTTTTCAGAAGAACGCAGAAAAACTTAAAAAAAAAAAACCCTGACAGTGAGAAAAATTAAATTTAGAACCAACATTGTTTTGGATGGGACAAACTCGCTCTGGCATAATTCACAAGCGATTGCTGAGCAAACATTCTGCCCTCTAGCTCAAATGGAACTTAAGAAAAATTTGACTGAAATAAAATTCAAGTCTTTGCCAAACACGCAGAGCATTGATATTGTTAAAGACCTGGTTGCCTCTTAAAACCAACACGAACATTATGAGTTTCTTTATTGTCACGGATCAGTTGATGATACGCAGCAAGAATAAAGCAGGTACAGCCTAACATTTTGTTCACTGATTGGAAAGTTGATTTCATTACTTTTACAACTATCGAAGGTTTAATAAATATAACTAAATAAGTTGATTAAATAAAGAAATGTAGATAAGTCGATAGGAGATCGGTAAGTATCGGAAAAATAAAATAAAAAAAAAGAGATGCAGATATATATATATATATATATATATATATGTATATATATATATATATACAATGATAACAACACTGCTAGTAGTAGTAGTAGTAGTAGTAGTAGTAGTAGTAGTAGTAGTAGTAGTAGTAGTAGTAGTAGTAGTAGTAGTAGTAGTAGTAGTAGTAGTAGTAGTAGTAGCAGTAATAGTAGTAACAGTAGTAGTAGTAGTAGTAGTAGTAGTAGTAGTAGTAGTAATAATAATAATAATAATAATAATAATAATAATAATAATAATAATAATAATAATAATAATAATAATAATAATAATGATGATGATGATGATGATAATGATGATGACGACGACGACGACGACGACGACGACGACGACAACAACAACAACATTAATCCACATGTCTGGCTCTTACTCCCAGTATATAATCAGCCAATAGGTCGCGAGGGAGGCAGAAACAACAACAGATGTTTCACGATAATGCGTTTCTTCTGCTCTGCGTGACTTATCTCCTCCAAACCGCGAAGCCATAAGTTCCTTTCTGAGACACGCGACGTGAATGCTTCTATCCTAGACCTAACGGTTAGAGAGGTGTCATTTATACCCGGAACTGGAATCTCCTTACCACGAATGACTCTAAAGTTTTCTGGCACTGAAACCCAAACCATGGGTTTACACCAGTAAAAGTCATAGTGACATTGAGACATTGGCACCAGTAATATGATAACAAAACGAAACAAAAAGTTTGACAGGAAAGTTTCTTTTATTCCTTACGCTGTACAAGACGTGTTTGTATCATTTTAACAAAATTAAGCACAACTTGAAGTAGCGAATGTATGCGATAAGGAAAAACAAATGTGCACTAGTTCCCAGACAATCTAAAGTTGGCTGAAAGAGTTCATTTACAAACCAAATAATCATTGTTTCCAGGTGACAAATATGTTACTCGGCAAGGGCGTTCGTTGAAAGGTTGCGCTTAGTATATCGGGAGTCCATATCTTGGTACTGTGCTCACGCCACAGCCAAGAAATAGATTATCTCAAGATTATATCAAGATTGTCTCAAGATTATATCAGAATTATCTGAAAATTACCTCAAGATTATCTCAAAACATGGAATTTTTCCTCATAATATAGAGAGCCACGTTTAGTTTCTATAAAATTCAAACACTCAACACCTGAGGACGACACCAAACAAAAGAGCCTTCCTATATAATGCTGAGGACGACACCAAACAAAAGAGCCTTCCTATATAATGCTGAGAACGACACCAAACAAAAGAGCCTTCCTATATAATGCTGAGGACGACACCAAACAAAAGAGCCTTCCTATCGTAATGCTGAATACGACACCAAACAAAAGAGCCTTCCTATATAA
>JAWDGP010007030.1:50000-57500 GCA_033675545.1 Elysia crispata
CGGAATACTCTCTGAGTCTCTAAAATGAATCTGTATAATATATTAGCTTTATATCGAAATAAGATTGCATCAAGCTTATATACATACACACACTCATATACACACACACACACCTGAGTTTTTATTGTATGTGTTTGTGTCTTATTATGTTACAGTACATGCCAATTTTTGAATTATTTTGCCCCTCCAAAACAACAAAATTTCCTTCCTTTTTCTTATTTAATCGGTGCAAAATACGATGACACCTGTAACGACTGCTATTTTTGAGTCGAGCCGTCTTTGAATATTGAGAGTCTGTTTGTTCTAACGCCTGACAGTTGCGAAATGTCCACATCTTCTTCCAGCACTTTCGCTCCGTGTCAGCCATTAGGGGTTGATTGGGGGGGGGGGGGGGTGATTGGGGGGTGATTGGGGGGTGATTGGGGGGTGATTGGGGGGTGATTGACTCGAAAACTACGCTGGCATCTGGCTGTTATGTCGGTACAGAATCATACATCTAGAGATAAGTACTGAATAATGTCAGCCTTAGGAAAAATTGTTGGAGAGAGAGCGGGAGAGAGAGAGAGAAAGAGAGAAAGAGAGAGAGAGAGAGAGAGAGAGAGAGAGAGAGAGAGAGAGAGAGAGATGAATGCTAGACGGTTAGAAAGAGAAAGTTAGAGAAAGAAAGAAAAAGAAAGAAAAAGAGAGAGAAAGAGAGAGGAGAATGTGTGTGTGTGTGAGAGAGAGAGAGAGAGAGAGAGAGAGAGAGAGAGAGAGAGAGAGAGAGAGAGAGAGAGAGAGAGAGAGAGAGAGAGAAATAGAGAAATGGAGAAAGAAAGTAAAGATAGAGAGTTAAACTAACGCCTGAAGTAAACGACAGTGATGTATTGTTTTATGACGGATTTTTTTCTCGTGCTTGATAACTTTAAATCTATCCTACTTATCGAGAAGAGATGTTCTAACCACGGCTAGACGACAGCTTCTGCTCAAATATGGTCGTCTATGCGGATTACATTCGTCAGAGATCGATTGCGAAATGGACAAACTCAGGGCAAACACCCAGCAGGTTTCTTTCGATCCATGTCATTTTAAAACAGCAAAACTGCTTTCGTTTTCTTTTACATTTAGAACATTTTGTTGTTTATATGAATATACTGCTATGAAGTTTGCCTTCAAGATTAGAAAATGTTGGTTTTTTTTTAGTAATAATCTTAGCATTTTTGTGTGTGTGTAAAAGTGTCATGGAACTGATGCAATAAAAAAGTTACAGCAAATTAACCCCATACTTTTGAATTTCAGTTTAACTTCATGAACTTTTCATTTAATAAAAACAACTTCATAAAAAGACTGGCATCCTGTTTACAACAATTTCACTTAAAAGCAAAAGATTTAGTGGGAGAAAAAAACTATCTTCATTTCTTTTTCTTCTGGTATGACTTGTTTTCTTTGGTTTAGTGAAAAAAAAAATAAAGAGAATGCGGAGAACAAAATGTACCGACGTAAAAAAATATACATGTATGAAAAAATAACTTTGGCAGGGAATGAAAGCAGTGGAGTCTGTCAGAGATGTATGCAGTCTCTCTTTGAGAAGACAAGCCAGAAGAATGAAACAGAGAAAAGATTGGTTGAAATACGAGAGAGATCTCTCGCTTTGCTTGGAAAGGAGAAGCACAAAAAAGTTTGTTGGTAGACAAGCCTGTTTGATGGAGATGGGAGAGAGCAGGTTGTGGGAGATTTGCAAAGAATCTTTGATTTACTAGACCAAAAGGGAGAAAGACAGAGATGAAGAGAGAAGGAGAGGGGGGGGGAGAGAGAGAGAGAGAGAGAGAGAGAGAGAGAGAGAGAGAGAGAGAGAGAGAGAGAGAGAGAGAGAGAGAAAAGAGAGAGAGAGGGGGAGACAGAGGAGTGAGAGCGAAAAAGAGAGAGAAAGAGAGGAAGAGAAGGAGGGAGAGAGAGAAAGAGAGATAGAAGAGAGTGAGAGAGAGAGAGCGAGATAATGGGAGGGAGAGGGAGGATATACATAAATAAGACAGAATAGTAAGACGAAGATAAGTAAAGTAAGATGTATAAATTACGCCTCAGTGCTTTACTAGGAAAAATTTTCACTATGAGCTTATTCAACGATAGTGTTGTTTTATGTGCTGAGTTTTAACTTGTTTAAACCTTTTTTATTTTTATTTTTGTTTGATCATTGAGAGAAACCGGCTGCTACCTTATAACGGCTGATTATTTAGTGAAACCGCCATTTTCCTAGAGCGTCTCTTCAACTGCCAACTCATTCACATAATATGGACGCTCTTTAATAAGTTTATCGAGCAATCGTCTGCTACAATAATCCAACCACAGGCTCGAAGTACCGAGAAGTTAAAAGTTACCACTATTGAACGCTTCCCTGCAGCTTAACTGATCTTTTTAGGACTCAACGGAATTTGCGCCTTTCTCGTCCATGTTATTCCCATCGAAGTGGCTCTCTTGCGGGTTAAAAAAAACCAAATCCAATTGTTGATTCGAGCTTCACCAGGCTTTGACTGACAAATTCATGTTTATAGATGTTTAGATCTCGGCTTCAGTGGAGCCGGTGGAAGATGGGAGAGCCTCACTTGGATGGCACCATCGTGATAGGGTGAGCTAATTTATTCTCTTTAATGTGGCAAGCGTTTGCAAGTGAGTGCTTGCTCTCTGAAGGACGGTCATGACGACTTCTAGCCAGTTGGCAGCGGACAAACTTGACGTGCAACCAAACAAACAGGTAAACAAATAAGCAAACAAATAATTCACATCCTGTTCAAAGCTCAGTCCCTGGGCATGGTTCGCGAGTTCTGGTTGAGAAACTCTTCGATTTCAAACAATTATGACGCGTTGCACGTTGGGAATGTCTGCATTATTCAGCGGCGTCAGTTGATCACACGGCTACCAGAGTTCAGGGTCATAGAAAAAAAAGCAAATAATTAAAAGAAAGAAAAAGTTCAGGGTTATAAAAAAAAAAAACAACCCTCCCCCCAAAAAAAAACAAAACAAAACAAAACAAGACGAACAACAAAAAAAAAAACAACAACAACAACAACCAAAAAAAGCACAAGAAAAAAAAGCAACTAAAAAACAAAAAACAAAAAGGACAAAAAATATTAAAAAACCAACAACAAACAAATAAGCATCAACAACAACAACAACAACAACAAAAAGCTAATGAATATTTTGGTTTATTGGCATGAGCGACATACAGATCCTTAAAAGATAGGCTTTGCGTTCTCCACCACATCAAGTTGATATAATAATTTTATTATACAAACTTTTTACTTATTTATTTATTTGTTTATTTTTTACTCAAGTTCTACTTTTTCTTAAACTTTTCCGTAAAAATTGAGAGACACAATGAATGAGAGAGAATTTTCTACCTCGTACGGCAAAAAGGTTAAGAAAGAAACATTTCAACCACTCCTCACACAAAATACCAATAAAAAAAACCTCGTCAAATTCCACTCAGTTTTAACTAACTACAAAAACATACGGAAAATACCAGAAAATACTACAGCCAACACAACACCCTCGAGATGTTGTTTAAAATCAGACAATTTTCTCTTCCCTCCCTCTGTTTCTCATCAAATGTGTATCTATTTCTATTTCGATGGTTGAAAGAGACAAAGATTGACGACCTCGCAACCCGTTCAACCCCCCCCCCCCCCTTCCCTGTTTCTCATCAAATCTGTATCTATTTCTATTTCGATGGTTGAAAGAGACAAAGATTGACGACCTCGCAACCCGTTCAACCCCCCCCCAACCTCTTTGGATTCTCACAAGCCCCACAATGGTTGTGACAATGCGTGTCTTGTTAATGACAGAGACAAGCACAATTACCAGAGTTTGGTTTGAACAGGCGAGGCGGAGCTCGTAAAAAAACGATGCGTGGAGTGGATAATATTGGAACACAGGTCAAAAGGTTATGCTGATGGTTTACAATGGACCAGAAATAAATTAATCTGTAGTAAACTTACGTGTGTAGTCGAAGTATGACAGGAACTGCTAAGATTAGAATACGTGGACATCTTCTTTGATTCCTCTGCTCAGGTTGTCGATGTGGATGGCAGACGGTTTCTCTTTCTCTCTCTCTCTCTCTCTCTCTCTCTCTGTCTCTCTCTCTGTGTGTGTGTCTCTCTCTGTCTCTCTCTCTGTGTGTGTCTCTCTCTCTGTCTCTCTCTCTCTGTGTGTCTCTCTCTCTGTCTCTCTCTCTGTCTGTCTCTCTCTCTGCCTCTCTCTCTCTCTGTCTGTCTCTCTGTCTGTCTCTGTCTCTCTCTCTGTGTCTGTCTCTCTCTGTCTGTCTGTCTCTCTTTCTCTCTGTGTCTCTCTGTCTCTGTCTCTCTCTTTCTGTTTGTCTCTGCCTCTGTCGGTCTGCCTGTCTGTCTGCCTGTCTGTCTCTGTCTCTGTCTGTTTGTCTCTGTCTCTGTCTGTCTGTCTGTCTGTCTGTCTGTCTGTCTGTCTGTCTCTGTCTCTGTCTCTGTCTCTGTCTCTCTCTCTCTCTCTCTTAGCCTCTCTTTCCGTGCATGGATAACACAATCAAACTCTGCCGAGTGCATCATTTCTGTGAAAGTGCCAAGTATTTACACTTGCAGCGGCCTAATGACTCTAATGAGTGGAGAGGGAGGAACAGGGGCAGACTCTCATCCTCTCATTGCGATTCTTACTCAAGTGTTAGGCTTTTCGTGTCCAAGGCCGTGACATAAAACCACCCGTATCAATTTTTTATCAAACAAATTTTGCCTTTTCCAACATCCTCTCCCCAACAGAAACAAAAAAAAAAAAAAAAAAAAATCCAAACAAACCACCTCAACATTAATTTTGTTTTCTAAATTCTGACTCCAGTATTGATTATACTTTTATTTTAATGTTTGATGATGTTGAACAGATAAACCAAATACAACATTTTAAATGTTTTATGTTTTTCTATACAGATTGGCCTCTCAGTGTGTGACACAAACATTGCTGATCTGCAAATCTCATTCAGTATCTTGTGACAGAGTTTTGATCAGCTTTCAGTAGATCGAGTTTTGGAGTTTAATTTTTGAACTATGTAATGGTAATATACATTCCTGGAGCAGACAGTCATGGATGCTTTAAACTTCCATCTAATAACGGTGGATCTAAGCCGAGCCTTCCCAAAGTGCAGACCGAAGGACAAAATATTCGCACTAAGTGATAAACTGAGCTACTAACAATGAACTATCTGACACAGTTGACACAGTCTAAAATCATCGTTGAATGGGCTGGTTGTAATCTGAACACAAAATTTCTTTCTAAGAATTATTATGTGCTAAAAATACTAAGAAATTCAAGTGAGCGTCACTCCTAACAGCTTCCACACATAACTCTCTAACACATCCCTTTACCTCAACAGAGAATACTGCAGTTTGAACCATGACATTGCCGGAAAAAACACATAAAGACAAAGTCATCTGTCACTTGCTAGGTTTCCTCAAGAGTGTCTGTGTAGGTTTGGTTGTCTTGTTAAGACTCTCCGTTCCAAACAACTGAAGTCATTGTAAATGTGACATGCCTTCTCGTTCTGGACGATAACATACACGTACCGGTTCTGTAAATCGGTTTTTCTACGTCGCTGCTTGGCTGACAGATTGAAGATTTTCATCAACCCAAACGACCATAAATGGCGACTTTATATCAACACAAACCGCCATAATTAGTGATCTTTCATCAACCCAAACGACCATGTTTAGTGACCTTACATCAACCGAAACCGCCATAAATGGCGACCTTACATTAGCCAAAGCCGCCATAAATTGCGACCATACATCAACCCAAACGACCATAAATAGCGACCTTACATCAACTCAAAGGACCATAAATGGCGACCTTACATCAACACAAACGACAATTAATAGCGACCTTACATCAAGCCAAACGACCATAAATAGCGACCTTACATCAAGCCAAACGATCATAAATGGCGACTTACATCAACCCAAACGGCAATAAATGGCGACCTTACATCAACCCAAGCGACCATAAAGGGCGACCTTACACCAACGCAAACGACTATAAATAGCGGCCTTACATCAACTTAAACAACCATAAATGGCGACCTTACATCAACCCAAACGACCATAAATGGTGACTTTATATCAACTTTAATGACCATAAATGGCGACCTTACATCAACCCAAACGAACATAAATGGTGACCTTACATCAACCTAAATGACCATAAATGGCGACCTTACATCAAACCAAACGACCATAAATGGCGACCTTACATCAACCTAAATTACCATAAATGGCGACCTTACATCAACCCAAACGACCATGTTTGGTGACCTTACATCAACCCAAACGACCAAAAATGGCGACCTTACATCTACCCAAACGGAAATAAATAACGACCTTACATCACACCAAACAACCTAAAACCCCGACCTTACATCAGCCCAAACGACCATAAGTGGCGACCTTAAATCAACACAAAAGACAATGAATGGCGACCTTACATCAACCAAAAAAAAAACAAAAATGGCGACCGTACGTCAACCCAAACTACCATAGACGCCGACCTTACATCAACCTAAACGACTATAAATGGCGACCTTACATCAACCCAAACGACCATAGACGCCGACCTTACATCAACCTAAATGACCATAAAAGGCGACCTTACATCAACCCAAACGGCCATAAATGGCGACCTTACATCAAGCCAAACGACCATAGACGCCGACCACACCACGTAGCGAACAAGCCTTCCAGGATGTCTTGACACAAGAATAGTTTGAACTATAATCTAAGCAAAAGCCTGGATCATAGCTCTGCCGTTATCATTTCAATCTAGATCTCTCGAGACAAAGTATTCCGTATTTAATCTCCAGTATTCACACTCAAATCAATAGTTAACTTCCAACTTAAACTCTTCTTCCTGAAACCATGCCTGAAAAGTAAAATTTATTGGTGCTGGTATTATAGTGGTGCTAGATATTCTGATCGTTGTAAAATCATGAAATAATTAAAAAAAAATTCTTCTTTTCCACTTTTTTTTTTTTGAAGGTGTTAATAATTTACAGATCGTTGAAGGTTATTTGAACTGGTATTCATTTGACTTCCAAATGTACTGAAGCCCCGCAAGGTCGTTTTCTATAACATTTTAACCTATCGATCGGGGTTTTGGTGTCAAAAGTAGAAACCTGATATTTTGCGATGCTCTCAAAGACAATAAGTTAGACAATAACTAAAGCGTATATTCTTTATCATGAAATTGACTGAGAAGTTTATGCATAATATGAGCTATAGCCATGAATGATACTGAAATGAAAGTTGATAAAGTAAAATGGAAATAGATGAAATGAAAGTAGATGAAAATGAAAGTTGATACAATAAAATGGATATGGATGAAATGAAAGTAGATGAAAATGAAAGTTGATAAAATGGAAATAGATGAAAATGAAAGTTGATAAAATGGATATGGATGAAATGAAAGTAGATGAAAATGAAAGTTGATAAAATGGAAATAGATGAAAATGAAAGT
>JAWDGP010007030.1:60000-115000 GCA_033675545.1 Elysia crispata
ATTCACATACGTATATTCTTTAAAATACAAGCAATTAAAAAAATATATACAATAGATTTACCAAAAAAAAAATTATGTGAAAGTGCATACAGAAAAAATAGAACAAATAAGTAAAGAAAAGAGTCAAAGATATGAAAACAACAAAACAAAAACAATTAATTAAATAGGGGTAAAAAAATATTTATAAAAGTATTGTTTGAAAAATTGACTGAAACATCCAAAAAATGAAGAAACCAATAAATTAATGGAAATCCAAAAAGGTAAGAATATAACATTTCAACAACCACAGCTATGAATTTCGTAAGAAACTGCATTTGATGCTCCCTTAAATATAGTTTAATTGTTAGTCAAAAAGATGGCATAAGATTTGTTTTGAGTAGATCTAGAAGGAAGTCGAAGTTTCTATTTAAACTATCTTTATTGCTTTCAGAATCTATGTCTATATAGAGTGGAGCTGGGCGAAAAATGAGGACAATCTAACCGAGCATTTCTAGACCACCTAGGAAGGTCAAAATTAGCTTAAAGTTGTAAATTGTCCTGAAGATTGGAATGGTATTGTTATCTTTATTATTATTATTATTATTATTATTATTATTATTATTATTATTATTATTATTATTATTATTATTATTATTATTATTATTATTATTATCATTATTATTATTATTATTTATTTATTTATTTTTTTTTTACAAAGATAATGTTTCTCGAAAAAAATGTGATTATTATTATTATTATTATTATTATTATTATTATTATTATTATTATTATTATTATTATTATTATTATTATTATTTTGATTTTTTAAAAAGAAAAAGGCGAATGTGCGAACTACTACCTGTAAGAACAGTTTAACAGAAACGGCAGGAAGTAAACTATAAGTACGCAGACTTTGTAGACGGCGGTAGATTTAAAATCTTCTGGAATAGATCTAGATCTAGATTCTACGTATAAAGAAATTTCTAAGTAATGAATCTAAAAAGGTCACTTGGTCATAATGTTCTAGATCTAGGGCCTTTACTCAAATCAAAAAATTAAAATCTAGATTAGATCTATATTATACTTTTAGGCTTCGAATTTCAAAAGGATTTAAGCTCTAGATTTAGATTTTGTGTTTAGAATAAGAATCGTCGAGACGACTAGGCCTATATCAGCCCCGGCAAATTTAACCCGCACTGAGCTTTTCACCTTCCTAGTTTTCAACTTCAAACCGTCATGTTGAGATATAATTTGTTAGCACATGCAGCAATAAAAGTGTGCGCATCGAAAAATATAAAACATTTATAAGAGTCCCATTGCTCAGAGGCTAAGAGGCTCGAAACTTGAAAGTGCCCAAGTGCCCCATTCTCGTCTTCTTGTTATCTACCTACCACAGAAATTCACCCTCTCTTTTTCTCTGTCTCGGTCTCTCTCTGTCTCGGTCTCTCTCTCTCTCTCTCTCTCTCTCTCTCTCTCTCTCTCTCTCTTTCTCCCTCTCATTCTCTCTGTCTCTCTCTTTCTCTCTCTCTCTGTCTTTCTCTCTCCCTCTCTCTCTCCCTCTCTTTCTCTCTCTCTCTCTCTCTCTCTCTCTCTCTCTCTCTCTCTCTCTCTCTCTCTCTCCACCCTCGGTTAATATGTTTACATCCACATCTCTACAATCTTTTCTTCATTTGGGGAGTGGGATGGTGGAGGGGGAGATAGAAATTAGAAGAACGTGCGGGAGAAAGATGTATATATAGATAGATAGATAGATATAGAGATAGAAAGAGAGAATAAAATAGAGCTGGAGAGACAGAATGCTACAGATAGTGATAGATAGAAGATAGATAGATAGAATAAGAGGTAACGAGAGAGAGAGAAAGCGAAGGAGAGAGAGAGACAGACTAGACACACGGAAGGAAAGAAAAGGGGAAACACTTTGAACAGATAACATTCATGAAAGGTGGGCTCTGGAAATAATCTGGTCTTTAAATGCCTTTGATATACTTGTCTCACCCTAGCCGGGATGATCTATGATGCACTTTCTTTTATGTGTGTGAGTAAACTTGCTCTCCTTAGACCATAACTACCCCCCCCCCCCCTCCCCCACGCCACCCCAACTCACCATTTGGCTAAGGTCATTTCATCAATAGTTGCTTATTGCACCCTAACATCTAAATTAAAAATCAAAGGGCTTGAGGTTTAAATCTCGTTGAACCAGGTTCTAGGTAGAGCCTGCGTATATATATATATATATATATATATATATATATATATATATATATATATATATCTATATCTATATATATCTTTTGCATTTGGGGCGCGGAAAAATATGTGATATCTAAAGAAAAGGAAAGACAGAGAACTCATCAGATTTGTAGGGAGAGAAACTATATTTTCGAGAAAAACCCATAGCCATTGTGGGCTCAAGCGCTCTATGTGTTAACTGAGTCTTCAAAATTTCCTTTTCTTCCCTAGCAAACACAGTCATTCTCCTTGTTCTAAATGCGTTGTTTATTATTTCATTTCCGGGCATCAAGTTTGAAACCCCCCTGTCATGGCTAGTACAATGTGTTCACTGTCTGAACTGGACTTCTTGTTAGATCTCGTCTTTTTCATCAAACTCAAGGCAAATAACACATCAAATATATACGGGTTTTCATTTCTAATTAAGTTTGATCTTATTTGATGCGATACACGAAAATATCTGTCAGACACGGCAAGGCTGACAAAGTGAGAACCCCAAACTCCAAACTCATCCGCCGATGGCTTGAGTCTCGAGCCAGCTTCATACGCTCGAACAATCCATCCGTTAAGCTTAAATTTTACACGGCAAATCCAAGGGTTTCTCATACACGACGTAAACCTCGGCCGTAGAGTTGTTGTGTTTTCAGTCGCGGCAATGACTGAAAATGATAAAAGCTTTACTTTAATACATTAACAATTGTAAAAAAAAAAAATACGTCTGTTTAGACATTAGCAATGACACTAGCAGAGGATTTTGATCTGCTTCGATTTGAACCGTATCTTCAAACTGTCGTTGATAACTCTTATATTTCTCAGGCATAAACAAATTAAAAACAAGATCATTCTGTACCTTTGCAATCTATATCAGTAACCCCTTTTTGTCGGCTTCCCACTTATCTTCTTTTCTGATCTTTATTTTTATTTTCTCTACAATTCAACCGTACAGGTTCTCTTCCAACGGCCAACATTGGATTATGTTTCTTTTATACAGTGGTGAGGAAACGCTTGGAATGTTGCAAAGTTTTTGCTCATAACATAAAACGGGAGAAATTTGTACATGACGCTCTCGATGGCTGGGGGAGCTTTTAATGTTATTTTCTCATCACGCGAACTACAAACAGTAAAAAGGAACTATTCTCTAACTCTGATTACACGAAGAACTAAATTGAAACGAAAAAGCAGAAAAAGAAAAGAAAACAAAACAAAACAAGAAAAAAAAAACCCAACAAAAAACAACCCAAAAACCAACAACAGCAACAACAACATTAATAAAACCCATAAAAATATTTCCTTTAGAAAATCAGTTTTAACCGTACGTGGTGACCATAAAAATTGTCAAATACTCAAGTCTCTCTCTGCCTCTGTATCTGTCTGTCTGTCTGTCTGTCTGTCTGTCTCTTTCCCCCACCCTCTCTTTCTCGTTAATTCTTTACATCCCCACCTATCCTTCCTTGTGCTTGTATAATTGCCTGAGTATCTTTAGATATAACTATATCTCTTTTCTTTCTCTTTCCTATCTCTACTTCCTTCTTTCTCTGATTACCTGTTCTATATAAGCTTTTCTCTTGATGGAAACTATATGTGCATGTAATTAACAACATATCACCCTTTGGCTCTCAGTTTTCACACCTTTTCGCGACCATCACACACACACATACACCAACACCACGTTGCTGGTACATCCCCATCCCAGCTCCACAATGCATCAAACGTAACTTGCTGTCAGAGCTTAGGGAATGTAATTTCTCTCCCCCACCCAGTAACAATATTTCAATTGGAATTTTTTTTATTTCTGGACTTTTTCTATGGTTGAAATGATATATAAACATTTGTTTCTGCCATTTTTTAGTCCTGTCAAATTGCCCGTCGAAATTTCTCTTTCTCCCCCTCTCTGTTTGTCTGTCTGTCTGTCTATGTGTGTCTGTCGATCTGTCTGTCTGTCTGTCTCTCTCTTTCTCTGTCTTTCTGTATGTCTGCTTGTCTGAGTGAGTCTATTTCTTCTCTAGCTACTCTCTGTGTACCTGTCTCTTTCTGTGTCTCTCTATCTATTTCTCCCTCCTCCCTCTCTTTCTGTGCCTATGTCTCTGTTTGTCTGTCAGTATGCCTGCATCTCTTTCTCTTTCTTTCTCTCCTCAAGCAAAGTTTGCCTTAACTTTTCTTTCGGAGGCACCTCTTATAATTGATGCTAGATTCCAGAATTTTTTTTTTTTTTCTAATTTACAAATATCCTTTTTGTTCCACTACTAAACGGGTTTGTCTTTCATATAAAAGCTTCCTGTTACATAAATCGAAACAAAACAAAAGTATGGAGTCTCTTGCACTCAGCAAGGTGACACAACCCTAGGTTTCCTACAGGACAAACCGCGACCTACTCTCAACAGCTGTTACTTGCCTAATTTTTTTGCTTATAATTCCGTGTCAAGCGAAGATTGATGAATTTTGGCGTCATTTTGAATTTTGGGCATTGATAAATTGATGTCTGTGAAGCCAAATTATATAGAAATATAAAGTGAAAAAACATAATGAGTAAGAAGCTAAGCTGGCCAATTTGCCAGGAAAAAGATTGGTATATCAGAGTCTTATACTGTAGAGTCAATGTATAAAAAGATCCGTAAATGAGTTACAGCATTTGCATATAATTATATAAAAATCAACCAACCCCCCCAAAAAAAAACAAAACAAAAAAAAAAAAAAAACAACAAAAAAACAAAAAACAAAACAACAACAACAACAACAACAACAACAACAACAACAACAACAACAACAACAACAACAACAACAGCAGCAATCAAACTAAGACTTGAACCCTTGGATATGAAAATAAATTATTCTGTATTATAATATATATACGGAGAGAGAGAGAGAGAGAGAGAGAGAGAGAGAGAGAGAGAGAGAGAGAGAGAGAGAGAGAGAGAGAGAGAGAGAGAGAGAGAGAGAGAGAGAGAGAGAGAGGAAGGGGGGAAGAGAAGGAGAGAGATATGTTAAGATGAAAAAGAGAGAGATCATTAAATAATTTAATAAACTGATAAATTAATGAACAAAACTTGTCGGTACTCAACATCAATACTGATTATGGCGAGAGCGGGTCAGTTCTTCTCACAGACTATAGACCCTGGCTGACCCCAGCTCGTTTGTGGTTCTTCTGCCCGTCAGCCGTGACATAGCGCTCACGCTGGACAGACAGACCGCAAACTTGATGCTAGTGGAAGAATTTCACGTGTTCGTGTTTCTTACCCCCAGGGAACCGCCTTGAGACCTCGAACTCCTCGCCCTGTGTCAGTGTAGTTAAAGATGGGTGTTATACCTCTCCTTCTATTGCTTGGTTTGCTTGTCTAGAAAGTTCTCGAAATGTTCTTTGAGTGTTTGTCACAAGCCCCAGTAAAATATCTTATGTAGGGAGATATGCTTTTCATCGGTTCTCTCTCTCTCTCTCTCTCTCTCTCTCTCTCTCTCTCTCTCTCTCTCTAACTATGTCTCCTTTTTTTCTGTCCTTGCCAACTCTGTCTTTATATATGCAATTCTCTCTTTTTACACTTCTCTCTCTCTCTCTCTCTCTCTCTCTCTCTCTCTCTCTCTCTCTCTCTCTCTCTCTCTCTCTCTCTCTCTCTCTCTCTTTCTACCTTTCTCCCTTTCTTTAGTCTGTCTGTCTATCTGTCTGTCTGTCTGTCTGTCTCTCTCTCTCTCTTCACTCTCGTGTTCAATAAGGAGAATAACGCAGTGTGCCTAAGTCAGGTCAACAGGCCAAAGTAATAAAACCTGTTACAATTAGGGACAGTTACACAGATGAGCGAACACACTGATAACCCACCCATTCATCAACCTCCATGACTGTGTGCCCTAACAAGTTGCACGACCTCTCAGTGTAAATATCCCCCCATGATTTAACAGAGAAAATATGTCCCAAATTCTCTTTTACAGGTCGTTAATTTTTCCCGCATTAAAAAATAATAGAGAAGAACGAGCAGGAGTAATCACGCCGAGTTGCAGGCGGGACGTGACAAACAGCACAACAGGGGGGAGGGGGGTTCGACCATAAATTAATGATATTTGTCGTTATGATGTGAGCGGGTATAAATCATGGGTACTTGAATCCACCAAACACACACCATCACTTTCTGGCAGAACAAGCCGGGCCACATTTATTTTTGCCCGTACGGGTTCATGTGAGGTGACTTTGAGCCTCTTCGAACATTGGATTCGATATTGTTATCTTGAAATAAGGAGAGCGCCGAGAGCTGTGGGATTAGAGCGTCCGCCCTGGTTTTCTTCTTCTTTGCGTGTTCGAGTACCACACTGTCAGTAGGTGAGTTTAGGCTCTCACTCATTCAGGTATGCCCTGCCTGACAGGGTTTAAGTGCTTAAGTTTGATATGAATTAAGGGTTTAGTTCACTATGTAGTGAGTGGATGGGCTTTATTAGACAATAAGTAAGTGAAAAACTTTAAACAAAGTGACTTTTGAAATAGATGATGGTTATGAAATAAGTCTTCGTTCGAAAATTTCAACTGTTATGTTTTGTGAGATCAAAGTGCAATGAAATCCGAACTTAAGTTAAAACAAAAATACAAATAAATTTCATGGGGAAAACAAAACGCTTGACGATCTTTTAAAAGTCTTGTTTCAAGAGTTTTAAGGTCTGCTTTATTTGTTTGATGAGACTGAAATTATCTAAAACCATGAGCCAACTTCTCAGCCGCTGAGAGGTCTGACCCTGCGTGAAAACTAGGCGCAGACTAGGTGAAGGCAGTTAAGGATGGGTTTGGTTTTACATTCTTACAGAAAGTAATGTTTCACTTTTCTTTTGTGTATGAAAGTGTCCATCACGAGAAAACTTTCCCTCCAGTTCATCGTCCTAGTTCAGACAAGGATCATCGAGCTGAGTCGCTTCATCATTCTCCTGTTAACTGGTTCAGATGTCTGGTTGATCTGTCAAGTGGTTTCTACTGACTGGCTTGGGGCTTTCAAATAATCTGTCAGGGCTTTCCCTTTGTGAGACTTAGAAGACTTGAACAATGGGTACTGACTTTCTTTGGAGAGAGCAACAAGATAGATAGATAGATAGACAGATAGATAGATAGATAGATAGATAGATAGATAGATAGATAGATAGATAGATAGATAGATAGACAGATAGATAGATAAATAGATAGATAGATAGATAGGCAGATAGATAGATAGTTAGATAGATAGATAGACAGACAGAAAGATAGGTAGACAGATAGACAGACAGATAGATAGATAGCTAGCTAGATAGGTAGATAGATTAATAGATAGATTGATAGATAGATATATAGACAGATATATAGATAGATAGATAGATTGATAGATAGATGGATGGACAGATAGATTTAGAGAATAGAATAGAAAATATGATAATAAAGTAGATGTATAAATAGATATGTGGATAGAAAGATGTAGACACGCATACTTAGATACTGAAAGATCTATAGTAAATTGTTGGAAGGAGAAGGGACAAAGGGGACAAAGGAATAGAAAAGAAACAGGGGAAAGAAAGAGAGAGAGAGAGAGAGAGAGAGAGAGAGAGAGAGAGAGAGAGAGAGAGAGAGAGAGAGAGAGAGAGAGAGAGAGAGAGAGAGAGAGAGAGAGAGAGAGAGAGAGAGAGAGAGAGAGAGAGAGGGAGAGAGAGAGAGAGAGAGAGAGAGAGAGAGAGAGAGAGAGAGAGAGAGAGAGAGAGAGAGAGAGAGAGAGAGAGAGAGAGAGAGAGAGAGAAAGAGAAAGAAAGAGAATGGAATATAAAAAGAAAGAGAGAATGATTAAATTTGCGAAAGGTACAGAAAAATTACGAAAAGGCCAAACCACAGGAACTGATAGAGATGAGAAGTGAATCGGGGTGAGTGGGAGACGGAGGGTTTGGTATGGTCCAGTCTTCTCTAGACAAGAAGAAGTGGGGGGGGGGGGGGTGACGGGGAGGGAGAGGGGGAGGGAGAGGGAACTGCATGAGGTCAGATGGTAGCCCAGGCGGGTCACTACTCCGTGAACCGACCGATGCTCTAACGCTGAATATCACGCAACATGCAGGGGAGGAACATCAGTTGATTAAATCAAAACCGAGCCAAGTTATTATCTCAACTGCTTTCTATATTTTCAAGTTTCTTGGTCTTAAGTCTACGCCGCATTTAATCTTTGTGTCTCTTTTATCTTCGTGGGAAGGATTCAGAAAGAGAAATATGTAAAAGAAAGAAAATATGTCTTTGTTTTTTTTTGTGGGTGCTCATACAAATGCATCTCACCAAAGGGTTTTATTTTAATTTGGGATTCGGAGATTCTAAGATTTACATTTTTTAAACATGTGTTGTTACTAACTCTGAGGCAGCTAGAGATTTCATCTATACAAGCAAATTGTATTTCATACAATCGTCATTTCATATTGAGTCAAAAAGCAATTAAAGAACATAAGTGCCAGCGTTACATAGACGGCCTTCTTCATCAGCCTTTATTACCACAATTATCGCCGTTATCATTATCGTCATCATCATCATAATAATAATGGTTATTATCAGTACGACATCACCTCCATAATCAGTATTATCCTAATAACTATCATCATCCTCATCAACATCACCACCACCACCATCATCATCAACATCACCATTAACACCACCACTACCACCACCACCACCACCACCATCATCATCATCATCATCATCAACACCACCACTACCACCACCATCATCATCATCATCACCACCACCACCACTACCACCACCATCATCATTATCATCATCATCATCACCACCACCACCACCACTACTATACAATCATCATCACCATCAACATTATTACCACCACCATCACCATCACCACCATCATTGTTATCACCATCACCACCACTGCCATCGGCGTAACCATCAACATCATCATCATCATCACCACCACCACCACCACCACCACCACCACTATGATCATCAAAGTCACCAATATAATTAATTTTGCTCGGAGTATCATCCTATCTTTCTCATCATATTTTGAAGAATATTTCAACCCTCCCCTCCCTTTCCCGACCCCCCCCCCCCCTCCCCCTCCTCCACCTCAACCCCCGTAAGCCTCAGCAGTCTAGCCCGATAAAGAGGAGAAGTTAATTTTCTGCACGTAGACTTACCTATTTACGACCAATCCTGTAATCTGCGATTTAATAAAACAAACCAATTTTCTACACGTTCCCTCTAACCCACAAACTGAGAAACAGATCTAAGTATGACGTGCTATCTTCAACTTTATAGCCGTAGACCGAGGTTTTTTTCCTTGGAGCGTGTCGATGTCACGCCAGAATTAATGTCTGTCTTACGATATTCGAGATTCAAATAACAACATCGTAGGATTCATGAGACTTGTTGACCAAAGCGTTGGATTCTTGTCATATCAGTACACAGAATATTCTTTACCTTTGTGGGGGAGGTACAGCTTGTGAGTATTAAGCGCATGTTGTTTTTGAATATTTGATAAGGTTTTTTGAATTAGTACTACTACTACTACTACTACTACTACTACTACTACTACTACTACTACTACTACTACTACTACTACTACTAAAACTACTACTACTACTACTACTACTACTACTACTACTACTACTACTACTACTACTACTACTACTACTACTACTACTACTACTACTACTACTACTACTACTACTACTACTACTACTACTACTACTACTACTACTACTACTACTACTACTACTACTACTACTACTACTACTACTACTACTACTACTACTACTACTACTACTACTACTACTACTACTACTACTACTACTACTACTACTACTACTACTACTACTACTAGTGCTAAGTACAACATTTCTTTTTCCTCTTACATGAATAACAGCTACAGCCAAAACAAACACAAGAAGAACAACAACAATCTCAACAACAATAATGATGAAAACCATATCTGCGCAGTATAAAGAAGATGAGTACTCATACTTTAAGCTATGGGAAATAGAATAATCTATCACTTGGTGTCAGCTCAACGAATGGAATTTGTGAGATTTTTTTTTCTCCGAGGATTACACGCTATTATAAATAAAAAAAAAACCCAGTAGACTCTGATGAGGTAAGCTGCTGAGCCTGTTTGGTCGTTTCGTTTCTCTGAATGTCAGCAACTAACAGCGGTGAACAGCTACAAATAGATGCTAGATATAATTGTCTCGATTAGTTTTACAGATTCCGAACAATGAACTATCTCTGAGCTCCTAACAGTCTTACTATGTAAACGTGCGGTGGATGTAAATAGGGTTCCTCAATTTTTCAGCTGTTATTATTTCCTTTGTTCAACGTGATTAAAAAAAAAAAACAAAAACATACGTCAAACAAAAGTATTGTGTAGAAACTTAATGTCTTCAACGAGATAAAAAAAACAACAACTTGTTTTTCTCTTTTTTTTTTGCGGTAAGGAATATGGCGAAAACCATACCTGATATAGGAAAATTCGTTCAGTTCTGTCACCTGAAAGGTAAGTCTTGGGTTCGATTTCCACCAGGAAGCTATGGAATTCTAGGTGAAGCTATCACGCGTGTTTCTGGGAAGAGCCTCTAGGTTTCTGAGGTTCAAAACGTCTCAGTCGTCACCTTGGGAGTGAAGCTATCACGCGTGTTTCTGGGAAGAGCCTCTAGGTTTCTGAGGTCCAAAACGTCTCAATCGTTACCTTGGGAGTGAAGCTATCACGCATGTTTCTGGGAAGAGCCTCTAGGTTTCTGAGGTCCAAAACGTCTCAATCGTTACCTTGGGAGTGAAGCTATCACGCGTGTTTCTGGGAAGAGCCTCTAGGTTTCTGAGGTCCAAAACGTCTCAGTCGTCACCTTGGGAGTGAAGCTATCACAGTCTAAGCAGCCCATTACCCATGTCATCTCCGGGAATACGTGACAACAGCTGGTTTTGTACTTTCCCAATCTATTTATAAATCCTTCTAAACGCTTATTACGTATCTGTAAAGGTGGGGAAAAAAGTACGTAGAGAATCCCTGCTTAGGGGAAATTTATGCGTTTTTTTTTTCATGAGCGTTTAAAAGATTTTACAAGAATAGTTGAATTTTACTAAAATAGCAAACAATTCTTATGTAAGACTGTTATACATGTAATTTTTCATATTATCTATATCGTCGCCTATGAAAGTTGTACCTCCTTCTGGAAACCCTCCTAATGTCAGTCAACTCTTTACTCTTATAATAAAATTGGGTTTTTATTGTTACATCCGCGAAGTTGAAATCTAATCTAAATATCTAATCTACACCTTTGTTGCATGAAAACTGTCGCCAATATGCTGATTTAAGCACTAAAGCCAATAGCAATAAATGGGTAGTGACTTTACGATACATTGTAGCCGATGCCGAAGGCATGAGCTTACGATCGTCGTGAAATTTTTTTTTTTACTTCTTTTCGATACGGCCCAGATCGTAGATTTAGATTTATGACTGACACTTAGTGCTCCGTTTAGAATCGTCTTAGGTGAGTTTACTGCTCCGTCTCAGGCAACAGAGAAATTTTTCCTTGTCATTCTGGGATGATCAATAGGGCACACACCCCGCCTGCTTCAGGGCTAGATCTAATCATTACCGCTAAATTATGTCGGTAAGGAACTTGGAAATGATACGGGATAAAGGCATTTCGGTTTATGTCAGAAACAATACCTAGCGAGCGGCGACTTTGTTTATCCCGATTGTTCGGTGGAAAGACAGCAGCAATGGTGGAGTCTTCCAAATTCTATAGCAGGCTCAACTGATAACCAACTTCGTTACATTTCGCTATAGAAGGCTATAAAATGTTGGTCAGTCGACTTATACTTCAAATATCTCAATAACCCAACTTTATGTAATCACAGCTGCATCAGGACTGATGCAACCCCCCCCCCTTTTCCACACACACACACACACCAAAAAAAATGCAAAGTGTAACAGTTTTGTGTGTATCGAGTAAAAACATGAATAACAGTAGAGTCACATCTCAAAACTCAACCCTGACGTAGAAGATAAAAGAGGCCTGAGATTGTCTAATGATGGATAGACTATATCTACTTCAGTACATGCAGTACTAGTAAAGAATCAGAGATATTTACGCTTTGCTCTATACTTTAAAGTTGCCGAACTTTGTGATCGCCTTTCAAAACGTGAGACGCAGCGTCGAGTCCCTGGTGACCAGTGACCGGAAAGGTCACATTGTTAACAGTAACACTCTACCCGCAGCTCTGACCACTTGGTAAATCTTATTATTGTTTTTTTTTTTTTGTAAACATACCGACGAAGCCATCAAGGCGAAACATCTTCTTTGTCAAATACAATTGTTTTTACTCAGTTCATTGACCTCGAGTTCAAGTCGTGACTGTTTTATATTTTTTTACATTTATCAAACATCTTCGGCTACTCCTGCATGTTAATTGATCCTGAAACTTGAGCTGTATGTAGTGTTTCAAGAGTTGTGATCTAGCTTGAATAGTTTTATTGGTCAAGCTGAGATTCGAACCCGTGTCCTATGCTGGTTCACTAGAAGCGCTGCCCCCACCATTATTTTTCCGGACAATGTTTCGATCATGAAGTATCAGTAACCGACACACGGGCTGTTTGAAACACGAGATTTCAAGGTGCCAACCATTCTACAACAGTATTTGTTCTCGCTCCAAATCCAGATTTCTTTTGTTCGCCGTTTCTAGATTTAAAGAAGAATGCTACAGTAGGATCTTTTCTCGTCTTAAATCCAGACCCTCTATTGTTGGTCTTTTATAGATTTGAAGAAGAATTAGCATTTGTTATTTACTGCTTTCAAGCCAAGCTTATCCTAAATGGATATCAATTACACTGAATCGATGAGACTGCAAGTTGTCTTAAAGGGGCCTGAATCTACCGTAGGTTTTTCTACGACCTCATACAACTGGAGCTCCCATTTTAATACCAAACATTTTTCGGGCTTAAGACAGAGCAAATTGTATCGAGTAGAGGTTGAACGGCGAATCTGGTGATAGTTGACAGGTCATGTCTCTAGTTTTGGTTACTTGCTGGAGCCCAATAGGCGTCTCCTAAACTTGCTCTGCAACCCCTTACTCTAGCTTGACGAAAACTGGAATAAAATTATTAATCTAATTAAAAGTACTTCAACTTTATGGGTTGCTAGTGCCTGAAGATTTTGATCTGAATGTTACGAGTTCGATTCCAATCGTTGCTTGAATTTAAGTTGCCCAAGAGAAAAACGATGTTAATCCCCTTCAACTTTCTGAGAGTATCCGTGTTGTAAATAGGCGCCGGAAATGTTGGCAATCCCTCTCACTTGTAGCATGTTACCAGTTGTAGCATGTCACCAGTTGTAGCATGTTACCAGTTGTAGCATGTCACCAGTTGTAGCATGTCACCAGTTGTAGCATGTCACCAGTTGTAGCATGTTACCAGTTGTAGCATGTCACCAGTTGTAGCATGTTACCAGTTGTAGCATGTTACCAGTTGTAGCATGTCACCAGTCTAGCAGCCAGAGCACCAATCCGAAACATGGGATGGATTAATTTCTCGTAAACATGGCGGCGCCTCTGGCCTAACCTTTCCAGCAAACGATTTATTTCTGTCATTAATTTGAGTTTGTTTATTTGTTACATTCGCAAACTCGAAATCTAATCTTATTATCTAGGATACAGTTCTAATTACAATAAAACTGTCCCCAATGATTAAGCGGTTTTCGCCAGGAAATGTAGATTAAGTTTTATGATGATCTAACTTAAGAACGAGTTAGTCTGCACCAGACAACCTCTGAAAACCAGCCTGGTAGCAGATTATAGCTATCTGGTTGATAACCCGCGGAAAAAAGATTTAAACCTACTGGATTTTTCCTTACCCAGGGTGCTTTGTAGTAATCTTACCTTTTCTTCTCACGGTTTTTTATCACTTGTTCACCCCCCCCCCCTCGCCCATACACACACGCACCCACCCAGCCGAAAAAAAAAAAAGAAGAAAAAACAAGCTTATGGTAAATTGTCTTCTTCTAAAGAAGATCCATCGTCCAGAAAAAAATCGATCTAGCGTAACGCCGAATTCAACCACCCAAATATTGTCCCCAAACTCTTCGAAACAATTTTTTTATGTTTTCAAAATTAATTATCAGTTACTTGAGGTGTTCTGCTCTTGTTTTGGTAAAAGCCAAAAGGACTACATTGGAGGTATTCCTTCACCATATGACTAAAGGGGGAAAGGGGGGGGGGGGGTGAAGTGGGAGGGGGGGGGGAATGGTGAAGTATCAGTTAGCACTTTTGTAAAATTTTATCTGAACTCATAGCTGTTTAGGACTATATTTTTCAACAGGAGACGGATAGCTCTGTTTGACAAGTTTTATTAGGTTCTTGAGAAAAAAAAAAAAAACACTTTCTGACGTTATTTCAAAGAATATGACACGCTATATTCTCTTTTCGTTGTTGGCAATATTGTTTTTTTTCTCGAAAAAAAAAAATCAGGCCGACACCAACGGCTAAAAACCAATTCGACTAACCTGCTTAAAACAAGTTTCTGAGGGAACGTTTACAAAATTTCTTATTAGTTTTAGCGGCAGGCGAGGAAGTAAAATCTCATCGCAGGAGGAGCTATTTGGGCAGAAAGGACGAAGTGAAACAGAACAAAACAACCCCTACAATAGGTTGTGCGTGCATGTTTAAACACAATAAATAATTTCTTCCTATTTGAAGGATGAAAGCTTGGATGCCTGGACTCGAGCTCCTCAACATTTTACATGTTTTTGTATCTAGCTACAATAGACAATTCTGCTGGACTCGAGCTCCTCAACATTTTACACCTTTTTGTATCTAGCTACAATAGACAATTCTGCTGGACTCGAGCTCCTCAACATTTTACATGTTTTTGTATCTAGCTACAATAGACAATTCTGCTGGACTCGAGCTCCTCAACATTTTACATGTTTTTGTATCTAGCTACAATAGACAATTCTGCTGGACTCGAGCTCCTCAACATTTTACATGTTTTTGTATCTAGCTACAATAGACAATTCTGCTGGACTCGAGCTCCTCAACATTTTACAATCTTTTGTATCTAGCTACAATAGACAATTCTGCTGGACTCGAGCTCCTCAACATTTTACATGTTTTTGTATCTAGCTACAATACACAATTACCCTGCTGGACTCGAGCTCCTCAACATTTTACATTTTTGTATCTAGCTACAATACACAATTCTGCTGGACTCGAGCTCCTCAACATTTCATGTTTTTGTATCTAGCTACAATAGACAATTCTGCTGGACTGCTCCTCAACATTTTACATGTTTTTGTATCTAGCTACAATAGACAATTCTGCTCTAGCTCCTCAACATTTTACATGTTTTTGTATCTAGCTACAATACACAATTCTGCTGGACTCGAGCTCCTCAACATTTTACATGTTTTTGTATCTAGCTACAATACACAATTCTGCTGGACTCGAGCTCCTCAACATTTTACATGTTTTTGTATCTAGCTACAATACACAATTCTGCTGGACTCGAGCTCCTCAACATTTTACATGTTTTTGTATCTAGCTACAATACACAATTCTGCTGGACTCGAGCTCCTCAACATTTTACATGTTTTTGTATCTAGCTACAATACACAATTCTGCTGGACTCGAGCTCCTCAACATTTTACATGTTTTTGTATCTAGCTACAATACACAATTCTGCTGGACTCGAGCTCCTCAACATTTTACATGTTTTTGTATCTAGCTACAATACACAATTCTGCTGGACTCGAGCTCCTCAACATTTTACATGTTTTTGTATCTAGCTACAATACACAATTCTGCTGGACTCGAGCTCCTCAACATTTTACATGTTTTTGTATCTAGCTACAATACACAATTCTGCTGGACTCGAGCTCCTCAACATTTTACATGTTTTTGTATCTAGCTACAATAGACAATTCTGCTGGACTCGAGCTCCTCAACATTTTACATGTTTTTGTATCTAGCTACAATAGACAATTCTGCTGGACTCGAGCTCCTCAACATTTTACACGTTTTTGTATCTAGCTACAATAGACAATTCTGCTGGACTCGAGCTCCTCAACATTTTACATGTTTTTGTATCTAGCTACAATACACAATTCTGCTGGACTCGAGCTCCTCAACATTTTACATGTTTTTGTATCTAGCTACAATAGACAATTCTGCTGTGCAAATAAAGACAAAAAAATGTTGGAATAGTCGTGCCCTTCCTGCCAGGGCAGATACGAAATAATATCTTAATAAACACGCTACGAGCCCAGGTGGAGAAGCAACAAGTCCTCCCCATTCCCTGACCTTTCACCTGGAAACGAAAAAACCTGACAACTAGAGGACCACGTCAATAGAAACCTAAGACATAAAAAAATGATGATAAACGAAAAAGAAAAAAAAAACATAATGCAAAAGCAAAAAAAAAAAAAAGACATAAAAATATTATACAGTAATTACAATTTAACTTTGCGATTATCGGTAACCACTGGTTCTGGCTTGAGGTCTACGATCAATGTATGGTGCTTTGCATATTTTATCAATAACCGCCTCCAAGCGCTGCGCCAATTCTGGTTCGATCTCAGCATGATATGATGGTTTATTATTATTATCATTATTGTTATTGTTCTATTTTTGTGTGCAGTCGAGTCAGGGGCAACTTGACCTTTTATTCCTTCAGGAAGAAAACAAGCAGTGCTGAAAGTCGTGACGAAACCAGATGCGCTTTCAAGAATACTTGATGGCTCTGGCGCCGCATCTTTGGAGAGCGGTTAGCTTCACAGGTCTTTAATTTGCAGTGACCCACAGTGGAAGAAGCTTTAACTAACTACTAATCTTGAAGAAGAGAAGAAAGTGCACTAGCTTTACGATCTCTTAAGTCAAAGAAATTGCACTAGCTTTACGATCTAAGTCAAAGAAATTAAGAAAGATCTATTTGATTAGCTAAGGTTAAGTAAAAAAATAGCTGGGTTTGAAACTAGAACATATCGGTAAAATGCGCTTGTTTTATAAAGTCAGAGAAAATATGAGAACTCTAGTTGGTTAGCTACGGCTAAGATGCAGGTTTGAACTCAGAACATATCGGTTAGCAATTCCATTACTCTTCCGACTGAGCTATGAAGCGCCTCCTCCTCCTCCTCTTCCTCTTAAGCCCTCCTAAAACAAAACTTTGGAAAATGCATAGTTCTCATGGCTTCCAATACTTTCTACACTTCTTGTGCTAATAGTTATAGTTATCTAATTCTGTAATATCCCACCCTACATACACATTTTTGAAATGCTCATGTAGGTCCAAGTGCATTGTCATTAATGCAGCTCTAAGAATTTTTGTTTGTACTTTTCATCGACTTATGACAAGCACTTAAAAGAATGCTTCAATATATTTAGAAATAAAAATTTTTTCGCTTTCATTGTTGTTTGTTTTGAAACAGTTTTAATCGGGGAGGCAACCTTTAAAATGAAAACCTAAAATTTCCCATCACATTTCGAAATAGTTGAATCGATATAAATTGTGTTGTCGCTCCAAACCTCGACAATGTTAGTCCGAGGAGAAAATCTTTTTCTTGACTTCCTAGTGAATAGGACAACGCCTTTAACAGAGCAAGGCTTTTTTTCAAGGCTTTCTTCGATAAAGGTTATTCAAATTTAAACTGCTTTTCTCAAACCAAAGGAGGCAAGCAATATCCGAATTTAATGATGAAAAACAGCTTTGTTTATTTCCTTGTGTGTTGCAACATATCTTACCGTGTCAAGGTTAAAAATAAACGCATACGGCGAAAACTCTTGATTCATTTGATTTTTTTTCTTTCCTCTCTGTATAACTCTAGGTTGATCACCCTGGCAGCAACGGAGCAGTAACAGCGCCTGAAGTCACACCACAACAGCGTCGACCCTCTGGGAAAGTTTAAAAGAGGGATTAAGTTTGCCAGCCTTCTTCATGCCAGGGAATTTTGACTGTATTGCAAATATGTCATCCTATCCTGTGATTTCTAACACTGCAAAAACAGTATTGGGGCAAGGCAGTAAACATTTTATTTAAGGATTCATAATGAAATCGACATGTGTGGCCATGAAATATCCCTTTGTAATTATGGAGAGAAACTATGAACATCATTTATTCCGTGGGATAAACAGTTACTGTTTACATTTCCCGAAAAGACGCACTTAAAGTCGCTCAAAGTGCAACATCGCTGTGGTAAGAAGTTACGCCAAATACCGCTGAAAATAAAACCCCGTAACGGGAGTTCTGCAAAATGAGCCAACGTTGGACCAAGATGATTGCAAGCCCTTCATCTCCTTACGTACCGTTTCACCACGCCCTTCCGAGAAAACTGTTGAAAGCCTCGTATTGGATAGCTCTGCTTCTCGTGACCTTGATAACCTTTAACCTGTCGGGATGCAGCGGCTCTGACCCAAACCTCCAAAACCTGACCATCGGGGTGATGATCTCCACGACTGGCCCGAAGAGGCTTGGCCAGGAGGCGATCGCTGCCATCAACCTCAGCTTACAGGTGAGATCTCCGAGCTGGTCGGGGTTTGTGCTTTGTCTCGTCTATGGTTTGTGCTTTGTCTCGTCTATGGTTTGTGCTTTATCCTTGGTTAGGGTCTGTGCTTTGTCTCGTCTATGGTTTGTGCTTTGTCCTTGGTTAGGGTCTGTGCTTTGTCTCGTCTATGGTTTGTGCTTTGTCCTTGGTTAGGGTTTGTGCTTTGTCTCGTTTATAGTTTGTGCTTTGTCTCGCTTATGGTTTGTACTTTGTCATATTGTTTGTGCTTTGTTACAATCTGTGATACTGTTATATACCATTGGTTATAGTTTGAGCTTTCTATCAAGCTGTCATATTGATGCTTTGTCCCTGATTATAGTTTGTGCTTTGTTATAAGCTGCGATATTGTTATATACCATTGGTTATAGTTTGTGCTTTGCCTCAAGCAGTCATATTGATATTTTGTTCTTTGTCATAGGTTGTGCTTTGTCTCAGCTGCCATTTTGATATTTGTCATTGGTTATGATTTGTGCTTTGTCTCAAGCTGTCATACTGATACTTTCTGATACTTTGTCCTTGGTTATGATTTGTGCTTTGTCTCAAGCTGTCATACTGATACTTTCTGATACTTTGTCCTTGGTTATGGGTTGTGCTTTGTCTCAAGCTGTCATACTGATACTTTCTGATACTTTGTCCTTGGTTATGATTTGTGCTTTGTCTCAAGCTGTCATACTGATACTTTCTGATACTTTGTCCTTGGTTATGGGTTGTGCTTTGTCTCAAGCTGTCATACTGATACTTTCTGATACTTTGTCCTTGGTTATGATTTGTGCTTTGTCTCAAGCTGTCATACTGATACTTTCTGATACTTTGTCCTTGGTTATGGGTTGTGCTTTGTCTCAAGCTGTCATACTGATACTTTCTGATACTTTGTCCTTGGTTATGGGTTGTGCTTTGTCTCAAGCTGTCATGCTGATACTTTGTCCTTGGTTATGAGTTGTGCTTTGTCTCCAGCTGTCACATCGATGTTTTGTCCTTGCTTAAGATGTGTGCTTTGTCTCAGCTGTCACATCGATATTTTGTCATTTTGATTTTTTGTCCTTTAACATGATTTGTTCGTTGTCTCAAGCTGTCGTTTTGTGCTTTGTTTCAAGCTGTCATGTGTGATTTAAATTTAGCTGAAATAAAAAGAGAGGCAAGGAAAAAAAAAGAAAAAAAGATACATACAGAACGACCAAAAAAAAACAAAGAAAGAGGGAAAAAAAAGTGTCACAAAAGAAGAATAGAGAGAGTTTATTTTAAATAGATGAGCACTCTACAACAGTCGGGCATTTTCATTTGCACACTTGGTTACTGACTCTACTGACATTGAGAAGCCTTTGAAAAATGGTTGCTCCCCTTTGCTAGGAAGGAATGAACACTCCGCAAAGCCATGAGAAGTTCAAAACGAGGCCGAGCTTGCTTGGCAGATTGACGTAATATCCGGGCGACAAAAGACATGTTCCGGGAAAGTTTGACCGGCTTGCAGGAAGGAGGACAATGAGGCGAAAAAAATTCGTTTCTAAGTGGGGGAGAAGTGGCAGTGTGTGCGGAGATGCATCCTTGCATAGTCCTTCCCAATTTTGAAGTTTTATTAAAATATTCAGAGAGTCGAGGGAAGGGAGGGAGGAGGGGGAGATAGAGCAGGAGAGAGATTCAAAACTAGAAAGGAAGAAAGATATAGATAGATAGAGTTAGAGAAAGAGAGAGAGAGAGAGAGAGAGAGAGAGAGAGAGAGAGAGAGAGAGAGAGAGAGAGAGAGAGAGAGAGAGAGAGAGAGAGAGAGAGAGAGAGAGAGAGAGAGAGAAAGTGTTTCAACAGCCGTGAATTGATATTCTAAAGAGAAGTGCATTTTAACAAAAAATAAAATTTTTTGTTCGCATGTTGCAACGCTTGTTCAAATCGTAAAAGTGCAAGAAATTAGTGATCTAAGTCAATTTATATACATTTTACCGAAACATGCTCTCAGTTGAACTTCATTTGTTTATTCATTTCTCATACCGAGCCTCATGCTACAGTGATGGTCATGTCTAGAAAGAACGTACAATTCAGATATAAAACCATAGTGATGTCTATAAAGTAAGTACAAGACAGCCTAGAGATCTAGGCGTCAGTTTCTCTCAGAAAACAAAACCACAGTGACGGAAACTAATCATCATGGAAGATCCCTTCTTGCAGATCTTTGAGCAACACGTTCCCAGGGATATTAAGCAGATATCCTTATGATGACTTTCTAAAACTGAAAATGACTAGAAACAAATACATACTATTCAGATACAAAACATAATGGTTTGTATAATACAATTCAATATAGACATATGGGCGTCAGTTTCAGAAAACAAAACTACATCTTATACCAGGTAATTTTTTACAAGTTATAGTTAAGAGCGAAAAAATCACACCAGTAGAGAAAATAACACCACCATTTTATAGCGAGGCTTCCGACAAGATTCTATCTAATTCTGTCTATACCCCCAATAGGATGTACGCTTTGAGAACCACGAGACTGTGATTTGTATAACTCACTCCCCCCCCCCCCCCTCATCATCCCTTTTTCCCAAAATCAATTCTCCGCCTGGGAGAGAGTTAATGTACAGTTCTCTCTCCCCCTCCCCCTCCCCCACACACACACCGCTCATCACCCCTCACACACCCCCCCCCCTGGGAGAGAGTTAGTGTACAGTTCTCTCTCCCCCTCCCCCCCCCCACACACACACACCGCTCATCACCCCTCACACACACCCCCCCCCCCCCTGGGAGAGAGTTAATGTACATTTCTCTCTCCCCCTCCCCCCCCCACACACACACCGCTCATCACCCCTCCCACACACCCCCCCCCCCCTGGGAGAGAGTTAGTGTTGAGTTCTCTCTATCTCTCTCTCCCCCCCACACACACCGCTCATCACCCCCCCCCCTGGGAGAGTGTTTTTTTTTTGTTCTCTCTATCTCTATCTCCCCCCCACACACACCCCTCATCACCCCCCCCCCCCCTATAATTTCCCCCCCCGGGAGAGAGTTAGTGTTGAGTTATCTCTCCCCCTCCCCCCCCCACACACACACACCGCTCATCACCCCCCCCCCCTCTATAATTTCCACCCCCCCTCCCCCTGGGAGAGAGTTAGTGTTGAGTTATCTCTCGCTTCCTCCTGGCTATGACGTTTAAGTTTATTGACAGGCGCGCGCTGGGGGAGCTATAAATAGTTCTTGACCTTTGATCGATATTCCAGGAAGTAGACATAATATGCCGGAAAAATAAGCGCCGCGGGGAAACCAGTCTGATGACAAGAAAATCTGGGGGAATGATCTCCTGCGGCTTTATAGAACGTTATTATGGTCGCGAGGTTACACTCTGGCCTTCGGAATAAAAGGCCCGGGTTCGGAAACTTGGAAAAGCTAACTGTTGATTTCACCAGTGCATAATTTGTTTGCAAATATTTTAAAGCTACCTCTCTCTCTCTCTCTCTCTCTCTCTCTCTCTCTCTCTCTCTCTCTCTCTCTCTCTCTCTCTCTCTCTCCTCTTCTTTTCCTGTCTCTCTATCTTTATTCTGCCTGGATCTATTGCCATCATCAACCAGTTTAAAGCTACCTCTTTCCTCCTATACCTCCTCCTCCTCCTCTCTCTCTCTCTCTCACCCCATCTTTATTCTGCCTGGATCTATTGTCATCATCAACCATTTTAAAGCTGCCTCGTTTCTCCTCCTCCTCCTCCTCCTCTCTCTCTCTATCTCTCCCCTATCTATCTCTTTTTGTATATCTCTCCATCTTTCATCTGTCAACAACCCCTCCATCAGTTGACCCATACCCTTGTTAGGGATTGATTGTCTGCGATGAATAATTGTTGCTTAACATTTCTCGTAACAAGGAATTCCCCACAGTACGCTTTTGTCATAAACGGGCAAAACAGACGTGGAGGCGAGAAAATTCTGCTTCATCTTTGATTGGGACAACAGTAGAGCATGCCAACATAAGCCTTGTGGTCGCACTGTTTTACTTTACTCCAATCAGCAAATAGAGGACCTTGAACTTGAAAATCTCGAAGGCCCTTAGTTAAGCAATCTAGAAACACGCAATAATAGGAAAGTAACTCTAGGTTTCAGCAAACTGATACAAAATAATTGTGTTTTATTCGAGCAAACTCATAAAATGAAAGAAGCAAGTTAAAACAAAACAAACACAATTAAAATTATCAATTCCACAGCAGTGCAAAAAGAACTAAATGAGAATGATCCCAGAAACACTTTAAAAATGTTAAATAAAATAAAAAATAAACCAAATAAAGCACTGAATAGGATTTCATAAAGACTGTAACAGCCCATTTCGCTCTCTCTCTCTCTCTCTCTCTCTCTCTCTCTCTCTCTCTCTCTCTCTCTCTCTCTCCCTCCCCCACCCCCCCGCCCCAACCTGAAAGGTTTTCCTATATACATTATTCTTATAAGTTTCCATATCCCGTTTGTCGTTAGAGCAGTAGAATAGGATTAAAGTTACATTAACACGAAATGATTGGTAATATACATCAGACAAGGAGATGAAACAGATTTCCCGGCTCTTGCAGCACGACGTTACGATCAAATCTCAGCGGGAACAGAGGTTTAAACCTCTTTCAATCCATATTGACTTTCTAAAAGGTTAGAAATATCTATTGTTTTTTTTCCCTCCCTTTAACGTACCGGAAGAAATGCACAAATCCTCACGTCCCTGTATCAGGTCGGGCTGAATGTTGCATGCCCGACATTCCGAGTCTTCTAACCCAGAGTGCAGAGTTGAGACACTACAACCTTTCCAACAAATGTCTTACGCACACAATCATTCATCTAAGATATCCAGCAAAAACCATGTAAATTAAAAAAATATATATATATAATTTTAACAAGCAGCAGACATATGGTAAGTTTTTCTCGAGTCAGCTGGAGCTAGAGATTTCAGAGATATCAAACCTGTAAATCCTCTTCATTAAACCAAAGTGCTAACTACCGTTGCATCCAAATGTAAAAAACTTTTTTGCAAGGCCTAGACCTATCTAGATTTGATAAAGTCTTGACGGATTTTTCTGCCTCAACATCTAAGCAGTCAAGATGCCATTAGATCTAGACATCATTTGGATGAGTGGTTTTATTTATTTATTTTTTTTTTGAGAAAAACTATCCTAAAATCATCCCAGCTAATGTGTCTAGCCGGTATATCACTCAGGGAGAGCTGATAAAATAATCTGTCCCTAATGAGACCTGGATATGGAAACATTGCACATAAATATTACATGGGAAATAATATTTTCCAACCAAACCAATACGTTAAGAGTTCTGAATGAAATTAAAAATAAATAACGTCATCAACATCGTCATCGTCATCATCCTCATATCATCATCATCATCATCATCTTCATCATATCATAATCACCATCATCATCATCATCATCACCATGTTCCTCATCATCATCATCGTCCTCATCATCACCATAATCACCATCACCATCATCATCATCATCATCACCATCATCATTATTATTATTATTATCATCATTATCATCCTCATCATCATCACCATCATCACCATCATCACCATCATCATTATTATCATCATCATCATCATCACCTATCATCATCATCGTCATAATTATCATGATCAGCAAAAATGACTTCATCACCCTCATCATTATAATCATCAAACTTCCATAGTTGTCTTAATCTCTCTTTCCAAGCTAGGCCCTCTGTAAAGCACATGAACTAACAGTTTATATTTGTGTAATGAGATAATAAAGTAAATATGAATGACTAGTGAAGTTAATGTAAAAACAACATTTGAACACTTTACGTTGGAAAGCTCAAAAGATAGAGAGGCAGAAAATGAGAGAATGAAGGAAGAAAGAGAGAGAGAGAGAGAGAGAGAGAGAGAGAGAGAGAGAGAGAGAGAGAGAGAGAGAGAGAGAGAGAGAGAGAGAGAGAGAGAGAGAGAGAGAGAGAGAGAGAGAGAGAGAGAGAGAGAGAGAGAGAGAGAGAGAGAGAGAGAGAGAGAGAGAGAGAATCACGCAAATAATAACAGTCAGAATAAAAAGCTTTCATTCTTTAACCAAGTAGAAAGGCATTGGGAAAAAAAAAGCAAACACCATAGGGATTTGAACTAAAAAGGCAATGAACATCCCACTGAAAAATCTCACCACAAACAGCCAAGTTGATGTTTTATAGGAAGAGCGAAGAGCTGTTAAATTTTCCCAGTGCTAGGATCTTTACTATGGAATGTAAACACACCCATCTGAAGCAAGCTGTTTTTGCCGCTGTCTATATTGGCATATCCCTCCCCCCTATCAGCACGAGAGTGAGGATTGTACACTCAGGAAAACATGAAAGGGCAGAGTAAGACCTGTTTGTCAACAACGCTAGAAATAGAGGGAGGAATTAACCAGGGCAGGGTTGTGGGAAATGACAGATTAACAGAGAGAGAGAGAGAGAGAGAGAGAGAGAGAGAGAGAGAGAGAGAGAGAGAGAGAGAGAGAAATGGAGAGAGAGACAGAGAGAGAAAGAAGAGAAAAGAAAGAGAGAGTAGATAAAAGAGAAAGAGACGGAAGAGAGAAAAGAGAGAGAAATTAAGAAAAAGAAAAAGAGGACATGAGTATAAAGCGAAACGAAGTAGGGAAAAAGTTATAACGGAAAAGAAAGGTGCAGAAGAATGAATATAGAAAAGAAAGAGAAAGAAAAGAAAGAATAATATATAAACAGATAGAGAGAGATAAAGATAAGGGGAGGGATACAGAAAAGAGATACCGAGAGAAAGAGAGAGAGAGAGAGAGAGAGAGAGAGAGAGAGAGAGAGAGAAAGAGAGAGAAAGAGACACAGAGATAGACAGAGACAGAGAGACAGAGAGAAAAGAGGGAGAAGGACTGATAAAAAGAGAGAAAGAGAGCTCTAATAATGAAGACGAAATCCAATTCGTACTTTATCAACGACGGCTCCCTCTTTTTAGATATGATTTTTTTTCCTCCAATACGAGATCTTTATTAGTGTAAATTAAAAAAAATAATTCAGAAATCAAATGTAAGCTTCTCAGTTGTCAGGCTGTCATGTTTTTATTTGTTTTATATTTTCCGTTACGGGTTCAACAACATGATGGTCTCAAGCCTTTATTTTTTTTTCTTGAAAATCCAACTTTAACCTCCGTGGGACAAAGCGATACATGTACAGAAAAAAATGAAGCCCATCTATAGAGGGTATAGGGCTGGAACCCACATAAAAGTTCCCTGTTTATATCAGGGTGGACGTTTTAACACAATAGCCACCAGCGCTCCTTTATCAGATGGTTAGCTTCATCAAGTGATGGTGAAGCGCTAAAATTTTCTTTATTCTAAGTTTTCTGTTTTTCATTGAGATAAAAGGGGAAATGGACGAATTCTGTATTTCCCAAATCTGTTTCAAGATCGTTTTAAATGTGTATAAAGAGAAATGCGATTATCGTAAAAAGTGAATAATGGTGCATTGCCTTTCGGGAATTCATAGCTGCGCATTTATTTGAGTCTACATGATAATGAACATAATTCGCTTTCTTAGTACAATAACGATTCTGGAACCGAGCAATGCAAGTCTGGGTCGGTTCGACTCACTTGGTACAATACCAATTCTTCAACCGAGCAATGCAAGTCTGGGTCGGTTCGACTCACTTGGTACAATACCAATTCTTCAACCGAGCAATGCCAGTCTGGGTCGGTTCGACTCACTTGGTACAATACCAATTCTTCAACCGAGCAATGCAAGTCTGGGTCGGTTCGACTCACTTGGTACAATACCAATTCTTCAACCGAGCAATGCCAGTCTGGGTCGGTTCGACTCACTTGGTACAATACCAATTCTTCAACCGAGCAATGCCAGTCTGGGTCGGTTCGACTCACTTGGTACAATACCAATTCTTCAACCGAGCAATGCAAGTCTGGGTCGGTTCGACTCACTTGGTACAATACCGATTCTTCAACCGAGCGAGACAACTCTGGGCCGGCTTTGGAAACTATTCTTATGTTAGAATACGAGTAAGAAGTATTCAAAACCCATTCCTTTTTCTCAAGATTGGAGACTGCTTGTGGAAACATAATCTGCCTTGATCAAATTAGAAGCCGATATATCCTGATATCGCTGAGAATTGGCTCCCTGAACTCGCCCTTTAGCTGTAGTAAAATGTTAGAGTAAAGAATAAATCACGAAACGAAGTGGGACCGAGCTGAATGTTTGATAATACTAAAGCCTGGGACGACGTAGGTTTATGTGACGCTAAACTCATCGTAAAACCCCATTGGTTTAGCTATCGTTCCAGACCTTGCTTCAAATGATCACTGTTACCTCCCATTCACAAGTCTCCAACCCTCGCTATCCCGTGTGTTCAGGCAGCTTGCCTTGCTAAAGTCAAAGCGATATAAGAAGCCTCTTATGTTTTTTCTTTAAATACGACTGGAAGTTATATATGCCTTTAATTGCACCCATAATAGTCACAAGCCTCACTCAACATTGGCCTTGGTAATAAAACAGACCTCATAATTGAGATGTAAATCTAAGCAGTAATGAAGGCTCTAGTTTCTTCTCTGGCATCAACAGAGGAAACAATTTAGTCTCTATTGAAGAACAAAACGGATAAGTTCGTGAATTCAAACTGAATGCATAAGTTTTGCTTAATTAAAACTTGATGGCAGCCTGGAGCCTCTGTAACGTTTAATTCTTCAACGGCAAAAAAGACGACAACACATCTGGTGCTGACAGAAAAAAAAAATCTCAATTTTCTTCATTTTTTTTCCTGTTCTCCAAACGGCAGTTGTAGAGAGTCCTTGAAAAACTGCTGTTCAATGATTATTGTGATCTTTAATGATATAATGCTATATAATATTATTTATATAATAATCTTAATAAGCCAGTTACATCGCAGGTCAAAGCGACATAAGGAAGAAGAAAACAAAAAGTCATTTACACAATTTATCAATGCCTTGTATGGACTTTAAATGTGAAGACATTTAAAAATGAAGATAAATGAAGATAAAATTAAACTTATATCGATTATAAACGTCTATGGTCCAACAAGTCAGAAGGTAGAAAAAGACCCAGACGAACTAGATTCTTTTTATAAGTCACTCAACGAAACCATTAACTGTGTAGGAAAAAACACCATTCTCATTCTGGCCGGGGATTTCAACGCAAAAATTGGACAAAAACAAAAGACAGATACGTGCATAGGAAGTTTTTCAAAAGGAAAAAGAAACAACAATGGCGAGAAATTGTTAGAGTTATGTGAAGATAGAGACTACTTCATTACGAATAGTGCATTTAACCACCCATCCAGGCATATAACAACATGGACAGGGCAATTTAAGGACAAAGACACAGGAAAGGTCGTCTCAATATTTAACCAAATTGACTTCATAATTTGTCAAAAGCGACATAAACATTTATTAACGAACGCAAGATCATACGCGGGGACCTTAACAAACAGCGACCACCGCCTAGTTAAATCAACCTTTAAATTTGAAAAAGGCAAGCTCTGGCACACAAAAAAGAACACACCAAAGACCCCAAAAATAAACTTAGCCAACCTAACTAGCAGCAAAGTGTGCCTAGACCAATATAAAACAGGTCTCAATGAGCGGCTGACAACAATTGAGCAAGACAACAACAACAGCACAGTGAGCGATTCATGGACAAACGTACAGCAGGCGATTAAAGAGTCAGCCAAAGCAAGTGCTGGAGTAAATACGTGTAACAAACAAAAACGCACCGCGAATGATACTATTTCTGAGCTATCGAACAGACAAAAAGACCTTAGGCTACAAATTCAAAACACCGATAACGAAGAAAGAAAGATAAAATTAAGAAATGAAAGAAATAGGGTACTACACACGATTCGGAAAACGATCCTTGAACAAAGAAATGAAGAACTGGAGAAAAAAGTACAGAAGATAAATGAGGCAAACTCAGATAATGCTATGTTCAAAGCAGTCAAGCTGCTTAATCAAAAACATTATGAAAATCCGTCAGTGGAAGACTCGTCAGGAAAGCTCGTCATCAATCCTAATCAAACTTTAGAAATAGTAGCGGACTTTTTTAAAGAAAAATTTCAAAACAAAGACCTAGCAAGTATAGCATCGTTTCAAGGCATACCTAGGAAACTGAATAAACCATTCACATCGGAGGAAGTGAGAAAAAGCTTAGAAAGTTTAAAAAACAACAGAGCTCCAGGAGGAGACGAAATAAGTGGAGAGCTCCTCAAATATGGAACACCACTACTACATAAAAGTATCGCAAACATATTAAACAGGGTGTTTGAAGAACACGAAACAATCAACATCAACTCAGGAGAATTAATTGCAATACCCAAACCAGGCAAGCCGAAAGGTCCACCTAAAAACTTAAGGCCTATTACTCTACTTAACACCATCAGAAAGGCTCTTTCAATCATAACTCTTCACAGAATAAGACCGAACATTGAAGAATATCTATCTCACAGCCAAAGTGGCTTTCGGCCTGAAAGAAGCACGTCCGACGTCGCATGGACGCATAAATGGCTGGCAGCCAAGGCTAAGAAAGAGGATGTCGAGATCAAAATCACAGGGATTGACATGTCAGCAGCCTTCGACACAATAGATAGACAAATTTTGCTTGATATAATAGAACGCATAGTTGAAGAAGATGAGCTGAGAATAATACGTTTTCTCTTAAGCGATACAGTCATTAACACTAGGATCAATGGTGCAACAAAGGAAAGACCCTTTGTGAGCAACATAGGCACCCCGCAAGGAGACAGTCTTAGCCCCGTATTGTTTTCAGTATATTTAGAGAATGCCCTGAAAGAAGTAAGAACCATCTTGCCACGACCGACCAATGAACTGGAAAAGACTCTACCTACAGAGATTGCATACGCTGACGACGTAGATTTTGTTGGTCTGAATTTCGTCGATACGGAAGAAGTACAAAACACCTTACATAAATACAATCTACTGGTCAATATAGATAAGACAGAGTTTACAACGTTGTCAAGAGCTGGAACAGAGTATAAAAATACAAAAAAAGTTGGAACTCTCATAGGCGACGAAGAAGACGTTGAGAGGAGGAAACGACTATCCAATGCAGCACTGACAAAGCTTCTATATGTCTGGATCAAAGGAGATAAGATTAAAAGAAAGACCAAGCTGAAATTATACAGGTCGCTCGTAAAATCAATACTTGTCTACAACTGCGGCACCTGGGCACTGACAAAATCTGAAGAAGAAAAATTAAATGCATTTCATCGTAAACAGCTAAGGAAAGTTCTCAACATCAAATACCCCGTTAAAATCACAAATTCATCTCTTTACAACAAGTGCGAGGAACACCCCCTTTCTATTTATATACTTGAGAACAGGTGGCGCCTTTTCGGGCACATACTTAGAAGAAATATTGAAATACCTGCTAATAAATCAATGAACAGCTATTTCGCCACACACGGAAAAAAGTTTCGGGGCCGCCCTTTAACAACACTACCAGTCGTCCTCAACAAAGACCTATCAAGACTACAAGAAAACACACTACAACTCACAACTAGGGAAGACCTCGAACACCTAAGATGCATCGCCCAGAACAGACAGCAATGGAGAGAACTGTCGACGAGAATCCGAAAAGCTGCCGAAGCGCCCCCGTCGGACGACTGAGACGCGGAAGGCCCTAAGTCAAGTAAGTCAAGTGTATGGACTTGAAGAGAAAAGGTCATGCTTCCATCCTTAATGTTCGGGTTTTTATTGTTATTCTAGAAAAACTGCAACTCAGCAGCTTATCTAAGCAGAGCTGAAGTGCAAACATCCATGACCTTTTGCTCTTATTGTCTTAAAAATAGAGAATAAGGAACAAAGATGGATCCCTACTTCCTTCCTTGTTTCTATTGGGAATTGAATGACAAAGCACGTCATCCTTTTATCAAGAATATCTTGACCGTAGGCTGCTTCGCTCACAATATACCTGCATACCGGGAACATATAGACATAAACACATACACATAAATACATAAACCCATACCTACATACATGCATACACTATATCTATCTATCTATCTGTTTGTCTACCCTCCTACCTATCTACCTACTTTTCTATCGATCTATCTTTCATACTACTGATCTATCCATTCTTTCATCAATCTACCGTTATATCTATCGATTTATCTATCATTCTCTCTGTCTATCCATTCTTTTATCAATACATCTTCTATTTGTCCATTGATCTCTTTTGCGATATACATAGACACATATATATATATACACACACACACACATATTTCATATATATGTATATATGTATACATGTTTATACAAGGGCATATTGATAAGTTTCCAAACTTGTGAGAGTGCGAGCGTTGTCGTGATGGATGATGGTGCTTCTCACGATCTTTTGGGACAGTGAGGGTGTGGTTCACACAGAATTTTTGGAACAAGGCAACACCGTGAATTCTACGAAATATGTGAACACACTGGAGAACTGAAAGCGAGGTTGCGACGGGTAAGGAGTGAGAAAGTTTCCATCATCCATCACGACAACGCTCGCCCTCACACAAGTTTGGAAACTCGCACGGCTTTAGATCGTTTAGGCCTCCGGAAATTACCGCACCCGCCTTATAGCCCAGATCTTGCTCCGAGCGATTTCTTCCTTTTTCCAAAACTCAAGGATTACCTCAAGGGCAACCGTTACGAGACAGACGAAGATGTGAAGAATGCTGTTCTTTCTTGGTGCAGAGACAAGACTGCTGACTTCTTCGCTGACGGCATCCAACAGGTCGTCCGTCGGTGGCGGCTCTGTATCGAACGGGACGGTGATTATGTTGAAAAATGATATGTTATCTGGTGCTAAATAAAATGACCTTTCATTTGGTGTAAGTATCATTTGTTTGTCTTCATTATTTCCAAAGTTATGGACTTGGAGGCAAAACTTATCAATATGCCCTCGTATATAAATATGCAACACGTTTATTTGAACCCTGCTGTAACTCACGGGCTATTAATCCCCAGAGCCACCCAGATGGATGTAACCATGGAACCCCCCACCACAATCTCTTCATGCCAAGAGATGAGTCACAAGCAGCATATCTCCCTTATCGCTAGCGCCATCTATCAGGAAAATCGGGAACATTTATCCCAGAAACCGAATTAATAGCAATCTGATGACGCGATGCATAATTCATTAATTTTCCTCAGATTGAGGTTAGTCTGACTTAAGCCTGTATGCAGCACACGAAGCTGGCGCGAGTGACGTGTTGTAGAAACCCACATGACAGAAAGCGGAGTTCTTAAGAAAAGCGATTATAATTATATATTATTGTCTAAAGATACGCCTTTGTCATGTAAATAAGGACGGACATGCAGCCCGTAATCCTTGAGATCAATTCATATTATCAATATTCCTATCTCTCTCTCTCTCTCTCTCTCTCTCTCTCTCTCTCTCTCTCTCTCTCTCTCTCTCTCTCTCCCCCTCTCCCTCTCTCTCCCTCCCCCCTCTCTCTCCCCTCCCCCCCCTCTCTCCCTCCCTCTCCCCCTCTCTCTCCCTCCCCCTCTCTCTCCCCCCTCTCTCTCTCACTCTCTGTGCGAGAGATGTATGTCTCCCTCGGAATTAGGGGATCTAATATTTTGTGTATTACTAACGTGTAGATCTGATCGTTACTTAGAAAAGGGTTTCTAACTGTCTGGTATCCATCTATCCTACACATTTGAGATTGAAGACATATGAGTGACTTACTATCCCCAAGACATGATTTTATTTGGTTAAACTTGCGACCACTGATTTGTATTTCAAACTGCGATCTTTCTATCATCCTACTGCTTCAAGACATAAAGCAAGCTTTATAATATCTTGCCCTGGAAGAGCTGTAATATTGTCCAATGATATCATCATCGTTATCTTGACGAATGTCTTATCGCCGTCTGAACATCTTTAACATCATTTTTATCACCATCGATCTACACGTTACACACATGGCCTTCACCATAACAATTACAATTGTCTTTATTATCATCGTCGTCATCATCATCATCATCATCGTCGTCATCATCATCACATCATCATCATCATCATCATCATCGTCGTCATCATCATCATCATCATCATCATCATCATCATCATCATCGTCGTCGTCATCATCATCACCTTTATCTAGATCAGAATTGATCATCGATATGAGCATCATC
Organism: Elysia crispata; assembly: GCA_033675545.1. NCBI lineage: Eukaryota > Metazoa > Mollusca > Gastropoda > Plakobranchidae > Elysia > Elysia crispata. The sequence goes on from JAWDGP010007030.1 coordinate 92,858, forward strand.
GATAACGCCAGTTGGTATATCGATTCAGACATCTCAAACACAAATAAACACTTCATGGTTAGCTCCCAATCTTTTGATATAAAAAAGAAACAAATAAAAAGGCCAAAAGCCTGTAACACAGTAAAATGCAGAATCCATGAATCAGCGTTTCTAATTGAGGTGAACTATACCATTTAGCCTGTCTCACATTTTTAGTAGCAACAAATTCTCAAACAAACGCCACTCAACTGCTTTCTCAAGAAAGAATATCAAACGCTCAACATGGACAGTCTGCAGGTCCCTTAATCCTGATAACCACAGAATGGTTCTTAAGATAAGCTTAAGATTGGGCAGTGCAGAAAAGAAAAACAAAACAAATTTAATTAATAAAAAAAACCGAATGGATGAAGCAATCAATAAATATAAATAAAGAAGAAATGTATGTATATAATTATATATATGTATATATATATATATGTATATATATATATATATATATATATATATATATATATATATATATATATATGTATATATATATAAATAAATGAACTTAAAAAATACTTAAATTTGTCAGCCTCAAAGTCCCTTGATGATCTTTGCAAAAAATCTTGAGAGCATTGATCCTTCTGCTTTGATATTTAAAAGGAATATAAAAATAATCTTGGAAAAAAATCAAATGAATAATTGCCATTGTCATAGGAATTAAACGACATTTGCTCACACCATTCAAAACATCGATCAAACAACAGGTTTTTATCATCTTCAGAAACTGATACCCTGATTTCATCGAGACTCTCAGGATAAGCAATTGCGAAATCTAAAGGTAAAGACGATTGGCAGATAGTCCTCACTATAGATCGGTAGAGAAATGAGTCCTCAGAAAAGATCGGTGAAGAAACGAGTATATGTAACCACAACTTTATGACAACAGTTTGGCCTTGTCTCTAGATTAGATCAGGGAAAAATAACTCTGCTCTCTTCGAGTGCATGGAAGGTTTATAACTCCTTTAACGAGGTTTTTTTCTTTTTTCGCTAACAATGGGATATTGAAAAAAAAAACCTCCGACATTTTTAGTCTTCATTAAGAGAAAAAAAAATCAAAGTTGAAATTAATTTAAAGTAAGAGAAAGCCGCACCAAGTGAACGGATGTTGAACTTGGTTTTTTTTTTATATATCGGTGAACACCATGTGCGACAACTTCGAAAAATCCCGCTAGTCTAGATCAAGAGGAATCTACGCAAATCATGAGTGCAAGGAACGCCAGAGCTGCAACTTCATGACATAATAAACTGGGTTTTTTTTTTAGAGAACTAGGGATAGGTTTCTATTAGGACAAAAAAAAAAAAAACCTAGGTTCAATTGATTGAACCATAACAAGCATTGATCGTCTAGCCCGGCTGAGGTCAATTTCCTTCCTATGAAGCTTGTGTTTGGACTATCTTGGCAGTTTTGGGATAATAATCATCGCCTCTTTGATTGAATTCTGTCCTCTAGGGACATGACATACATCGGCACTGCGAGTGAACAAGTTTGGGACCTTCCATATCGCTTGGCCATTGTGTTATAGACGTGACCAGAAAGCACAATTAATTCTTTATCATAGTTATATTTGTACGTATGAGACAGTTAATGTAACAATAAGCGGATTTTTTTATTATTATTATTTATTATTGGAGGAAATCTAAAAAGTTTTCCTATCACCTAACAATATTTTTTTAGGTATGGGACAGCAAATGTAATTATAACTGGATTTTTTATTTATATCTTGAGGATTTCTGGTAGGTTTTTGATACCGTTACATATCTTCTTCTTTTTCATTCTATTGATTTTTCAGGATCTTTGTTATCATCGTGGTAACACTGTATGAAATTGCTGTTACTTGCACCAAGTGCATTATAACCACTACCATCACCAATTCTTCGTCCTTATCACTATTATTATTAACATCATCATCATCATCATCATCATCATCATCATCATCATCATCATCTTCGTCATCCTCCTCCTCCTCCTCTTCCTCATCATCATGATCATGATCATCATCCTCATCACCATCACCATCATCATCATCATCATCATCATCATTATCATCATCATCACCACTATAATCATAATCATCATCATCATCATCATCATCATCACTATGATCATCATCACCATCACCATATCATCATGCTCGTCACCATAATCATCATCACCACCATAACCATCATCATCATCACCACCATAACCATCATCACCATCATCATCACCACCATAACCATCATCATCATCATTATAATCATCATCATCATCATCACCATCAACGCCATCATGATCTTCGTCGTCATGATCATGATCATCATCACCATAATCATCATCATCCTCATCACCATCATCATCATCATCATCATCATCATCATCATCATCATCATCATCATCATCATCATCATCATCATGATATTTTCAACATATTCAGTCTTCTACGCTATGATGCCCTCGACCTCCAGCATAACTGTCCTAAGTCCTGTTCTGCAGTTGGATTTATTTTCAATTTATACTTTCTCCAAGTTACTTTGTTTGAAAAACATCTCTCATTTCTCTCTAGAAATAATGATTCCATTTTCGACCGATTTTATCAATTCAAAAGCTGCTATTTTGTGCCCGATCAAGACCCTTTTGTAGAATATAAATTTCTAATTATTTCTAAAATACAATTTCGATCAATGGAGTCAAGCACTTAGAGCTGACGCAGCAAACTATGCTCGCACTGTGAAGCAGATCTTTGTGATAACACGTTAGGGGGTAGATCTACCTCTGCCGTGGGGAACAAAGAACTTCTGCTTCAACAACAGGCCGCCTCGACCTAACGACGGTTACAATCTGGGCTGGAAATAAATATCGGCAGACGGCAAGTCTCAGGGGAAGGGGGGATGGTGTCAAGACAATCAGCTGTGGTGAGATTGAATCAGACAAAACCCTTTGAAATCTGAGACATAAAAAAATGGGGAAAAAAAATATTGGTTAGAAATCGGAACATCTGAACCGATTCTACCTACTCTGGCTTGTCCCTCGTTCTCCCTCTGACTCTCTGTCTCTCTGTCTCTCTCTCTCTCTCTCTCTCTCTCTCTCTCTCTCTCTCTCTCTCGTTCTCGCTCTTTCTCCCCCCTCTCTCTATGTGTCTTTCTCTCCCTCTGTCTCTCTCATTCTCTCATTGGCACTGTCTTATCCACCCTCTGATTACCCACATTTTTTTCCGCCTGTCTCTCCACTGCTCATATTTCTCCTGATACAGGGACAGACTTCTCGAGAATCTTGTAGTTGCGAGCTCTCCCATAATCTCCTTTGCCCCTTTTTTTTGCACGTTCAAACCACAGAGCCTGATGACTATAAAAGGATGAGTAGAGTTTCGCCAGACTTCTCTTCACATTTATTAGGAAGCATTGAAAACCGCTTCCGGCTTGCGTGACATTTCTATGATATTCCCAGTTCACGAGGTGTGTCGAAAAAACGGGCGATGAGATTTCTCTTGGCTCAGACCCGACATTTATTTCATACTGTTTTACCCGAAACAGTTTTCATTTCTATGCCTCATCACCTCTCCACTTTGAAAAGTCTTGCCGTTACACCATGGTGCTGGATACAGAATGATTATTATTATTATTAAAACCATTTAGGGAATATTCTTTTTATATCGTAACAAACTGTTTGATGAATTTACTCCACATACATGCACGCCAAGGCACAGATCTGTGTAACGACGCGACAAAATGAGACGTTTTGTGGCATGCGACTACTTGGGAAAATGCAATTTTGCTAAAGGAGGCTAAAAATCCTCGGTAATTGAATATTCTGTTCAAACATACAAATAATTTGAAGAGAAAAGTATTCTCACCACGCTGATTTCTCACCAAGTCCAGCTCGGATCATCTCAACAGTTTGACATATTAAACCAGCGGCACACCCTATTGGACTAAGCTTCTTGAAATCTATTTTCTTTCAAACTACCTTGCAGCACTTTAAACCATCAACTTCTCTTCTCTCTGTATCAACTCGCACGGAGTGAGCACTGGACTCGCGTCGCTTAGAGTGGAGCCACTTTCATCTCATCCGTTACTCAATAAATCCAGGCAGCACTTTAGTTCATCTCCTGCCAACAACATAAGAGTCGTACTTATAATCTTATCTAACCTCAAGCCGAGATCTGACCAAAATAAACTCTGCACTGGTCTTTATTTTTGCATTGACACCAAGCCTTCCACCCATCACGTGACCTTTTTTCATCAATAGCATAACAATATCTATAAATATACCCAATCCTGAAGCTTACTGAGTCAGTCTGTCCATTACCATCACCACTCACACTAGACGCGATCAGGACTCAGCAGATTTTATGTGAGTGCTCACCCTAGGGAGGGAGAGAGAGAGAGAGAGAGAGAGAGAGAGAGAGAGAGAGAGAGAGAGAGAGAGAGAGAGAGAAAAGAGAGAGAGAGAGACAGAAAGAGGGAGAGAGAGAGAGAGGGAGAGAGTGAATGAGTGAGAGAGATAGAGAAAGAATAAGACAGAGAGAGAGAGACAGGCACAGAAAGAGAGAGAGAGAGATAGATAGATAGGTAGATAGAGAGAGAGAGACAGACAGAGAGACAGACAGAAAGACAGACAGACAGACATAGAGATAGAGAGAAAGAGATAGAATGATAAATAGATATATAGATAGATAGATAGATAGATAGATAGAGAGAGAGAGAGAGAGAGAGAGAGAGAGAGAGAGAGAGAGAGAGAGAGAGAGAGAGAGAGACAGAGACAGAGAGACAGAGAGACAGAGGAGAGAGGGACAGACACACAGATAGAGGGAGGGAGTTCTATCAGGAGTTCCGCTATAAGAGAAGAACGGTCAAATCTTTAGGTGTAAATGGGTGGCTTTATGACGGTCAAGTATAAGAGGCTAAATGGCCATTGCTAGCAATATTGGAGGATACATCCTTAGGGGGCCAAATGGTTCCATCTGAACTTCCGGTATTAGAGGAGCATGCTCAAATCTTTAGGTTTAAACAGCTGGCTTCATGAAAGTCGGGTGATGGAGACTTAATGGACATTGGTGACTGTATTGGAGAATACACCCCTGGGGGGTGGAGGAGAAATGTTAGAGGCGCGCTAGGGGAGAGGGAGAGAGACGTGAGGAACCTATCAGACAATAGCATTTTGCTAATTGGTTTTCTTTTCTTAGATTATCTGCTCCTGTTCATATTCTTGTGTCTATAATTATGAGAATGACTTTCATTTCCGTATATTTTTTTTTATTTATATAGATCTTACATTATCTTGAATTATCGATATTCTCATGATTATTATTATTATTATTATTATTATTATTATTATTATTATTATTATTATTATTATTATTATTATTATTATTATTATTATTATTATTATTATTATCATCATCATCAGCATCATCATCATCATCATCATTATTATCATCACCATCATCATCATCATCATCATCATCATCATCATCATTATTATTATTATTATTATTATTATTATTATTATTATTATTATTATTATTATTATTATTATTATTATTATTGTTATTATTATTATTATTATTATTATTATTATTATTATTATTATTATTATTATTATTATTATTATTATTATTATTATTATTATTATTATTATTATTATTATTATTATTATTATTATTATTATTATTATTATTATTATTATTATTATTATTATTATTATTATTATCATCATCATCAGCATCATCATCATCATCATCATTATCATCACCATCATCATCATCATCATCATCATCATCATCATTATCATCATCATTATTATTATTATTATTATTATTATTATTATTATTATTATTATTATTATTATTATTATTATTATTATTATTATTATTATTATTATTATTATTATTATTATTATTATTATTATTATTATTATTATTATTATCATCATCATCATTATTACTATTATTATTATTATTATTATTATTATTATTATTATTATTATTATTATTATTATTATTATTATTATTATCATTATTTTTATTATTATTATTATTATTATTATTATTATTATTATTATTATTATTATTATTATTATTATTATTATTATTATTATTATTATTATTATTATTATTATTATTATTATTATTATTATTGTTATTATTATTATCATCATCATCATCATCATCATCATCATCATCATCATCATCATTATTATTATTATTATTATTATTATTATTATTATTATTATTATTATTATTATTATTATTATTATTATTATTATTATTATTATTATTATTATTATTATTATTATTATTATTATTATTATTATTATTATTATTATTATTATTGTTATTGTTGTTGTTGTTGTTGTTGTTGTTGTTGTTGTTGTTGTTGTTGTTGTTATCATTATTGTTATTATTAAGATATAAGGGCGAGATAAACAGATAGACAGACAAATGATTTATAAAAGAGAGATAGAAAGGTAGAATGAGAAGAAGAAAGTTCTCGTTAGCCACGAGAACTAAGAAAGCAACGTACGATCTAACCAGAATCATAAATTCTTTGAACTTTTTTGAGTCTCAATCATGATTTAAAAAAAGTCTCGAATAGATTTCATTTTCAGACTTAATGCTTGATTTATTTTCTGACCTACCTGGCAGATTCAGTTGCGTCCCTTTAATCTGAGGTAATTTTGTACCTGGGCTATGAGGCGGATATTAACGTGTTGAATGAGCAAAAAGAAAAAAGTATTTCCTATGTCCAGGACCGGAAATCTCTTTGATTTCTTTCTATCTATTATCGAATTTTAACGCCTAATTTGGCCGTGCTTTTCATAGCAAAACATTAATGCTATAACCCCCCGTCCCCCCTCCCAATGTGTTCTGAAAGAAATGTAATTGAGTGTAAAATTACACATCGCCTCTTTTATGCCTCATGGCATATCTAAGCCAGTAATAAAGAGAATAATGAAGACTGATTAATCAATGGAGCCTTTAAATACTTTATAGTCGTCTTCCTAATGGCTATTGTTGAGTGGGGTGTGGCGCACAAATTTATGATTTCCTCTGTTTTCAGCCAGTGCTAAATAATACCGTCAAATTGTGAAAACATGATATGACTTTGATGGGAGTGAAAAAAGCAAGCAAAGCAAAACAAAACAAAACAAACGAATAACAACGAAGGAAGAAAGAAACAAAAGAGAATGACAAAAACAGAAAAAAAGATAAGAAAACAAAACCAAAAAAAACCCAACAAAAATAGGCATGCAAGCTCATGATAAACATGTAAGGCAGGATTTGGTTACAGAAGTTCAAAAAGATTAGAGAAGAAGGGAGAGACAGATTAATAAACAGATAGAGAGATAAATAAAGAGTGAGATAGAGGGGAAGAGAGAGAGAGAGAGGAGAGGGAGGGAGAGAGAAAGAAGAGATAGGGGGAGAGAGATGGAGGGGAGAGGGAGGGAGAGAGAGAGAGAGAGAGAGAGAGAGAGAGAGAGAGAGAGAGAGAGAGAGAGAGAGAGAGAGAGAGAGAGAGGAAGGAGGAGCACAAATGCATTGGGGCAAATTGAGAAACGGACACAGATTAAGAAAGACAGAGAAAAAAGCACACACAGACAGGGAAAGAGACATAGAGAAGAGAAAAAAACAAACAAAAAACATTAAGGTGACAGAAATTTGGAGAGACAGACAAAAACGTTCACTTAAGCAAATAAGAAGCAAATCTTTGAAGACCAAAACAGATTAGGAAGAGCAAAGCTAAACGAGTTGATAGAATGAGAGAAAGAAAAACAATAGACGGATAGTTCGTTAAACAGTTCAAGTAGGGACAAAGTGTGACGACTTGTGCCTGAAGCCACATATCTTATTAAGAAAGGCCTGATGGAAGCGTGTTAGTCTCTATGATCACAGACGTCAGGACATTGTACACAACCTTTTACAGATAGCTCTGAACATTATGGGTAGCTGTATTCCCGCTGTACTCAGCAGCATCACCCCAAATACCAGCCACTTAAGAAAGGCATCGAGAATTCAGTAAAATCAATGAGAAACCAATTAATTTGCTCCTGGTTTCAAAATCTCTGTAATGGCAGACAGCCGATAAAGTGCAAAGTATTTTTGAATATAATATATATAATATATATATATATATATATATATATATATATATAATTTTTAAGACGAAATTGGTCTTTGATTAGTAGGACCTTCCTTAAACCGAAATTCAAAGTTCAAAAAAGCTTTTCCTCTCCCTTTTACTTATTTTTTTTTTAATCTGCGAATTATTCGAATGAAAAAAAACAACAAAAACAAACAAACAAAAAAAAAAAAAAACAGTGATGCACCAGTGGCGAATCTATATCAGCGGTAAGTTTCTCCCAAGAATAACAACTGGAGAGGCCAGTATAAATTATTACCCTCCATTTCTATTTTTAAGGCAGGAAAAAATCCAAACCTCAACGAAGTAGAAGTTACGGCTTTTAAAAGTGCGTAATTAAAACAACTGAATAATTTTGATAAAAGGGGAAATCGACTAAGTCTATTTTCCAAATCTATTTTGAGATCTTTATAAACCACTATGAAAAGACTTGAGATTTTCGCAAAAAGTGCATAATGGTGCACTGTTTTTCGGGAATTTCTAGCTGCGCATTTTGTTCAACCTACTTGACAATTAACTTAAAAAAACTGTAAATAGGTTTGGATTCTACATAATTACCCAACTATTCTTATTGCTTGCTGCCTGAGTTGTGGTTTTCTTGTCAGTAGCTACTGATGCCAGTGACAGATAAACTGGAGCTTGGAAAGCGCTGACGTGTGTCAATCCTAGCACTGGTTCATGGGCATGGAATTAAAAAAAAAGACAAGATCACCTTACAGCCGACAGATTTTGTCGAGAAACCTTATTATAACGAAGATACTAAAGGTTTGAATAACGGTTCAAGCAGATTTTCGTAAAGAAAACTAGTAATCTTTCTAATTTTGTTACCTCCATCTCTTTATATTGAGTCTCAGCGTAATATCAACTTTATTCGATCATCAAGCTTGAAGATTTGAAAAAAAAAAAAAAAAACATCACTTGATTGAAAATTGCACGGTAGCAAGCCGAACTATATACACACGTAAAACTAAACAATATGAAAAGCAAACAAAAACAACAGGTAAACTTTACAAAGTACAACATTTTACCCCTGTATTTTTCAAAGAATACTGTTACGGAAAATGTGAATTTCATTAAATATTTCCCGCTGTCTCAGTTCTACGGTGGACTTCTAACCAAACAGGTCACTTGGGGCAAACACAAGCAGTCGAGAAATCACTATTACCTCCCCTTAATTTTTTTTTTTTTTGCGTAACGTCTGCTACCTTGTCGCGTTCAACAATAGAACTCGATGAGGGCGGGCAAAATCAATGCCGAGCTGCACTGTCCCTAGTGTGGAGACCAACGTTTGATTGGTCTAACTTGTAACAGCTCTGTTGGTTTAGATTTCCCGATGGAAAGTCGTGGATGAAAACTTTTGAAAAGCGAGTTTGAAACGAGGCTAGTTTAGTCTCGGGAATCTGAGTGATGGTAGTTTTTTTTTTTTTTTTTTTTCGTTTGATTTCGATCTCTAAACACAAGAAGTTGCGGTTCAGTTGTTTGACCACAAATCGTAGGCTTTAGATCCTTGGAGATGATTCCTCACAGAAGGAAAACTCGCTGGGAGGAAAGGAATTGGATCTTGAGTTGACTTGTGCCGAGCATGAGACAGCAGAACGTGGAGTATTGATTTTGATTGATTTTTGATCAACCGAATTTTTCAAGCTGATGGATTTATTGACAACAGGGAAACGTTTTATTTTCATTTAATAAAATAGGCATCGAATGAAATATTAAAAAAAAAAACATAGCGATTGAGGGAGAACTAAGTGTTGTATTGTTAAAACCTACTAAAGCACACAAAAAAAATTGTCTAGAAAAAAAAGTTGTTTTTTTTTAAGAATGGAAATATAATCACGAGAATTAGCTATTTATCCTGTTCTTTCTAGCTGTGATCAAATTTAAATTTTGCCAACACCATGTGAACTGTCTATGTTTTTTTAAACTCACATGGTCAGCTTTGCCCTGTACTATCCAGGACGTGCCTGGTACCCATTCTAAGAACATGTTCAGAATCAGTGGTCATGATCCCAGCACGGGTCATTTCGTTAATCTCTCTTGGTGACAAGGAAAGGATTAAAAAAAAAAAAACAACAACGACAAAAGCAAAACAAAAACAAAAGCAAAACAAAAACGAAAGTCATCCTTATAGTTGAGGTTATCATTCGAATAAAAAATTAGTATGCAGCATTTATACTTTTCTTTTTTTTTTTTTTATCGAAGCAGCTTTGCTGACACATCTTATCTTTGGCGTTAGTATGAAAATACCATATTAAACCCTGGCAAAAGTTATTTGTTATTAAAGTATGCCTCGACTGAAAAGGTAACTTCCGTCCAAATAATTCCTCGTCAAAACTTTTTTCCGAAGGGAAAAGCTCCGTATCTTACCGCTACTCTATTATTGTGCTTTTTGTTTTGAAAGAAAAAAAAGATGTAAAAGTTTACCTCTAAAAGAAGAAAATTTAATGCACTAGAAATAACGCATCTTTACAAAGAGCAATAACCACATTGACATGTTTTCAGGAACAGTTTGTTACAAGCATCCAAAAATATTCAAAGAATCTCAAAAAGGGCAAAGAGAAAATGCGGGAGAGAATGAAAGAAGTAAAAGGAAAAAGTGTCTTAATATTTAATCTGCTATAAATGAAAGAAAAGAGAGAGAGAGAGAAAGAGAGAGAGAGAGAGAGAGAGAGAGAGAGAGAGAGAGAGAGAGAGAGAGAGAGAGAGAGAGAGAGAGAGAGAGAGAGAGAGAGAGAGTAACAATGACATCGACAGAAGAATCTAAATATTTCATCTTTGATAGAAGACCTTCTCAATCAAAACCATGATACCCAGGGAAACCGCTTTGAAACTAGATCCCTGGATGTCAAAATTTAAGACGTTGATGGGTTTTTTAGATCGATGCTCAACAGAATAATGACGGTATAATTCCTTTGGATGAAATTAAGATTTCTGTCGCTTTATCAAAAAAATCCAGCCTCTTACAATTTTGTTCGAGAGTACGATATCTTTTAGCGTGCGAATATAAGTCGCAGTAGGCTATTGAGATCTATGAGATACTGGATCGATTACCTCGAAATAAGTTATTCATAATGCGGTATCGTATGGTAATCACTTAACAACGGATAGAAAAGCTACATTTTTAGAATAATTATAATTCGATACCAATCTACTAGATAGCTCTAAACAGGCGGATAATGCTTTAACTTGTCAAAAAGTGTGTACGATTTATCGGAGTTAAGTAAGATTTATACCTTGTGATTCGGAAATGATGCGTTATTGATCAGTTATTATTAGAGATTTATCCGTTTGAAAAACCGAACATGAATTATTCTGTAAGTTTGTCACAAAGTTGAACAGGCATCCTTTGTAAATATGAATTTAATGATTTATCGGGTTTGGTTACCAGATGGAACAGAAGCGTAAACATTTCATTTTTGTGTCTGATTTTGTGTACAGCTAGTGAAACCTGAATGTGTTTATAGCAGAGGAAGCGAGGTGGATTGGAATGAGAGAGAGAGAGAGAGAGAGAGAGAGAGAGAGAGAGAGAGAGAGAGAGAGAGAGAGAGAGAGAGAGACAGAGAGACAGAGAAAGAGACAGAGAGAGAGGGACAGAGAGAGAGAGAGAGAGAAAGGGGAAGGAGTAAACAACAACAGCAGATACAGTAGCAACAACAAAAACAATAAAAACAGCAGCAGCAACAACAACAGCACAAGAACAACAGCAGCAACTATCGTTTTTATTTCATCAAACTGATTTCTTTATTATAAAAAAAAACAAAGCGAAAATAAGTACCAGTAGTTTTGTGCAATGCCGTTCTATTAAAAGGTCCTTCGAAACGCTCGTTATAAGCGTTATGACGTACAAACAAAGACTGCATAGAGGTTCGCTCGTTTGCGGGAATCCCTGCGACCCGTTTTTATGGATTCACACAACAATGAACGTCTATAACGATCTAAAATAAAACGAGATTTTAAAGAACTGGCTAAGTATTCTTATAAAATCCTTTCAAACTAAGTGGCGTTTCTGTTGTCCTTTTTCTTTCTTTCTTTCCTCGTCAACAAACCTTGCAGAAAATCCAGGAGTCCTCGGACTTTGCTCTGGTCCGCGAGAAAGGCTACCAGTTCCAGATCTGGATGGACAACGTGCCGTGTGACCCTTCCAACGCCTTCGCCGAGATGATGGACATCTTCACCCACAAGGACGCTCACCAGTCGGTTCAGAACGCTTTCGTTGGTGAGTAGAGGATGAGGGTGGAGGAGGGAGAGAGAGAGAGAGAGAGAGAGAGAGAGAGAGAGAGAGAGAGAGAGAGAGAGAGAGAGAGAGAGAGAAGGATGGACATCTTCACCCACAAGGACGCTCACCAGTCGGTTCAGAACGCTTTCGTTGGTGAGTAGAGGATGAGGGTGAGAGAGAGAGAGAGAGAGAGAGAGAGAGAGAGAGAGAGAGAGAGAGAGAGAGAGAGAGAGAGAGAGAGAGAGAGAGAGAGAGAGAGAGAGAGAGAGAAGGATGGACATCTTCACCCACAAGGACGCTCACCAGTCGGTTCAGAACGCTTTCGTTGGTGAGTAGAGGATGAGGGTGGAGGAGGGAGAGAGAGAGAGAGAGAGAGAGAGAGAGAGAGAGAGAGAGAGAGAGAGAGAGAGAGAGAGAGAGAGAGAGAGAGAGAGAGAGAGAGAAGGATGGACATCTTCACCCACAAGGACGCTCACCAGTCGGTCCAGAACGCTTTCGTTGGTGAGTAGAGGATGAGAGTGGTGGGGAGAGTGGAGGAGGGATGGAAAGAGAGAGAGAGAGAGAGAGAGAGAGAGAGAGAGAGAGAGAGAGAGAGAGAGAGAGAGAGAGAGAGAGAGAGAGAGAGAGAGAGAGAGAGAGAAGGATGGACATCTTCACCCACAAGGACGCTCACCAGTCGGTCCAGAACGCTTTCGTTGGTGAGTAGAGGATGAGAGTGGTGGGGAGAGTGGAGGAGGGATGGAAAGAGAGAGAGAGAGAGAGAGAGAGAGAGAGAGAGAGAAGGATGGACATCTTCACCCACAAGGACGCTCACCAGTCGGTTCAGAACGCTTTCGTTGGTGAGTAGAGGATGAGAGTGGTGGGGAGAGTGGAGGAGGGATGGAAAGAGAGAGAGAGAGAGAGAGAGAGAGAGAGAGAGAGAGAGAGAGAGAGAGAGAGAGAGAGAGAGAGAGAAGGATGGACATCTTCACCCACAAGGACGCTCACCAGTCGGTTCAGAACGCTTTCGTTGGTGAGTAGACGATGAGAGTGGTGGGGAGAGTGGAGGAGGGATGGAAAGAGAGAGAGAGAGAGAGAGAGAGAGAGAGAGAGAGAGAGAGAGAGAGAGAAGGATGGACATCTTCACCCACAAGGACGCTCACCAGTCGGTTCAGAACGCTTTCGTTGGTGAGTAGAGGATGAGGGTGGAGGAGGGAGAGAGAGAGAGAGAGAGAGAGAGAGAGAGAGAGAGAGAGAGAGAGAGAGAGAGAGAGGAGATATGATATATATATATATATATATAGAGAGAGAGAGAGAGAGAGAGAGAGAGAGAGAGAGAAAGAAAAGCAGAGGGAATATCTTTTACTTTTTGTATATTTCAAAATTATTTCTTTATCATTATCGAGCGCCCCTCTAAATTTAGAACAACCGCTGACTGCGATTTCTTGCTCCCGCCCCAACCTTCCCACCCAACCCCCTCCACCCCAGGGCCCAGCTGTGACGAGGTGTGTCAGCCGGGTGGAAGATTGGCCAAATACTTTGACGTCATGATGATATCGTACGGGTGCGAGAGCTCCATCTTCGACGACAAAGAGGAGGTGAGATGGAACCACTGTGGTTTAACACCGTCATTGATCTATTTATAAATTTGATAATACGTCATATCCTGATCATTCTTGCCGCCCTTGTGAGGTCAATATGAGAAAATTTCATTAAAAGATTCGGAGCGGATTAAATAATGTTTGGACTAGTGTATCAGTGGATACAGGATTAGTGTAATAACTAGATAGGTTTCCATGACAACAGCATGATTATAGGGAAGAGCACACTGAGGATAAATGAATTCTTTTTCATAATCTTCCTCTCTCCCAACTGTCACACAGATTAAAAAGTTTGATCTCAAACGTGTGAGCCCCACGACCAGCAGGGATGTCTCAGAGTGTTTGAAACTAACAGTTTGCGACTTGAGAGAATACAGAAGACATTCACACGAACATGCCAGGAATCGAATCGACTCGTTTGAAAGACGACAATGATAGTACAGTTCATTCAACATATCATTTCTTTGCAAAACTAAATTTTTAAACCGAATCACGATTCTGAATGTCCGGACACCCAAGTCTAAGTGCGGCACGTACAAGAGTAACATCGACACTCAAGTGATTCTTGCTGCTGTTAGAGTTCTTTACATAAAACAGGTCTACCAGAACTTAGGGAAAAATAAAGTATAAAAAAACAACAGTGATGAGAACATTGAATTCGCCGCCCACACAGATCGGGCCAAACGTTTGAGTCGGATGTTACATGTATCGTTGGGCGGCTGTTAAGTCAGTCACTGGAGAGCTTGCTCCTATCGGTTGTTGAGGTGTGAATGTGAAAATATGGTACCAGTCTCCTGTGTATCAAGATTTAGAGAAAATTATTATAAAAAAAGCCAGACACTTCTGCATCATTTTGTGTCTATAGTCAATGGAATGTCGCCAAAAGTCCTGACCCCTAGAAGGAAGTCAGAAACTGAAGAATGTGAGACGGGTATAACACATTCATTCTATAGTTTGCGACAGAACTTTCGTTTTCGTTATTTGCACGTTTTGTAAATAAAAAATTATATATATATATATATCAACTTAGCTCTGCGCATCTCTGAACATTGGTATAAAAGTTCATGTTATTCTAGGGTTGTTTCTTTTCAACTGTCTGCGGATGAGCTCATGAAAACTAGAGCATGACTCAGCTTTCCCCGAAATCATCAAAATATTATTTAGTTAACTTGTTAAGTGGGGTCTGGACACTCTAGAAAGCATTTAGAATCATCTGCAATTTTGAAAATACTCATACCAATAATTAAGAGGAATTAGGGTTAACATTCTTGGCACTTCAACTTAACTAGATTAGACACTACACTTTAAAAAGAAGCTAATTGAGTTTTCCTTTCTTTTATTTCTCAAAGAAACCATGACCCATAAAATTAATTGGCGTCATCAAAATTTCCCTACCCACAGTTTACTCTGAACACGGCTCATAATATTCTCACATTCTTTTCAATCTTTAATACCGAGCAGTTTTCTTGTGGACAATTGTTTCATTTTCTCTTCTTCTCGATCCCCTGTCACATCGCAACGGAGAATGTTCCAGGCGCAATTAACCCATACACGCACACAATTACCCACAGCGCGCCATCATCTATTTACATCGGCATTTATTTAGGCTGCCAGCGCCGAATGTAAATAAAGGGACACAAGACAAAAGTGAAACCGGAACTGGTTTGGTGACGTAATCGATTCGGCTGGTGCAGTTACCTCCTTGGCAAAACTCGCATCATCTGATTTTTTTAAGCTGGTGCGTGTGTGTGTATGTGTGTGGGTGGTATATGATTTTGTTCTGGAAATGATACGGTTTAATGTCAGCGCGGCTAGCATATTTTGTAGATGTGGATGAAGTTTTATAATTGGCGATGCTGGCCGACAATGTTGGGAGGTGATGGAGAATATTGTCCGCACTTGACGTTTGTCACACAATCAGGCTAAGACATCGATCTTAAATCGGTCTGGGATTTTTTTTTTCATCTTAAAGAAAAGACATGCGACTGCTCGTTGGAGTATTGCCCAATTAAACGTGATTCATCATACGTGTGAATACGTGCGAGTTTGTGTGTTTGTTTGATTTGCAGAGGACTCACGTGTCGTAAAACATTCTAAAGCATTTTCGTAAATCCTCAAGCAGGGTAGGGGTTCGCAGGTGAGACTCAAGCAGGGTAGGGGTTCGCAGGTGAGACTCAAGCAGGGTAGGGGTTCGCAGGTGAGACTCAATCTTATCTCAGTCATCCACAGAAACACGATCAGTGAACAATTCCCATTATAAATTTGAAGACACACCATTATATTGAGAAAAAAAAAAAAAAGAAAAACCCGTTTTTCTGAGATCATTTTTTCACTAATCTGTTTCTCAAAGAACTGATTTCTTTTCAACCTTTGCACGTACATATATATTAAAGCTAAATGGAGGAGTATCTATTGAAAAACATATATGGATATTTCAATAAAATTATGGTCCCTGTTACCATAGAAAACGCCAAAGAAATCTGTACCGGAAATTCTTTTCCTCTCTTTTTTCTTTACTTGAGTAATATGTCTATACACAGATTCTCTTTTAATACCAAAGTTGAAGTGAAAATATTTTTTACTGTAGCTTCACAGATTTTGATTGTTCAAATTGTTCTTGCTGGTCCTGTAGCGATGATTAGTGTTCGCGTACTTCTGCCTGCCTTGTATATGTCTCCTACAAAAGTTCTCTGAAGTAGACCTCTACGTTGACAGTTCAACTTGTTCTTTTTCTTCTTCTACTTCTCTTGCCTTCAGTTTCTCCCTCTATATTGCACATGGAACTTAACCTAAATTTACTTAAAGAGTTCTGTCTATCTCAAAGCGATTCAGCCCATCTTAAAAATCCTTTGACGATCTTAACAAATCAAGCAAAAGATCATCAAGCAATGAGCCTTGAAAAACAAATTCTTCGTTATCGTCCGCATTGATAAATCCTAACCGTTAATAATTCCTTACTCCTAAACCTATGCTCAAGGATACCTGTGGATGCTCAATCCAGAACAAAATGATAGGAAATGCGACAAATCAGAAAAAAAATTTTCTACAAGAAAATATTGTGAGACCGTCTATTGCACGGTGCAGTAAGATTTGTTACCTTTATTTGACCAGCTCTTGTACCATCACACACATAGCCTTTGAGTTTGCTCCACCAGTCAATAGACTGACACTGGCAACTTATATAGACCATCATGGTATGACCATTCACCAGAAAACCATGACTGACTACCAAAGACGCCAACGAAACCTTCAGAAAAACAAGTCCTAAAACCACGAAAAAACATATCAAACCCAGTTTTATATCATTCTGTGCCTGATGTATATATGCGTCTTAATGTATTAAACAAAAAACAAGAGGTAATTTTGCTTTTCTTAAAATCTTAAACATTTATACTGCAACCATGCTCGTTATAAAAAATGGTCCAACAACAAACTCTTAGAGATCAACGCGAAAAAATTCTTAAATGTGATAACCTTTTATATCTTATGAGACTTTAAAAAAAGCATATAAAACAGTCAGCAACTTGAACTCAAGGACAATGGACTATGTAAAAACAATTTTTGTATTTAACATAGAAGACGTTTCGACTTCATTGGCACCATCAGCAACTTTACAAAAATTTTGATTTTCTGTACTCCATAACTGAAGTTTATCATGTCAATCTTGATGTATTACGACGCCCTGATTCAAACCCGCGCTCCCCAGTATCCGACGTTTGGCAGGACAACAACCACGTTCAAAGACATGGAAATCTTCTTCGCGGAGGTCATCCACTACTTCCGGTGGCCGCGAGTCACGCTGGTCACCGTGCGGACACCCGTGTGGCAGGAGACCATGGGCGAGTTCGAGGTACGTGAAGAAACGGTCAGAGATAAACATAAATAACCTTCACCCTTCACCTTTACTTATTGGCTCTTTGTTCCGTGGAAGAATAAAACTTGAGCCAATTCTGCGCACAGTTTCTAGATCTTGTCTCATATGTCAGCCATAAGGGACGTCTAAGCTGCTTGGCCTGGTCTTGATGAAACTTTGATCCCTTCGTGCCTGTTTTCAGCGATGGGTCAAACGTTTTCGAGATACCTTTATGTAGATGAAATAAATTCAGATATCGTATCTGTTAAGGACTAAAGTATGTTCACATTTAAATTCATCTCTATTATTGACAAGGAACCATTGTATTACCTTGTTTGCAGGAATATAATGAGTCTCCTCTTTTGCAGTAACGACCGCAAGGATGCTAGTAACGTTTCTGACAATTAGGCATTCAACCACAGAAGTCCGTACGATGAAGGCACTCAGTTGGTCATTCAAAAATAAATTATTTGCTATTCCTCCCTTTAGGAGCAGATCTCTCGGTTTGACGTCACGGTGCGGAGATGGACTGTGGACTCAGTGGCGCTGATTCAGCAACCCGAGTTTCTCACAGCTTTACTGGCGGAGTCACGGGACACAAGAGGTGAGCTATCCGCATCACTTACACTGGAGTAGGAGATTCTTAGTTCGAAGATTGTATACATACACACACACGTAGGATCTCTGGGAACTAGATTTTGTGACAAAGCTGAAACTTTAATATCCAAATCTCCCTCCCTCTCTCTCTCTCTCTCTCTCTCTCTCTCTCTCTCTCTCTCTCTCTCCTCTGTCTCTCTTTCTCTCTCTCTCTCTGTGTTTCTCTCTCTCTCTCTCTGTGTTTCTCTCTCTGTCTCTCTCTCTCCTCTGTCTCTCTGTCTCTCTCACTCTCTCTCTCTCTCTCTATATATATATATATACATATATATGAACATTTAAATCTCCAACAGCCCTAAGGTGGTATTGACCGTCAACTTTTGTAAACCGCTCTTGACACGAGTCGCTTGAAAACAGCTTATTTTCCTGCAATTATTTAAAATCTAATTTATTGATTGAACATTTTAAACACTCTGTCTCATGCAGATTCAAACAAAAAGTGCAGCTTTAACTTTCTCGGAGACAGTGCGACTTTAGACAGTTTTCGCTGGAATCCATAGCCTTTTAGTAAACGTAATAAAAGGACCTTTAAACAGACGTGGAAAGTTGAGGAAAAAACTCATTTCACTATTCAACCTGTGCCAGTTTTCTACCTCCGTTCTCTGAGACAATCAATATCGAATTTGTTTCAGTATGAGAAAACAAATCTCATGATGTTTGATTCTAGTTTCTGTGCCCAAATTCTTTGATATCTTCTTATAACTATCCGCCTCTCCCCCATCCCCCCTTCCCCCCTTTCCTCTATGCTCATTTCCTTCACCCCTGCCTTTCCTTCTGTCTGGTTATTCTACTCTTTATATGGAAATAACCGCTCTCTCCCCTATCTCTTCCCCCTCTCTCCCTATCACCCCCCCCCCCCTCTCCCTGCCCTACGCCAGTCTTCATCCTGTTGATGTACCCGGAGGCCGCGATGGACTTCATGAGGCAGTCCGAGCTGGCAAACCTGACCACTGCCCAGGCCAAGAATGTGTTCATGGTCGTGGACTTTGCAGGCAGCCATCACAAGATGGACACACAGGCTGGCTCCTACAGTTTCTTAGACGGTAAGACTTGCGTTAAAACGAGACTAAAAAACTATTATAAAGATACCGTGGGTAAAATGTGCTTTACTTACAAAGCTGAGATTAGGTTGAATACATGAATACTTGAATCGAATTCCGCTCTATATTTAGAACTTTGTAGGTCTTGTATGAGAAATAACCGTACTTTAATATTCGTTCAAATTTGCAGCACATTTTTTAAAAGGAATAATACATTTAGTAGGTCTACTGACACAGTTGTCAAAGAACATTGTTTTACAGAAGTGCAACTCATTTTTACTGAACTTAACTTTTTTTTTTGTATTTTCCTAAAATCAGGAAATTAATGGGAGATTATAAAGTTGAAGTCCATCAACCAAGGCAATCAAAATATAGTGGCAGAACTTATTGTCTTCAGATATTTCACTCTGTAACTGGTGAAGGCTTTCCCCGCATGAGACGATACAGAAACTCGGTATCAGTCTTTGATTAGTGAAACAGATTAGCTACTTTATGTTTATAATAGTGAACAAAAAATGCAAGATATGACATATACCATGACAGACTTTGCTCCAATTTCGACAGCGATCATATGAGCGGGCAATAATGTGGATTTAAAACGTGCCATGAGATGATTAGGTAATTGGACGATGACAGTGGAATTGTGATGATGCTAATGATGATGATGATGATGATGATGATGATGATGATGATGATGATGATGATGATGATGATGATGATGATGATGATGATGATGATGATGATGATGATGATGATGATGATGATGCTAATAATGATGATGATGATGATGATGATGATGATGATGATGATGATGATGATGCTAATAATGATGATGATGATGATGATGATGATGATGATGATGATGATGATGATGATGATGATGATGATGCTAATAATGATGATGATGATGATGATGATGATGATGATGATGATGATGATGATGATGATGATGCTAATAATGATGATGATGATGATGATGATGATGATGATGATGATGATGCTAATAATGATGATGATGATGATGATGATGATGATGATGATGATGATGATGATGATGATGATGATGATGATGATGATGCTAATGATGATGATGATGATGATGATGATGATGATGATGATGATGATGATGATGATGATGATGATGATGATGATGATGATGATGATGATGATGCTAATAATGATGATGATGATGATGATGATGATGATGATGATGATGATGATGATGATGATGATGATGATGATGATGATGATGATGATGATGATGATGATGATGATGATGATGATGATGATGATTATGATGATGATGATGATGATGATGATGATGATGATGATGATGATGATGATGATAATAATGATGATGATGATGATGATAATGATGATGATGATGATGATGATAATAATGATGATGATGACGACGATCATGATAACATTAATTTATAGGATGAATAGTGATGATGATGATGATGATGCTAATGATGATGATGATGCTAATGATGATGATGATGAGATGATGATGATGATGATGATGATGATGATGATGATGATGATGATGATGATGATGACGACGATCATGATAACATTAATTTATAGGATGAATAGTGATGATGATGATGATGATGCTAATGATGATGATGATGATGCTAATGATGATGATGATGATGATGATGATGACGACGATCATGATAACATTAATTTATAGGATGAATAGTGATGATGATGATGATCATGATCATGATAACAATAATTTAGAGTGTTGATGATAATTTTGACATCAATCTTAGCAGAGTCAATATTGTAGGATTTTATCTTTACCGTCCTTCAGACCATTAATAATTTAATGCTAAGTCAGGTAGAGTAATAGGAATACTTAAAACTTCTCATAACAGTACATGTAATTAAATCAAGGAAAAGAAAATAATGTCTTGCAGTAAGGCTGGATACTTCTGTTTGTCATCAAAGAACTGCTGTATTTTCTCTTGTGAGGTATTATCATTTCCTTGGTTTTAGCTGTTCTAAGTTTTCCGGGCCATCAGACACAATGGCGGTGAATTCCCGTCCAGCCCAGTCAAAGATAGGACTAGTTCGATAGCACATCAGCAGAGTTATCACCAAACCAGGGTTTAAACCCGAGCCTCCTCGTTATCATTTCAACATTCCGCCGCCTAGACTCTCTGAGGTCTGACACTTGCTCCTTATCGCTTGAGTCTAGGTCAAATCAGCTTAAGATAAAGAAACGCCTAAACCAGTGGTTCTCAAACTTTTTTAATCCGCGCCCCTTTGTTTTTTGATTGTTTGGCTGGAAGAAAAATTGTTCATACCCCAACACCACATAAAGTAATAAACCAACCCTTTTCACTCAAAGATCTCGACCAACAGTTTGAGAACCCCTGGCCTAATCGCTACTGAAATGATTTATCTCCCTTATTCACACAGGAAGTAACACTAGCTTTTTTAATTTTTCTTTTTAGCTCAAATAAACTGCTAATATATTTAGCAAGGGAAGGAACACAAATGTGTAAATTATGTGCGAAATATTGGGGGTAACAACAGTATAATCTGCGACCAAAAAAAAAAAAAATGAAATTTGATTGTTGTTGTTATAAGATAAATACTAAATAGAGGCGTGGGTGGGTGCGCAGGTTGGGTAAAGCATAA